>CADEHL010001300.1:0-65000 GCA_902827135.1 Harpagifer antarcticus | reverse complement strand
CTTCTTGGGTACAGCAGCTGGGTGATCGTCCCTCTCTGTTCTCCAGCCATCAGAGTATCAGTGTGAGAAAACGTCTTCTTGGCAGTGCATGAAAGGTGAAGAAGGCATCGCCACGGGGACGAGTGAGGCTGTATCTCCTCACCTCCTCTCAGTATCTGATGCAGTCTGCTTTGTGGAGGTTCCATAGAGGCTGTGTTGAAATGCAGGCAGCAGGAAGATATATGAGGGTTTGCACAAAGCCGCGTGTAGGGTGACGTCAGGATCGTGAGATGATGTATGGGTTTTTGCAGGCATGCTTGAGGTGTTGGTGGGGCAACAGTAGCTTAGCCCGTTAGCTTGGGAACAGAAAGGTCCTTGATACAATTCCCGAAACAACAAAGTACTGCTTAGTTTATTTTGTCACTTGTTAGCAACCACCGTTTGTATGAAACATAGAACCTTTAGACATTCACTAGTGGGGTGTTTACTGGCATATTTCATGTCATAATGAAAAACACGAAAATGTTGTATCAGCTTCTAACTACAAAAACTTTCAAAAGACATGCAAACGGAAAGTACTACAATGCATAGTCTTTTCCGGGTTTGAGGACTCATTACTCAATGTTGTCAAGATATTCATGATCCCCAGAGGATGTGTGCAACTGACGTTTCCTGTATGATCTCCAAGAGGTCAACTTGTGTACTTATCCTGAGCAGTATCCTAGCTTTCTTCATATCATAATACAATCTTGGACTCATCTCAGTTTAAAGGTAGGGTAGGTAATTCACTTCAGAAACACTTGTTGTTATATTCCAATGCTCTTAACATCCCGATAGCAATGAATATCTGAAATGCTTTGACAATAAATCCATAAATAAATATCATCTGTGGAAGCCGTTGCTGTAAAAAGCACGACCAATCATCTGAGCCGGCCCGGCTAAAGTAACTGGATGGCCTACCTGCCTGTCAGCCTTCCATCTGTGCACAAACTTAACTCGTGCCCTCATTGGTCATGTGCGCGTTCGTGTGTGTTGGAGGAGGGGCTCTGTAAGGAAGTCTGAAGGAAGGGTTGCGTACTTTCAAATGCTAGCTCACTCGAGCTGGTTTCTCCATTCGTACCTACCTACCTTTAAGGTCCAATCACTGGTTTGTACTGAAGTTTTTGAATATAGAACTTCATCCGTGTCTTTCCTAGTTATTGGCTGATATATTTGCATGTGTTTGGCTTGATGATGCTGTTATCACCTGCCATGCGTCAATATAAAGGGACTTGGACTGAATTCTGTCTGAAATATGTTGAGTCTCACTTGTTCTCTAAAATACCACATCCATCTCTAACCCTCCACAGGGCCTTCTGGGACTTTGGTGCCCCACTAAACCACAGATATGGGCTTTCAACGCCAGCCTGGCTGTGATCACACTCCCCTGGAATTCCTCGGTGCACCAGCGCTCCCATTCCTGATTATCGGCCCTTTCACAGCGATTACATTTTTGTATGAGTGATGCCGCAGTTATTCTGGAGGAGAGGCTTCAAAACCAGACTGGTTAGTGAAAGAGAAATGTGAGATAGACGTTTACATTGCTAGATTAAATTCTCAGACATTTTTAAGAGACTTCTTTGAGCAGGTGCAAAATAAAACTTTTCCTAGATCTGCTGACCTCGGATGAGATCGCCGATAGGTCTGAATTTAAAGTACCACAATAATAATGGATTAACACACATGTAACAGAAGGTTAAACATGTGAGACATTAGTGGACAGATTATAATTACGCTTAATTCGCAGAGCACTTTCATACACAGCATGCAGCTTAAAGTACCCAACAATTAAGATATTCAATTGAAGTTCAATGTTGTAAGCGCACATGTGCAATAAGCCCAAGGAGGTCAAATAAGTGAGAGAATAATAGAGTCAACAAAATATTAAATACAAAAAAGAAATGTTGAATTTAAAAAATCATGTTACTCAGTTTTGGTTCGACACAAAAGGTATGTCTGCTTGGAAAAGTTCATATGTGAGAATTGAAGGCATTTGATTCTCACTGTTAACATGCGCCCCTTCTCAACATCAGGCCTCTGTGTGCTGCAGTCGAATAGAAGTCGTTTCCAAATAGTAACCCTGTCATAAATTCAGAATATGGGAAGTTCATTTTGCCTTTATGTCGTATAAAATGTTAGTTGTTCATCAATGTCAGTGAGCTTTGATTTACAGCTACTTAGTGTTGTCCATATGCAGGATGTATGTGGCTTATTCTGTCCTAATTTAAAGAATGTTCCTCTTGTATGACTCGTCTTGCCACCCCGATGACTAATCCTCCTGAAGATAGACACAGCTTTCCACTCCTAAAAAAGCCACTGACAGATTTTGACATTTAGTTACCGTTGTTAGCTCGCGGCTTCAGCTCTTCACTCTTACTTTTCTCCAGTACAGTAGAGGAACAGTACTTATATGTGAGAGCAAAAATAACAAAGCAGGTGCTCTTATAAGTGGACATTTGCCTCTTTAATTTGCCATTTCATGAACTCACAAATCAGTCAAGTACTAATTGTAATCTTTTATAACTGACGAGTACCTCAGCCAGTGTGTGACTCAGTGCTGCAGCTGCATAGCAACACCACTTCAAAGTTAAAGGACCTCTCTTTCATGTAGTGTTCCTGTTATTTTGTCCATGACACGTAATAGATAATGTGGATAATCAATAGGGGGGCGCCAGCGATCAGAAAACAAGAGGTGTTCAAGTTCCAACCTGCTGGATTCAGTGTGTGTGTGTGTGTGTGTGTGTGTGTGTGTGTGTGTGTGTGTGTGTGTGTGTGTGTGTGTGTGTGTGTGTGTGTGTGTGTGGAGAACAGTGGACATACTTTATCAGCCGGTGCCATCTACCTCCTGGTTTCTGATTGGCCAAAACACTAAATAACAATTTAATGAGTGAGGGTTGACTCAGCAGGTCAGAATGAAACTGACCGTCGATGATGATAAGGGTGTGTGTGTGTGTGTGTGTGTGTGTGTGTGTGTGTGTGTGTGTGTGTGTGTGTGTGTGTGTGTGTGTGTGTGTGTGCGCGCATGCTAAACCTTTTAAGGGTTAAACACTCCCTCATTATTTGCTTTAAAGGTGAGGTTTGCACTTTCCTCCTACATTTTCAAACATAAGCTAAGAAAGGACAAAGTAACCATCTTTTAGTTTAAACAAATTCATGAAATTAAGTAAAAAAGCCGACAAATGAACTTGACCTAAACTTGAACTGTAGGGTAAACACGACTTTAGACCTGTATTTATATTTATACCTACCTTTATCAAAGAAATCAGTTCATAGCCTTTTGTTTTCAAGTTGTCCATCCATCGTTATGTCTTATTGCTATACGCTATGTCTCAGGAAGGCCGTGAGGAATCTCAAGGATGAATGAATTATAATTTGGTGGGAAAAAAAGGTCAATACGCATGAAACATGTTAACTTAAATTAACTTTGACAATTTGATACACATTTCTAATTGGACAAACAGACAAGGACGTAAACTACAACTTGACTGGCTGGTGAAGAATTACAGATGCAAGTCGGCCACTTAAGTAGGATCAACTTGTCGCATTTTACAATAGTCATAATAGGTAGGACTGTTTTTCTGACCTGGCATTTCATATTTCACATTCTTCCTTATTTCTTTTTCAAACAATATCCAAACGGCTAGTTACTACAGGTGTAAGATAAAAGTGAGAAGAAGAAGAATTAATAATATTGTAACTAATCATTGTTTTTCCTGTTGAAGTCCATTGGTAACCGACTGAATTCAAACTAATCTCCATCAATAAGGAAACTAGAAACATATAACAGCCATCTTTCAAGCCTTCGAGGGGTCGTTGCCCGATATTCATAACCAATTGTATGGACTATCACTTTTAAACTTGCAGTGATAGTCTATGGGATGTTTGTGTGTGTGTGTACCGTATGTGTGTGTGTGTGTGTGTTCCCCCTGACACACATACCAGGCTGCTGAATCACCTGATGACTCCCGAACAAAACCCTGCATCCCGTTTAACTTTCTACTGAGATCCTATCAACGGCTGCACCTGTCCTCTCTTTGAACACGCGTGTGGCCTTGTTTTTAACATCTATACTTACAACAGGAGACAGGCAAACACACACACACACACACACACACACACACACATAAACAAACACACAGGATGAGAAAAGAGGAGAAGATGAACGGTGTGGACTTAAAGGAGATTAGGAGCAGGGAGTGGAGGAGTTGCATGTGAGGGTTACTCAGACGGCATTGACTTTCTGCATGTGTGTTATATTCTGGGAAAAGACACTTTATATTCAAATATTGTTGTTTTGTTTGTTTTAGAATCATTTTAGTAGCAAAAAAGACACTTAGTCAGTATCTCATTGCATCTTTAAGTAGAAACCCAATTATTTATTGTAAAGTTGCATCATTTTTGGCGGAGTGAAGTAATGTGAGAGTGAAGGACTGAGAGTGAAGGACTGAGAGTGAAGGACAGAGAGTGAAGGACTGAGAGTGAAGGAGAGAGAGTGAAGGACTGAGAGTGAAGGAGAGAGAGTGAAGGACTGAGAGTGAAGGAGAGAAAGTGAAGGACTGAGTGAAGGACTGAGAGTGAAGGACTGAGAGTGAAGGAGAGAGAGTGAAGGACTGAGAGTGAAGGAGAGAGAGTGAAGGAGAGAGTGAAGGACTGAGAGTGAAGGACTGAGAGTGAAGGACTGAGAGTGAAGGAGAGAGAGTGAAGGAGAGAGAGTGAAGGACTGAGAGTGAAGGAGAGAGAGTGAAGGACTGAGAGTGAAGGAGAGAAAGTGAAGGACTGAGTGAAGGACTGAGAGTGAGGAGAGAGAGGAAGGACGAGAGAGTGAAGGACTGAGAGTGAAGGAGAGAGAGTGAAGGACAGAGAGTGAAGGAGAGAGAGTGAAGGACTGAGAGTGAAGGAGAGAAAGTGAAGGACTGAGTGAAGGACTGAGAGTGAAGGACTGAGAGTGAAGGAGAGAGAGTGAAGGACTGAGAGTGAAGGACTGAGAGTGAAGGACTGAGAGTGAAGGAGAGAGAGTGAAGGACTGAGAGTGAAGGACTGAGAGTGAAGGAGAGAGAGTGAAGGACTGAGAGTGAAGGAGAGAGAGTGAAGGACTGAGAGTGAAGGAGAGAAAGTGAAGGACTGAGTGAAGGACTGAGAGTGAAGGACTGAGAGTGAAGGAGAGAGAGTGAAGGACTGAGAGTGAAGGAGAGAGAGTGAAGGAGAGAGTGAAGGACTGAGAGTGAAGGACTGAGAGTGAAGGACTGAGAGTGAAGGAGAGAGAGTGAAGGACTGAGAGTGAAGGAGAGAGAGTGAAGGAGAGAGTGAAGGACTGAGAGTGAAGGACTGAGAGTGAAGGACTGAGAGTGAAGGAGAGAGAGTGAAGGACTGAGAGTGAAGGAGAGAGAGTGAAGGACTGAGAGTGAAGGAGAGAGAGTGAAGGAGAGAGAGTGAATGACTGAGAGTGAAGGAGAGAGAGTGAAGGACTGAGAGTGAAGGACTGAGAGTGAAGGACTGAGAGTGAAGGACAGAGAGTGAAGGACTGAGAGTGAAGGAGAGAGAGTGAAGGACTGAGAGTGAAGGAGAGAGAGTGAAGGACTGAGAGTGAAGGAGAGAAAGTGAAGGACTGAGTGAAGGACTGAGAGTGAAGGACTGAGAGTGAAGGAGAGAGAGTGAAGGACTGAGAGTGAAGGACTGAGAGTGAAGGACTGAGAGTGAAGGAGAGAGAGTGAAGGACTGAGAGTGAAGGACTGAGAGTGAAGGAGAGAGAGTGAAGGACTGAGAGTGAAGGAGAGAGAGTGAAGGACTGAGTGAAGGACTGAGAGTGAAGGACTGAGAGAGAAGGAGAGAGAGTGAAGGACTGAGAGTGAAGGAGAGAGAGTGAAGGAGAGAGTGAAGGACTGAGAGTGAAGGACTGAGAGGTGAAGGACCTGAGAGTGAAGGAGAGAGAGTGAAGGACTGAGAGTGAAGGAGAGAGAGTGAAGGAGAGAGTGAAGGACTGAGAGTGAAGGACTGAGAGTGAAGGACTGAGAGTGAAGGAGAGAGAGTGAAGGACTGAGAGTGAAGGACTGAGAGTGAAGGACTGAGAGTGAAGGACTGAGAGTGAAGGACTGAGAGTGAAGGAGAGAGAGTGAAGGACTGAGAGTGAAGGACTGAGAGTGAAGGAGAGAGAGTGAAGGACTGAGAGTGAAGGAGAGAGAGTGAAGGACTGAGAGTGAAGGAGAGAGAGTGAAGGAGAGAGAGTGAATGACTGAGAGTGAAGGAGAGAGAGTGAAGGACTGAGAGTGAAGGACAGAGTGAAGGACTGAGAGTGAAGAAAAGAGAGTGAAGGACTGAGAGTGAAGGAGAGAGAGTGAAGGAGAGAGAGTGAAGGACTGAGAGTGAAGGAGAGAGAGTGAAGGAGAGAGAGTGAAGGACTGAGAGAGTGAAGGACTGAGAGTGAAGTAATGAGAGAGTGAAGGAGAGAGAGTGAAGGAGAGAGAGTGAAGTAGAGAGTGAAGGACTGAGAGTGAAGGACTGAGAGTGAAGGACTGAGAGTGAAGGAGAGAGAGTGAAGGAGAGAGTGAAGGACTGAGAGTGAAGGACTGAGAGTGAAGGACTGAGAGTGAAGGACTGAGAGAGTGAAGGACTGAGAGTGAAGGAGAGAGAGTGAAGGAGAGAGTGAAGGACTGAGAGTGAAGGACTGAGAGTGAAGGACTGAGAGTGAAGGAGAGAGAGTGAAGGAGAGAGAGTGAAGGACTGAGAGTGAAGGAGAGAGAGTGAAGGAGAGAGAGTGAAGGACTGAGAGAGTGAAGGACTGAGAGTGAAGTAATGAGAGAGTGAAGGAGAGAGAGTGAAGGAGAGAGAGTGAAGTAGAGAGTGAAGTAATGTGAGAGTGAAGTAATGTGAAGGAGAGAGAGTGAAGTCATGTGAGAGTGAAGGAGAGAGAGTGAAGGAGAGAGAGTGAAGGAGTGAGAGTGAAGGAGAGAGAGTGAAGTAATGTGAGAGTGAAAGAGAGAGAGAGAAGTAATGTGAGAGTGAAAGAGAGAGAGAGTGAAGGAGAGAGAGTGAAGGAGTGAGAGTGAAGGAGTGAGAGTGAAGGAGAGAGAGTGAAGTAATGTGAGAGTGAAAGAGAGAGAGAGAAGTAATGTGAGAGTGAAAGAGAGAGAGAGTGAAGGAGTGAGAGTGAAGGAGAGAGAGTGAAGGAGTGAGAGTGAAGGAGTGAGAGTGAAGGAGTGAGAGTGAAAGAGAGAGAGAGTGAAGGAGTGAGAGTGAAGGAGAGAGAGTGAAGGAGTGAGAGTGACGGAGTGAGAGTGAAGGAGTGAGAGTGAAAGAGTTGTCCTGATGGCCTGGAATATTCCACAACAACCTGTTTACCTGCATGTTTACTTCTCGTCAGAACTGGACTTTTGTTGGTTTCTTGTTTTAATCCTCCCTCTAAGGAAAAGAGCTGCCGTCCGTCTGTCGATCTGAGCTGTGTGTTGTGAGGTGCCCGTGGTGCTTTTATGTTTAATGTGTTTCATAATGTGTTTTCCACGACACATTGGTTTTCGTGCTGTAAAGGTTCACGAGTGCTTGCTTGCACACAAAATCTAAAAGCTACTAATTTATTATGTTGTAGTGATTTGAAGACCTTTAAAACCCAATGTTCACAACACCTCAGGGGGATCAATGAGCACCAAGTGGCCTCAGAGTAGAAACATATTCACATATAACCCCAAACCCTCGGCCCTGCCATTTCCATTAGACGAGGCTCTGGTTTCTGAGACTTTACCAGACTCACAGGTCTCCAAGCAACTGGGAAGGGACAACCTGCCGTGAGAGCTACTGTCACGGCTCGTTGGACAGAGGAGGGGGGGGGAGTCTAGACGACGGTACTTACAGGGATCATAAGACGAGAGGGGAGCTGGAGGTGAGGGGTCAGAGGTCACCACACACACCACTGGGAACAAGAAAAGGGTGACTTTCTGGTAACAAAAGGCAAACACAGAAGAAAGGGAGAGTGTGCTCAAAGTGTCGCTCAACTATGGAGTGTGTTGACCCAATAATGATCGCCCTTTGTCTGAATGATGACCGCTTTGTTTACACCCTTAAAGCTTTTAGAGGGTGAAAGTTTTAAAGGCTGTTGATGCATTCAGTCTTATTGTTCTTTGTGGCTCGGAGGCAGTTTGCACTAAGTGTCTGCTGCTCATGAACTGCCCGCGTTAAAAAAAACATTGGCTTTGAGACAGGCAAACCCCTAAGTGCTAAAATGCTAACTCATATCCAGGTTTAGGACTCATTCCAGCAGCACTCTTTAAAATGTCAAGCACTTACAGTTACCCATGTCTCTGTATGTCTATTTTTCTTTATGTTCCCCCCCCTCTAATTCACAAACTTCCAAGGATTTCAAGTACCTGTGGAACCATGAATTTACTCAAGTATTATATTCTTGTGCAAAACTAAATTGCAAATTAAAGAACTTAAAGGTCCCATGTCATGCTTTTCTGGTTATGACCCGTCCCCTTGTGTTATGAAGGTGTTTTCTGCATGTGAACGGTCTGCAGAGTCACACACCCTCAAAGTACACCCTGTAGGGAGTAACACTCTAACACAGAGAAGACCTGTCTGTGCTGCCCCAGAACGCCTCGTGGACATTTCTCTTTTTCCATTGTTTACTTCTTGGGTATAGTGACGTATTTCGGGTATAGTTACGTTACGTTTGGACCAATCAGTGGACTTCCTCACACACACACACACTTGGCGGGACGTTGCGAGGCTCGCTGCTGCGAGGAGCGGGACACTGTGAGCTGGCTCACTGGTGAGGGGTCGGCGAGACACCGCGGAACTCAGCCTGGGTACGCACACAAACTCCCAGCCAGGCTGCGGGTGTGTGTGTGTGTGTGTGTGTTTCGGGCTGGGTCTCGCTGTCTTGCAGACGGCCACTGAGCTCACAGGGAGGGGGGGGGCCGGAGCTCCACCAAGCCGTGTAGGACAGAGAGTGAATACACATACTATACAGAGATGCTGGATGAGAAACCAATGTGAGTTTGGAACATTGAGCAATGTAAATCTATTCTAGTAGACCTCAACAATGGAATATGATCAGTAGAAATGGCCATGTCATGGGACCTTTATGTTACCCATGTCTGTATGATTCAAAAGCGTTCAATGCATTGATCTCCCCCTCAAATTCAAACAAACTTTCAACGACCTGTAGGAGCCAAGAATCTCCTGATTGACATTAAGTATGTAAGTAAGATTTCTGCCCCTTAAGTTAAATAAATTCAAGGATGTGTGGGACCTGACAGCGTAGCGTAAAGTAAAAAGAGAAATCAATTAAACTTGGTGACATAATGTGTCTACTTTTCCCCTCTATTCAAGGATTTGAAATACTCGTAGGAACCACGAGATCACTCTGATAGCATAGCTTTATTACACTGACAAAGTTGATTTGACATTACATAGTAAATGTACCTTCAGGATTTTTTATGTACAACATATCAAACATACAGAGAACAGTGTTAAACACAGACCGAGTGGTGGAGGATCACATGATCACAGCGGTCTTTGTTCGGTCTTCTACTTTACACAGTGTCATAGCTGTAAAGATCACGAGACACAAGGAGCGTCACATCCCCCACGATCCTCACTATTTACAAAATGGCAGTGGTTGGTCTAGAAAACAAAGCATTGATTTGATCGTCGTTCGTGGCACAGTTCACTCACCGAGAAAGAAGAGGCTCATCATCAATACAAAAATATATAGTACAGCAATTTTCTTGTCATAGCAAACATTCATACCTGTCCGTCAATGGCCCAGTGGCATCATTCAGATCAAAGACAATAAAAACATCAGCTGCTACACAAAGTGAAGGAAAAGGGCGTGGACCTCGGCAGTGGTTTGCACGTGTTGCACATTAACATCACATTCCGTTTGCACCACAGCTAACAGGATAGTTAGGCTTGATTACTTAAAGCAGCCATTAGTTTCCATCCATGCCAGGACCATATGAAAACCCTTGAGTTGTGACAGTTTATCACATATAGAAAAAGCCCAGATGAAAGCAGATATTTAACTTCATCCTGTTATATTTCAGTCAAAAATGCAATCTGATAACACGTCTTGAAACTAGCACACCTAAACGTCCGACTGAAAACATGAAAGCATGAAATTACGAAGATCTCCTTGGTTTAGCAGGAAAACCCATTTAGTACATCAAGCTGATTTTTTAAAACAATTTATGAAAACATGTTACCCAAGAGTAGTCATCATCAATAACCAGTATGATCATCATATGGTAAATCTCTACATTACAGGAGGACATACTGTTCACACTTCTACATCGATCTGCACTTAAACTGCATTTTCAGGGTTTACACAGATTTAGGCTGGAGCCACACGAGAACGGTAACGAACCGAAATCGTTATCAAAAAAGTCTTCCGTCCACACGCAACAGGCACCAGAAACGTGTCCTACCGCTCGACCCGCTGGAGCCGCTGTAGTACATATGCCGGGCCTGTAGTGGCGCTGTGCTTCCGCCACAAAATACACCAAAAGCAGCGAAGAAGACTTCCGGGCATGGTTTCCATGGTTGCCTTTTTGTTTATTCTCCGCGGTGGATTTAGCAGCAGAGGTGGGGAGAGGCAGGGCTCCTTTTCTCCGTCAGCAGCAGCTGCTCTCTCTCTCCTGTCCGATTAGACTTCATTCGTGTTTATGACCATATGGATCAGATCTAGCTAATATGACTGCCTGAGTGTCAAAGGACACCTAAACAATAAGCGACATTTTGACCGGAGAATTTTAGATTTCGGCTAATGGAGACTCTGCCGTGTGGGGGGGGGGTCTGCTGGAGGCACCTGCTGGGTGCACTGTCCTGCGAGATACCGGGACCTGGCTCGAAACACTCGGAAAACTGTTGTTGACGAAACACATCAGCAATGACGCGGGTGACACGGGGTGAGCAAGAGAGGTGGGGAGAGGCGGGGCTATTGCGTCATCAGAAAATGATCGTATATAGGGCGTAGACACGGAGCCGTGTGGCCCCCCAGAGCGCTTCGTCCGCAGATCTACCCACCTTGGGACCCGTTATCGTTCTCTGCGTTTCCCTGTCGGCCTCGTGTGGCCGAACCATCTATCTGATAGGTTACCGTTCTCGTGTGGCTCCAGCCTTAATGTCTCAAGCAAGAATCTGATTTTCATACTGGGCAGAAATGAATAAAAGCCATTAGCTGCATGGATTAGAAAGAAAACCTGTATAATATGCTTTTAAAAATAGTCAACATAAGTGCAAATTGTACATGATTTGTAGTTAAAAGATTTGCAAACACACTGTTACAGCCTTTTAACTTTAAAATATTTCTTCATAATGCACAGAGAGTTAGAAGAGAGTCAGAGAACACTCTCCTGTTTGAAGCCAGATGACAGAGAGACTAATAGAGGGACACTTTGGGAGTCAAATCTTTAGGAAATAATTAAGTATTTGACCGTGTTGTCCAATATCCAAATCACCGAAATATTGACATTACCTTTTAAGTGTCTAGGACAGGAAAACAAATGTGTCTAAGTTCCTTTTTTTACCAGACATGTACGTGTCCTTAAATCCTGAAAGTGGACGCAGTGATCCCAGGACACAGTTCTCACTCGTGCTCAAAG
The DNA here is from genome assembly GCA_902827135.1 of Harpagifer antarcticus. Classification (NCBI taxonomy): domain Eukaryota; kingdom Metazoa; phylum Chordata; class Actinopteri; order Perciformes; family Harpagiferidae; genus Harpagifer; species Harpagifer antarcticus. The sequence continues at coordinate 53,388 of CADEHL010001300.1, read as the reverse complement.
CATCAGGTGAGTGCATGTTGTCAGAGATGTTGTTTTGACATGTTCCAGAAAGGAAAATAAAGCGGACAAAGGGTTTAGCGTTCGGACCCTTTTCTTTAGAAACACCTGGGGATTTCACACAGTCACCGAGACTTTTTTTCTGCAAGCACGTAAAAGCTAATGGTCCAAAAGTACTGTAATTACAGATATAAAGCATCCAGTGAACTGCACACAGGCAGGAGAGATGGTACACCTACACTTCCCTCGCCATCATTGACTTCCACAGTTACACACCCGAGGCGTCGCAATCCATCAAATGAGGCCTTTTGAGGAGGTGTGACATTTTCTATACATGGCCATTTGTCAAACATTCACATTACAGACGGCGGAAAGAGTCCTCGTATCGGAGCACAACATGCCACCCACAGAGGAGCAGGAAATATATCCTCCCCACAAGGGTGTTTGGGTGTTTCGTGATAGCGTTCGGTGACGTTTTGAGGACTTCCTGTGTCTAATTGTCTTGTAAAAACGCAGGAAGTCTGACCTCATGATCCTCGGGGTCATGAGAGGTCCATACAGAGGACTTCAGTCTATTGGCGATGCTCCCAAAAGTCACATTTCAGTCGATTATGTACATTTACTTGAGTGTTTGTCCTCAGCATACAGTGTTTGGCAAGTACATACAGTAGTTCTTCATCACCCTTTGCGAGTCTTTTCCCGCCCAGTTTTCCTCTCTCAGGTGCAGCATTCCCGCTCCACGCGGCAGAAGAACTGGGATTGTGTGGGCAGGGAAGTGGAGGTGGCAGGGTCGGAGGAGGAGGAGGAGTAGGAGACGTTGGTGTTGGTGGTGGAGGAGGAGGAGGGGGAGGAGGAGAGGAGCGAGGGGTAAGGGCTCATCTTCTCGATGTTGACGTAGGTGGTGTTGAGCAGGACGTAGTGCTCGCCGCTGAAGCTGGAGAAGATGGAGGAGATCCGGGCCACGAGGTCGGAGAAGGAGGGGCGGCACCCCGGCTTCGGGTGCCAGCACTCCACCATCACCGTGTATCTGAGGGAGGAAGAGGAGAGGCGTCTTTTACTGGTTCTCACATTTCATACTAAATAGGCAAATCTCACACAATCTTTGGGAATGTCATGAATGATATACATTTTAGAATAATATGCTACAATTGTAGACATCCTGGGATACCTACTACTGCTTATAAGAGAGGTGTATATACTGGAAATGATCTTGTACATGCACCTAGTAATAGTTTTTCCACCATCCCTTAAAGGTCCCCTATTATACTGTTTTTCATCAATGTATCACAGGTCTCAGGTATATCCAGAGCCTGTCTCTGAAACTCCAAACACATCATTGCAGCATTACCCATAATCCCCTCTGTTTCAGCCCTGTTTCCAAAGTGCTGATTCTCTGTCTGTTACTTTAGAGGAAAATAAGGAGCCCCTCCCCACGCCCCTCTGAGAGACATTTGGTTACAAAGAACTCAATGGTGCTCTAGGAGGAGAAACTCAGGGAAAACTTTCACACCATCAATCCTTCACTTTTATCAAAATGGCAACAAACCTCTCGACCCTTGTCTCTAAATTATTATCATTCTGCTATCTTATTATTGTTAAACAGGAAGCAGATTGCCCCCCCGTTGCAACACCTCCGAAGTATCTGTCAGCGCCCGCTATCACCGAAACGCCCCGAGAAGAATCAGCGGAGAAGAATTGCGGGAATGTTTGCAGACGTGCATCACCCCGCCCCCCCCCCACTCATCTGATGTCTCTGTTTAATTTACAGCTTGGGAACCTCTGCCGCCCTCACCTGAACACTCCTCTCACATTTCCACTGTGTGAGGCACTGATGACATCACGCTGACTTTAATGGATGAAGACCGTTCAGTGTGTGAGTGAGGGGAAGGGTCTGCTGTTCTGACACTTTACTGTGACTTAAAGGGACATTCTTTTGTCTCTCCATCATGACTTAGGATTGACAATTAGATGGATTTACACATACAAATAATAGTTTCTTCCAAGATGTAAGGTTAAGGGACTCTGGTTTAATAAGTGCAATTTTTAAAGAGGCCCTATTATGCTCAGGTATTTCCAGGTTCAAATGAGTATTTAGTGTTTCTACTTTAATGTTCAAAAAGCTCTTTATCGGGCTAATATCGTACATCCAGATGTTTTAGCTGGGACAATCAGGACACCACTTCTTCATATCGTCCCAAGACTCGTAGTCGAGGTATTTTATGCATAGAGACTGTAACCAAGGTTCAGTTCAGAGCTACCTGTACATCTGAAAGAGTTGAATTAATCATGTCAGGACATTTTACCGGCACGAATCCAAAAACAAAGGTGACCTCATCCCTACTACCAAGGCAACCAAAAGACACAAATCATAACGACACATGCTCTACTGGTATTGGATTCCCCTCTGAAACTGTCTGTTTGGCAGTGAAGCAGAGAAATGACCCCCAGCTGTGAGGAGGCGCTCCACAGTGAGAGTGTTTCTGAGTGTTTCTACAGAAGATGATGGATGATCTGAACCCGAGTGGATTTTATGACTTCCATTGCTTATACAGCTCCTCTGCGACCCCCTGCTGCCCTCCTGATGCGTTTGAGTGCAGCTCGACAGTATATCACTCACACTAACTGAGCCGGGGGAGGTGAATGACAGGTGTATGTTTATAAATGTGTGTGTTATCGTGTGTGTGTGTGTGTGTGTGTGTGTGTGTGTGTGCACTCACAGGGCGTCGGGGCAGAACTCGGGCTGCAGCAGCCTCCTCCCCTGCAGGAGGAAGATGGTGATGTCGAAGGAGTTCACGTCCGAGTACGGAGGAGCTCCTCGGGTCATCAGTTCCCATAGCAACACGCCAAACGACCACTGTAATAAAGACAAGGACATTAACTTTAAATAGTGTGAGATTGATAACACTATAAACACAACATGTGTCTGTCTTTAAAAAGGTCTTAAGACAGCCGTTGAATACTTGATTCTGATTGGTCAACTTGGACATTCAGCGGTCACTTTGATTATAATATATTCATAATTGTCCTTAAATCACAGTTTTGCTTTTGTAAGTTCACAGGTATTGAGTGAGATTGATAACACTACAAACACTGTGTTTTTTTAAAAAGGGCTCAAGACAGCAGTTATATGTGTTACAAAGCTAAGTTGAATACTTGATTCCGATTGGTCGATTTGGACATTTAGCAGTCTGTTATTGGTCAATAGCAGACTGCTGCTAAAGATGCTCTGATTAGGGGACTTTGTGCAGTCATATCAATCCGCAGAAAGAAGTCCGGTCATTTTAACATCCTGCATCCGAAAAACCATGGAATATATTTAGGAATAGAAGTCCATTAATACAAACCCATAAACACACAGCAGACACATATCAAAGCTAACCGGCACAGACACTTAACATACATTCTCCAACTTTAGAAGATACATGTAGTTGAATTGCACGTTGTTACATGAGATGTGTTGTATTGTCGTGATGTAAACTCGTCCTCACCACGTCAGACTTGGGGGTGAACTTGTGTGTCTGCAGACTCTCCAGAGCCATCCACTTGACGGGCAGCTTCACTCCGCTCTTGTTGTGAACGCTGTAATATTCTTTATCGTAAACGTCTCGAGCCAGCCCGAAGTCTGCCACCTTCACCGTGTAGCTCTCATCCAGCCTGTCGGGGGAAAGCAAATCAATACATTTACTTTAAGAACTGATTTCTCTTTATTTCATCGGGTTATTGTTGAATACGGAAAAGCTTACACGATAGCAAGTGATAGCACAAAGTAGCTAAGGTAAGCAGGTCCCATGTACCTTCCCTCAGAGCGCTCTATATCTCAACAGTGGTCCTCAAACCTTATCAAACACTCTCCTCCTCCTGCATTCCTGGATTTAAGATTATCTTTCTACTTGGCTCCTCCATTTCTTCTTATCAAAAATGAAACAAGTGAGTTTCCAGAATCATACCATTAAATGAAAGTGATTTTAAATATAAGTTAATGAGAAAATGGTCAATGTTGTCTTGGTTTCTTTCCACTTTCTTTTCCATTTAACAATTATTATTGTTCTCACATTGTTCAGGTTCATATCTCTTCTATTCACACAAGTGGTTTTTACTTAACTGAGTCTTGTTGTCTTTCTACTGGGCTTGTTTCTTCCTATGTAGGTCTCATCTCCTGTATACATACTACACATGTAACATTGAATGAATAGATGTTAACTCACATGCAGTTTCTGGCAGCGAGGTCTCTGTGCACAAACTTCTTGGAGGCCAGATACTCCATCCCTCTGGCCACCTGCAGCCCGAAGCCCATCAGGTCCTTCACTGTGGGGTTCTGGTGGGGGGGGAAGAACCGTCAGGGGGCTTTAAATGACTTTATTTCAACATGTGCTGCGTTAAATAACTTATTCAGGACGTACTGTACATCTCAGTTGCAATTGTGACGGGACATATGATACAGTAATAGCCTGTTACAAAATGCAGGGCATAGCAAACCCTGCTATGATGTTAGAATATATGATAAGGTACAAAAGATAATTTATTACATTACACATACTAGGATGAACTATGTGATTGACAATTCTAGGAAAGTAGTTGTAGCGGCCAAAATCATATAGAAATAAAACAGATAGTTAACTTAAAATAATACAGCCGCTGAGGCACTAGGTAGCAGATGTTACGCAGGGCAATGATCCAGGTCCAGACAAGATTCTCCATTTGAATAACAAAGTACAACGAACAGGTTTCCTATATCCCGTTTCCTTAAGCCTTTCCTATGGCCTTCCTTTGTGTGGTTTGAAACACTACAAGTGCTCTGGCTCCCACTTCCACCTGTCTCCAATATATACAATTACACCAGGTGCTCTAATCACCCAGTGCCCAAACATACCTTCAAAATAAAAGCATAGAAACTACTTTAACTCATGACGCTAACTAAGAATATATATAAATCAATGATAATAATAAACACTATAAACAGCATGAAAATAAATGTTAAACTATTAAATAATATAAAGAGATATATATAGCTCCAACAGTAGTTTATATTTACTTGTTTGTATTAGTATTTAAAACAATGTGAAAGTGTTCTACCAGATAGTCTTAATGTAGCATCCTGAGATCGATGGCTTTTGTCTAACACCACCTTCATTAATAAGACACACCATTTCATAGTCACACAGTTACTCCACAGTGTGCATCTGTATATTTGTTAAAGCTTTTATATATTAAAAGCTTTTATCTTGTATTGTCAACATTATACTGTCTGTTATGTGTGATCGCACCATGCTTGGAATTTCACTGTGTAGTGACGATAAAGGGAATCTATCTATCTATCTTAAATATGAATTGCAGGACCCTGCAGAGTGCATGCATGTATCTGAGGTACGTACGTGTCCCTCGTCGCGGATGAAGTTGCGCAGGTCTCCGTGCTTCATGTAGGGCAGCACCACCAGGGGGGAGCCCACCGGAGGAAGGCAGATCCCCAGCAGAGAGAGCACGTTGGGGTGGGAGAAGTCCTTCATGATGATCCCCTCCTTCAGGAACTGGGACACCTCCTCCAGGTCCGTGATGCCTTTAGAGATCATGAGAGAAGAGCATTGACTTTCTGTGGATGAGGAAACAGTCGGCACATGGATGGGAAAGATCTAAAAAGTGGACACAATGGGACACCCCTCCAGATCTTAGAGTACATTGATGAAAAATGGAACAGATGATAGTTATATGAATACCTTGATATGAGAAAAGACGATTAGGAGAAGTACATTTCAAACCTGCAGGGGATTAGTTTGAAAGCAAGTAAAGGACAAAGGGCTGTTGATGATTTGGGGATTTTTTTGAAGTACAGTATTTCTAAAAATATATTTCAAGTGGAGTGGACAATCCTTCCTGAATGTCCTCACCCCGACCTGATCCCCATTTTGCAGATTGCCTCTCTGCCTCTGACTCGGCTGTAATCTGATTACTCTCTTCATCTGAGGCTCGACCCCAAAGAGATGACATCTGATTTCAGAGCCTCAATCTGTCCACTAAAAATGACATCATTGCTGTGCGGATGCTCCATCATGCACTCCTCACCGTGGAAGTACCGTCTACACAAGAGGTGATTTGTCCTTAAAGAAAATGTACGCGTGTGCCATCTGATGGAAATGTTAATAGTCTTGGGCGATTATCATACACTTGTCACTGAGGAAGTACTGTCTACATACGCGAGTTGTCGTTAAACCAAAACCCCAAAAATTATTTTGTGTATTCGGTTGATTTTCCTGAGGTTTCAACAATCAAACATTTTACATTACACGTCACTTGTTAGACGCTTTTATCCAAAGCGACTTACTCAATACTGAGGACAATCCCCACACGAGCACTTTGGGGTGAAGTGTCTCAGGGACACAACGACATGCTGACTGCAGTGGGGTTTGAACCTGTGAGCCCCTGACCCCAACACCTACGCACAACCCACTGCGCCACACACCTCCCTACCAAGAACAATGGCTTTTCCCTCGTAGAAAAATGTGTATACCTTTGTTCCGGGGCCTAATCACCTCTCACCTGGTGCATCAAGAAGAAGCTCTAAAAATGACTCAAATTAGCCAAAACTTATGATCAAATTATTATATACAAACCAGCAAGACAATACATGTTACACTATTAAGTTATACAAACCATAACCAGCTCCAAAACAATCCATATTCAACTATGTATCTGAGTAAAAAGCATCACTTTCAGATGTAACAAAAGACCCAGTGACACGGAGAAATCACTAAACCTAATAAAAAGGTCCCAAATCCCAGAGGACCGGACCCCTGCAGTTAGACCTAACCCCCCCTCCCTCTCCATATCATAGCAGCATCAATCTCCCTGGTCATGTGACAGGTTACACGATTAGAGGAGATCCTAATGCCGTCCTCGCCATCGGACCCTCGTTCATCACCATCCGCCCAGAGAGGATGAGACCCTTAATGCTATTGGAGCGTTGTGATATCCTGCATTAAGTATGGACATGTATTGTGATGTAGGAGGAGGTGGATGTGTCTGGACAAGGAGAAGGTGTGTCGTGAGGGTTAGGGTTACTAAAGAAAAAACAATGTGAAATGTCACTTTAGGAGGACTTTGGGTAAATCTTAGATTTGACATAACGACGGCTTTGGATGCAGTTATCAAATTGAAAGCTTTTTTAAGATCCAGAGACAAATACAGCAACATATTGGAAGTTAGTTATACTTCAAATCAGTTCCTGAGCAAAAAACTACCCCCACAATTGTAACTGCAGGTATTTAAAGGTCCCATGTCGTGGCCATTTCTAGTGATCATAATTCCATTGTTGAGGTATACTAAAATAAATTCCTGCCCCCCCCCCTCTCTGTGAGCCCAGTGGCCGTCGGCTTAGACAGCGAAACCCAGCCCGAAACACACACACACACACACACCCGCAGCCTGGCTGGGAGTTTGTGTGTGTGCTCAGGCTGAGTTCCGCGGTGTCTCGCCGACCCCTCACCAGTGAGCCAGCTCAGTGTCCCGCTCCTCGCAGCAGCGAGCCTCGCAACGTCCCGCCGAGTGTGTGTGTGTGTGTGAGGAAGTCCGCGGATTGGTCCAAACGTAACGGTTCCGCAGATTGGTCCATTTGGACAAAACTGCGGAGCCGTTACGTCACTATACCCGAAATACGTCACTGTACCCAAGAAGTAAACAATGGAGAATGAGAAATGTCCAACGAGGCGTTCAGGGACACAGACAGGTCTTCTCTGTGTTAGAGCTTTACTCCCTACAGGGTGTACTTTGAGGGGTTGTGACTCTGCAGACCGTTTACATGCAGAAAAACATCCATAACACAAGGGGACGGGTGATAACCAGAAAAGCATGACATGGGAACTTTAAGACATCTTAAAACAATGTAGTTACCATATGTATATTTACAAATCGACCTATGGGTACAAATAAAATAACCTGGATCTGATATTTGAACATGTGTGCATGGTATTGCAGAGCATGACAGAAATGTGTCTGCTTTCAATCTGCGTACTGTTCCAGAACATAGGTCCTGTCATCTGAGTATTTATGGGAACCAGAACTAAAACAGGCTTTGAGATACAAAACACACAAAGAACCTGCATGGTGATTGTCAGAACATGTCCGCCTGTCTTTAGGAATGAAGTTAATATTGGACCTTTGCCACAGAGAGATGTGAAGCAGATCATTTCAGAGAAGCAACACAATATCACAGTTTAGAGGAGAAAGGGTCAATTTCCTTATTTCCGAAAAGGCTGAATCTACTTTGTGCAATGCGTGTTTTTTTAAACATAAAAATGGCCCAAATTGCGATAACTAAACTACCTCTTATCTTATCTATTTCTTTTTTGTATATATATATATCTTGGCAACATTTAGAAAGACATTAAAACCCCAAAATGTCTCTGGTAAAACGGCCAAATATCTTGTACTGAAGGAGTTATGGATGCAAATGTGTGACATTAATATTGTTTTGAGGCAAAGCATTGCAGAAAAACCGCACACTCTAAGTTTAGAAGACTAAGTGTCACTTTGCCTTATTTCTAAAGGCGTTAGTTGAACTTTGATCACACGTAAAGGCTTTGTTATCCAGACCTTGAAGATTCTCTGTTTATATTGCACAATTCTACCTCTTTCAAAACTGCACAACTCTCCAACTTTTAAATGTCTATTTTGTTATATTATAGTATTCCATCAAACTCTTCTTGTATTTCTTATTTATATATATCTTGGCAACATTTCTTTTATCACAAAACGTCTTTAGAAAGAAACTAAACGCCCTTATTTCCTCAGTAAAACGGACAAATATCTTCTACTGACAAGGAGCTATTCATGAATGCAGTACACCAAATCACACCGCATCAGTTAGAGGACTTAAGGCGCATTTCCACTGCAGGGCCTCGCACGGCTTAGTACGGTATAGTTAGGCCTCGATAGGCCTGGCTCACTTCATGCTGCGTTTCCATTACAGTTTAGTAGCTGGGGCAGTAACTATAGTAACGCAGTGTAGGCGGAGCTGTGACGTCATCTTCAATTCGAAAAACAACACAGCCGTTAGCTCTTAGCACTCAGAGCTCACAGCTCCTCATATCTGTTCAGAAACTAGACACCAGTGAAACAAGTACAAACCACAGACTGCCTGTGTCATGGAGAATACAGTCGCTGGTTTGTTTCTGTCTGTAGGCCGTTGCTGTGAGCGTGGACGGTCGGAGCATATACAACGTTAGCTTAGCCGATCTCCATTTAGAAAATACGCATTTTAAAAGGTTTTTCTCTGCCGTCTGTCTGCAGACTTGTCAAAGCATTAATTCATGGTTTTTACTAACCGGTATCAGTATGTTGTTACTTCGGCTTCATTTAGAAACGTGTATTACAATTAAATCACGGTCAAATATGTTCATCTTGTTGTAGTTTAAAGAACTCATTATACCCTACTGTCCTATTAGGGCATTGCGTTCCAAGAATGCAGGGTTGTTGGTTGTTCCTAGAGTCTCTAAAAGTACAATGGGAGCCAGAGCGTTTTCTTATCAAGCTCCACATTTGAACCAGCTTCCAGTTTGTGTTCGGGCGGCAGACACCCTATCCGTTTTTAAGAGTGCGCTTAAGACCTTCCTTTTTGATAAAGCTTATAGTTAGGGCTGATTAGATTCAGCCCCTAGTTTTGCTGATATAGGCTTAGTTTGTCGGGGGACATCTTACTTCTTCCTTCTCTCTGTCTATACCTGTGTACTCTCATGTTCCGATTAACCCAGCTTCCCCACATGTCTTTCTTTTTGGTGTCTATATACGCTGGGATCCGGAGTCATGGATGATCCTGCGGTCCTGTGTCCTGCATCGCGAGCCCTGGATCTTGAGTCGTGGCTGTGGTCCTGGATCATAGGTCCTGGATGGATATCCTCATGGATTCATCTTCCTATTATACACACATGCATTTCCAAACATCTGGACTACCTATGTTGCAAATGTATTATCTTTTCAATTTACACACGGCATCTATTGCACGTCTGTCCGTCCTGGGAGAGGGATCCCTCCTCTGTTGCTCTCCCTGAGGTTTCTCCCATGTTCCCTTTAAACTGTGGGGTTTCTCCGGAAGTGTTTCCTTGTACGATGTGAGGGTCTAAGGACAGAGGGTCTAAGGACAGAGGGTCTAAGGACAGAGGGTCTAAGGACAGAGGGTCTAAGGACAGAGGGTGTCGTATTGTCATACTGATATTCCTTACAAACTGTGAAGTCCACTGAGACAAATGTAACATGTGTGATATTGGGCTGTATAAATAAACATTTATTGATTGATTGATTGATTGATAGTTGTAGCCCCCTTGCTAGCGATTCTCATTTCTCTCAGTTTAGCATATTCAGCCCGGTTGTTGGCCCGGAAAGAACCTCGATTTTGCAGGGCCAGAAAAAAGGTGGAAAAGTAGCCCTGAGCCGGAACTACCCCTAGTGGAAAAGCAAAGGGTTTGGCACACCTTAAACAGTGCTGCGCGCCGCAGTGGAAATAAGTGTCACTTTCATTCTCTCTAAATGCATTGGCAGGATATTTCCCACGTGCAGCGTGTTGAGAAAGATTCTTATCTCCCACATGTCCCCAGTAAAACGGCCACATATCTTGTAGTGAAAAGGAGTTATGGATGCAAGTGTGTGAAATGTATATTCGTTTGCAAAAAGACAGAACACTGTACAGTATACGCTTGAAAGAATAGGTGTCACTTCCATTCTCTCTAAAGGCATTGGCAGGATATTCCCCACGTTCAGGGTGTTGTACTCACGGTTCAGAGACTTGACGGCGCAGTGCTGCTTCTGCCCGTCCGGCTCCATCAGCGTTCCGTGGAAAACGCATCCGAAGTGCCCTGCAGGTCACAACACGACGCGTTACTCAGTTAGTCAGCAGCAGGGAATTCAACAAGCTCCTGTTCAAACCTTAGGAGACCTTTCCAAAGACGTTCTTAATCACCCAGCGGAAAATACACCTCTCTGAAAGAGGTGCGACACATGAGATGCAGCACGTTCAGACATAGCAGGTGTACGAAAGAAGACGGGATCAAATCACACTTCAGGATGTTAAACAACTATTTTCTTTTTTTTTTTTTTAAACGGAAGGTATCGTTCCTAGGAATTCATATTTAATGTTTTGGGTGGGAACCTTTGCCAACCGCATCTCTAACGATGCATGTTAAACAGTAACTACGTACATTTACTCAAGTATTTATCTTCCCTGTTGCTTTCTATTTCTAATCCACTACATTTTCAGAGATCAATAATAATAATAATAGATTTATTTTGTAAGCGCTTTTACAGGTGCTCAAAGTCGCTTTACAGAGATAGTACATTTTGACCCATGATTTATCTCAGTCCAAAACACTCAAAGATAATGACTATCATCCAATATTGTTTTAACTACATCAGAACTAACTTATTATGCATCACCGTTTATGGCCCCAAAAAACATTACACCACATATTTAAGTGAAACATGTGATTCAATTCACTCATTATATTTCCTATGGTGAAGACAGTGGATCTTTATCTGACTATAATAGACTCATATTAGAATACAATCTGCCCAAAATAAGTTTCAAATTATTGTTACAGTGGATGAAGGGGGGGGGGAGGGGTGTCTAAAGTCAAAGATGAATCTTGATTGGGCCAAATTTGACCCAGAGTCACCCAAAACAATTCTGCTGGGTCTCCCCAGACCCCAACACCAAATTATACACTTCTTTTTAAAAAACTTGGCTAAAATGGTCACAATCAGTTTTGTAGTGTTGATATAGCTGCTGTGGAGGATATCATGAAGCCTTGTTCCGAAAACTAGAGCGTAGTTATTATATAATTTTAGCTTGAAACGGGTCATGGGAGAAACACAACATAAGGGTTAAGTTAAGTATTTTGGTGAAATACCAGGCAGCTAATATATAGTAAATTAAATAAGCTACTTATTTACACTTAAAGAATTACACATACATAACGAAGAAACTACAGCTTGTACATTTATTTGCACAAATTAAGAGTTCCTGAAAACCAGATTCTATTAATTTAATATGCGAACAATGGCCAATAAAATCCAATCTGATTCTAATCACATTTCCCTTTCTGTTTACTGTACCCAGAGTTTCTCAGCCTTGCCTTGGAAGCAGCTGCATGGCACCATGTTGACGAGGAAGACACTGCGGGCCCTTTTCAGATATTGTGTAATCAGCCTTTTATTTATGTCCATTGTTCCATTGAGATTCAGATCATGCATTGGCTCCACAGAGGTTCCAGTAATCAGATAAGAACCGTTCCATCTTTGCATTACTGACGCATTTAGAGCAGAAGGAGGGGATTTAAGACGCAGAGCAACGTTTCAACAACTGCTTTTAAAACAAGCCTCTATGTGTGTGTGTGTGTGTGTGTCTGTGTGTGTGTGTGTGTGTGTGTGAACTAATTTATACCGTGGCAATCAGATGCAAATGCGTTACAACAGTCAAAAACACTTCCATTAGGAGGAACGCGCTGAAACACTCATGCAGATTAAGAACCATCTGGACTTAACAGCACATGCAGCATCGAGACAACATTCCAACATTCACCGACTTGACGAAACATGAGCAGCGTTTATCAAAAGCACTGCAAACACAAAACGCTGCAAGAAACTCAAAGCTTGCAGCGTTTGGTTGATGCAGCGCTTTTAGTAGCCTTTCTAACACGTCACACCCGTACATTGAACCATGAACGAAAGCTTCAACATATGCTGTGTTAAAGGTGGGGTAGGTAAGGTTGAGAAACCGGCTCGAGATACACTTGTTGTTATATTCCATGGAATGCTCTTAACGTCCCGATAGCAATGAATATCTGAAATGAGCCGGCTAAAGTAGCTGGATGGCCTACCTGCCTGTCAGCCTTCCATCGAGGCACACACTTATCTCGTGCCCTCATTGGTCATGTGCGCGTTCGTGTGTGTTGGAGGAGGGGCTCTGTGAGGAAGTGGCAGATTTCTTCCGGCTGTGTATTTTCTAATTCTAGCGCACTCGAGCTGGTTTCTCCAAAATGACTTACCCCACCTTTAAAGTCCTTTAGCAGGGAACTTAAACCCCAAACGTGTAACCACTTATAACTGCTAAAGTTGTTGTTTTGGGAATATTGTATGATGGTGTGTGTGTAAAAATGTTCAATGCATAAGTGAGAATTTAACTAAAATTAATGTGTCTTTGAGTGTGTATATATAGGTATTTGCACACATATTTTTATATACTGTATGTTCGTTTTTGTATTTGGGATTGTGGGAAACGGTATTTCGATCTCTCTGTCTGTACACAAACTGGAAGATTGACTTTGACTTAAGTTGTTGTTGTTTTGGGAATATTGCATGATGGTGTGTGTGTGTGTGTGTGTGTGAGTGTGTGTGTGTGTGTGAAAATATTTAAATGCAATCAAAAAGCGAGAATTTGACTTCTTAATAATTTCTCTTCCCGCTTTTCTGTGGATTTCTTTGAAAATATTTCCGTGAAACCCCAAAACAAGAATTTTCTACTTTCAAATTCAAGTTTGGAGCAGACCGGGGTAATTTCATATTGTCCTTTTAGCCTTTTAATAATAATAATAGATTTAATTTGTTAGCGCTTTTACAGGTGCTCAAAGACGCTTTACAGATATAGTGAAAAGAAAAGAAACAAATAAATATATAGTTAAAGTCAAATAATACAAAATCAATCACACATTAAAATCCAGATTGAAAGGTGAGTTTTTAAGAGAAACAGCTCGTTTGTAAAATAGTACATTTAACCCTTGTGTGCATGTTCTTTGCTTGTTTTCACACATTTCACAGCTCATTCTGATTCTTGAGTTCCCCTCAGCCTCCCAGTAACTCCCCCGTAGTAACCCAGTATGGAGCTTAATTCATTCAATAACCCACCAGCTAATAGCCCATGCCAAACCCTCTTGAGTTATTGTGCATTTTATTGAATTATTTCTCTTAAGACATGAGGGCTTGCCCCAGCCTGAGAGGAGGGGGGGAGTGGGGAGGGGGGGGGGGGGGGGGGGGGGGGGGATTAAATGAGCGCAGCGTTCCCCTATCACGTCCCTGCAGATGCTCGGGTGTTGGATTACGATTTGTTGCAATGGATCCTGGGAATACTAGCTGTGAACAAATCACCAACGCCACTTTTAAAATCCGGCAGGCGCTTTTCTTCAGGGGATAAATCAGCCCGGGGGGGGGGGTTCTTTCTGGGTCTTTTTGCCTCTTGATGTTGAATTTTGATCGGTTGGTCTGACCCTCGTACTTTAGCACCACTATAAGAAGTGACTTTGTGTCTGCATGTCAAGCTAAAGCAGCCAATTAAGCTCTTTGTGGGCGACTTTGTGAAGCTTCACGCAGACGTCTAATTTCATCTGAGCTGGAAAATAGCATCCCTCCACATCAGGAACAATCACCAACATGAAATAATGCAAAACCACCAGCTTTTGTATTATTATTTCTCCTTTTGAATACTTACGGTCAGCAGCCGATATATTACTTTATTACGATGCGATATGGATCTATTCAATAAAAATGCAAAACACTATAAATAGAAATGAAAGAGATGATGAGGTCTTGATGTAGCCTAAAGTAGAGGTTGATGTAAAACAAATGTACGTTTATGGATGGCACTCTGTTTAAATGATGCTCAATCCTGGATATTGCTTTAAAAGCTTTAAATATAGCAGATTGTATTGACCGGATCTTTATGCAAAATATTTCAACTTAATAAATATCTTCTCCCGGAAGCTTTTTATACCGGGAAACGGAAAATCATGCATTTTACATTTTCCCTTGTTTCGGGTATTGGGAAGAAGAAGTGAGTAGCTAGCATGAGCAGTAATAAGTCACTGAGACAACCTGGACATCAGCAGGAGAGGACTCTTTAAAGTAGAGACACTACATACCGATATACAACCTGAACATCAGCAGGAGAGGACTCTTTAAAGTAGAGACACTACATACTGATATACACCTGAACATCAGCAGGAGAGGACTCTTTAAAAGTAGAGACCTACATACTGATATACACCTGAACATCAGCAGGAGAGGACTCTTTAAAGTAGAGACACTACATACTGCTATACACCTGAACATCAGCAGGAGAGGACTCTTTAAAGTAGAGACACTACATACTGATATACACCTGAACATCAGCAGGAGAGGACTCTTAAAGTAGAGACACTACATACTGATATACACCTGAACATCAGCAGGAGAGGACTCTTTAAAGTAGAGACACTACATAACTGATATACACTGAACATCAGCAGAGAGGACTCTTTAAAGTAGAGGACCCTACATACTGATATACACAAAAGATATCCTAACAGTAAAGAAAGTTTGTGTGACTGACCTCGCCCGATGACCTGGTTGAGGTGGAGCAGCAGCTGGTCCCTGGTGATCACCACGTGCTGCACCTCTTTGAGCAGATCAGGGTGGAGGGAGGAGGGTCGCTGTGGACGGGGGCCATGAGGAGGGAGACACCAGCTCTCCATCCATCCCTATCCCCATCCCTCCCAGTCTGGGGGACAGCAGCTCGCCGTTCCCCCGTAGATCGGAAGGAGCACCTCGGCACGTCTCAGGTCTGTCGGTGTTCTGATCTGGAGAGGCAGAAGACGGGTTAAAGGTCAGCGGCTGTATCGTGTAGCAAGATATCAATGTATATCTCAGCTTACATACCAATTACTTAAATAAAAGCTCAGAGAGAAAATTCATAATCATAATGGCCTGAGGTGTGGTCCCACTCTACATTATTACACAATGTATTCATACCAATATCTGGGTGTAACGTCCCTTTAAAAAACGCCTGCTTCCTTGTGTCTTGTCTTAATATATGTCTTGATGATGCTGCAAAATGAACCGAAAAAATGATCGGACAATAAAGTATTATCGTTAGTGGAAGAAGCATAAGTGCAAAGCACAATATAAAATGTTATTCGAAGAAGGGGACAGACATGGTTAGTGCATTCATGACTGTGTATGTATTTCAACCACTGCCCCCCTACTCTCCCCTGGGGAAAGCTCATTAGTAAGTCTACCTGCTCACATTGTCTGTCTTTCAAGTCACTTTTTAACAGGAAAATTGCCTCAGCCATCATACTTAGGATCAGGATACATGCAGACCCCTCACATGCCCTCAGGATTAATGCTCAGGAAACTAAAACCACAGGTGAGGCTTAGACCACCTCCGTTTTTCTTGTTGTGCTGACACTTCATTAGATATTTGGTGCATTGAATATAACACGACAGGTATTTGAATTTAGTTTTATTGCCGACAAAGTCTGCTTTCATCAACTTTGTTTACGACACAACAGGAACATTCAGATTAATCTACACCAGGGTAAGTGAACAATTATTTGATTAGTTTTGATACTGAAGAAAACATCTAATAAAGACCCATTTAGCTTTCGCTGTTATCCCGGCGTCTCCCCGGAAAACTTTCAAGCGCAAGCGAACTGCAGGAGCGGGGCAGTCAGCATCAGCTGGGTGCTTGGCTTGCTGTTTAAAACACCTTTTTTTGTATCCATATCTCTCGCTAGAATCTCCCACCATCCAACTAACAACTAACACAACAACAACAACAACGTCAAAACCTTTGGGCTCTGAAACTACGGGGCGTGCCGAGGACAAATACACATGCGTTAATCACACGATAAACGCGTTAAACTTGACAGCCCTAATTCTAAGCAAATGCATGGATGTTTATACAGTATAAACTTCAGAGGGGACACTGTCAAGGAAAGAGTTATATTTAGTTTGTAGATACATCTGACGGAATGAACTTCAGTCTTTTTTACATTTCATGAACTTATAACTGTTCGCTTTGTGTTAGTTTTTGATTCAAATTGCTTCAATCAAATGCAATTTCATTTCCTTAACTCACATTTCCTAAACGCTAAGCGTGTTAGTAGAGAAGAGGTAAGGCATGCACCGCTAGCTTTAGCCCCACAAGGAGGGAAGCAGGTAGATGGAGGTCAGGTGGGGGAGGGGGAGGAGTCAGGTGGGAGAGGGGCTTATCTGGATGACCTACCATCCAGCAGGGTGGTTCTATAGTCGACGGACTCGTGGGAGACCATCTCGTTCGTGGGGCTGACGCTCCTCGCGTTAGCCAGCCGGTCCAGATGCTGATGTGACCCCGGCCATCATACCACACCTCAGACAGATCTACAAAGAGAGGAGGAGGAGGAGGAGGAAGAGGGGGGAGGGAGGAGGAGGAGGAGGAGGAGGAGGGAGGAGCGCGTGGAAGGAAAGGAGAGAAGGAGAGGAAGGGAGGAAGAGAGGAGAGATTATAAGAAAGGCAAAGCGTTTTCACCAATGCGCCCCAAAAATCGACTTCCTGTGAACCCAGGAGGAAACGTGAACCCAGCACACATGCACACAGGTTAGAGGACACGCTGCAGTCCAGCTACATGTACGCAAATATATCACACACAAATACCCACACATCAAAACAAAGATACTGCATACTATACTTTAAAGGTGGGGTAGGTAAGTTTGAGAAACCGGCTCGAGATACACTTGTTGTTATATTCCACGGAATGCTCTTAACATCCCGATAGCAATGAATATCTGAAGTGCTTTGACAAAAAATACATAAAAAAATATCATCAGTGGAAGCCGTAGCGCTGTTAAAAGCACGACCAATCATCTGAGCCGGCCCGGCTAAAGTAACTGGATGGCCTACCTGCCTGTCAGCCTTCCATCTGGGCACAACCTTATCTCGTGCCCTCATTAGACGCATTCACACTACAGTACTTTTCCCACAAAGGTTCATGAGAACTTAGTTCTAAAGAGTTCTCATGAACTAAGTTCAGATCGCGTTCACACCGGAATAAATCCTTGAGGGAGGATTAGGCAAATGAAGCTGCAGACGTCACTTCTTCTTCTTCTGCTTTGGGTTTACTGGCAGGCCGCAAACCACTTCACGGCGTATACTGCCACCCGGAGTCCCCGGCCGGAAGTCCCCGGAGTTGAGGACTGGCTTCAGTAGAAGCTGCTGGGACTCCCAGCAGCTTCTACTGAAGCCTTCCGAGTAAATCGCCAGAACGCCGACACCTCCTCATCTCCACCGCTCCCATGTTTTATTTTGTGTTGCCATAAGTTAGTCTCTCTGCGTTTCTGCGCTGGGCTAATGCTAATGCTAATAATGCTAATGCGAGGATAATAAAATGGCGGCTTCACAAAACATTTTGGGAGTTTTATGGGGCGTGGTTTGCAATCCGCCCAGCCAATCAGAAATATAGCTCTTTTCTCACAAGAGAGCCGCTCGAAAGTCCCTGCTCTCTAGCAGGGACTTTCGAGCGGGTAAAAAAGGTTCTCATGAACTAATTTTAGTACCGGCTCTTTTTGGTGTGAACGCGACAAAAGAGTTCTCATGAACTAAGTTCGCTTGAACCTTTGTGGGAAAAGTAACGCAGTGTGAATGCGCCTATTGGTCATGTGCGCGTCCGTGTGTGTTGGGGGAGGGGCTCTGTGAGGAAGTGGCAGATTTCTTCCGGCTGTGTATTTTCAAATTCTAGCGCACTCGAGCTGGTTTCTCCAAAATGACCTACCCCACCTTTAATGTCTATTTTCCATCTTGATTCACATTCTTTTTTGTTATACACTTTTTACGGTTAACATATTCTTTATTGCTTGCCTGATTCTGACTTGTGCTTCCTCCAAATATAAACAATTCACTCCATTTGTTAATTTTCTAATTAGTCGCTGAAAACATTTCACAACCTAACCAGACTTTTGACCTGACTGACAAGTAACATTTCAAGACATCATGACAAAGACCTGTGAATCAAAACCAGTCGGTCACTGTCTTACATTAAAGTATACGATTCCAGAAGTCTGTACAGTGATCTATGTACGATGGGAATAGTTAAAGGCAGCGGCAAAATGAAAAGTCTTCAGCCTGGATGTAAAAGTAGTCAGAGTTGCAGCGGACCTGCAGGTTTCTGGGAGTTTGTTTCCAGATATTTAGCAATCTCTTCTCACATTCCTCGACCCCTAGTCTTCCCGTGAAGACATAGCTCTCTCTCACCGTCGATGTGCTTGTTCCTCCTCCACAGCAGCAGAGACCCCAGCAGCAGCAGCAGCAGCAGCAGCAGGCTGACGGACACGCAGCCCACCTTCAGCCCGTGTAGTCCGGCTCCTTGGCCAGCGTCACCGTGCCCAGCTGCAGGATGGAGCCCGCCTGACGCCACTGAAAAAAAGAGGGGAAGGGCTTATTTATTTGAGAATACATTTTGTTTTGTTTCTAACAAGACTAATAAAACATGGTCTTAGATTAACCCAGCCAAATCTTTTTTCTTGTTTTGTATCTATATCTACGCCGGGATCTGGAGTCGAGGCTGATCCTCTTGCTGTAGTCCTGTGTCTTGGATCCTCTATCCTGAGTTCTGGATTAAGTCGCGGACTTCGGGTCGTGGCTGAACCCGTCTCTGCGGTCCAGCCTTGGGTCTCGTCATGCTGCTTCCCTGAAGGCTTCCACAGGATTGTAGCCGACATCCTCGTGGATTCATCTTCTCATTACAGACACATGCACTTCCTAACATTCGGTCTAGATGCTGTGAAATGTATTATCTCTTGGATTTACACACGGCATCTATTGCAACGTCTGTCCGTCCTGGGAGAGGGATCCCTCCTCTGTTGCTCTCCCTGAGGTTTCTCCATGTTCCCTTTAAAACTGTGGGTTTGCTCTGGAAGTTTTTCCTTGTACGATGTGAGGGTCTAAGGACAGAGGGTCTAAGGACAGAGGGTCTAAGGACAGAGGGTCTAAGGACAGAGGGTGTCGTTTCTATTTTTTTTATTCTGAACAATCTGTGCTGTTGTATTTGCTGTAAAGTGTCTCTACTGTAGGCTATTTTTATTATATGTACAGCACTTTGGCTCCACCAACAATCGTTTATAAATGTGCTATATAAATAAAACTTGGTCTGGGGTTAGCAGGTTAGGTCCCCACAAGTATAGTAATGCTAGGCCACCCACCCACCCACACACACACACAGCACCACCAAGCCACCCCCACACAACACACCACACCCACAACACACCAAAACACACACACCACCACACACACCACACACACACTAGCACACACACACACCAACACTACACTAACACCATACACACACACACACACATCACCATCACAACACACACACACACACACACACAACACACACCACCACACACACCACATCACACACACCCACACGATGAGCACCACCACACACACCACCCTTAGTAACACACACATCACACACACCACACACTACACATCCACACCACACCAACACACACACCACTCACAGACACACACACACAGTCGACATACACCACAAGCACACAACACACACACACACACACACACACACACACACACACACACCACACACACACACAACCCCACACACACACACACACACATCTGGAGATTACATCAGTGATATTGCTTCTTCAGCTATTATTAGGTTTAGTGGAAATGAGGTTTCTACTGCTGCTGCAGATGGGACGATGTTTAGGGGTGTGTGTGTGTGTGTGTGTGTGTGTGTGTGTGTGTGTGTGTGTGTCTGTGGAGCTGGGGATATTGGCTTTCCAAAGTGAAGAGGAAAAGGCAAGAAAGGCCTGCAAGTGGGATTCAAAGCTTAAATGTCTCTTTTAAACCTTCAATGTTCCCACAGGTGATACATGTCCCTCATGTTCTGACCCTCATCGTGAACAGACTGAGGCTGTTGATTGCATTGAAGTGACAGGACAGGCTGGATGCTGAGCGCCTCACTCCTCACACAGCACCATAACGCGCTCTGCGTTTGATACAAAGCTCTCGGTACAGCAGAGTCCCTGAAGCTCCCTGCAAATGATCTGAACGCTGCAGGAATGTTTTGGTGTTTTCCACGAGTTTCCCACAGCGCAGAATGAAGAGCTTAAATGTGGCCGACGGACGAAAGAAGCTCATATATTAACCCCAAACCCAAAGTTATTATTTAATTAAACCTGAGCCCAGAAGGAAGTTACAAATGTTTTTTATCATATTAAAATTAAATGAATATACGACAAATCATCCTATTTTGTAAAATTATTATTAAAAGTTTTCATTCAAATAGGTAAAATTACAGAGCATAAAAATAGAGTCATTTGATCTCTTATGGAGCCTTTTAGATTGTAGAGTGGTCAAACTCTTAATATGGGACAAGATAATTCCAGGTTTAAAGGGAAATAGAAACACTTTTCAACTGCTTTCCATGCGAAATATTCCCATTAGAATGTATTTATCTAGAGTCTATTCCAATGTAAAACGATCGAGATACGCGACTTAATGTTTTGAAATACATTACATTACATTTAGCTGACGCTTTTTAATCCAAAGCGACTTACAATAAGTACAATACGACCAGGAAGAAACAACCTTGAAGAAAACCAGATCATAAAGTACATCAGGTTTCATAGAGCCAAACATTTCAGGTGCTACTCACGGGCTTTAGAGAAGCCAGTCTTTATTAGTATATAAGTGCTTTGTTAGTAATTCTATCGCTCGAGATGGAGTCGAAAGAGATGAGTTTTTCAGTCTGGAAGGTGTGTAAGCTATCTGCTGTCCTGATGTCAATGGGGAGCATCAATTCCACCATCTTGGAGCCAGATAGCAAACCCACGTGTTTTCTGCTGATGGGAACTTGGTCCCCCTCGCAGTGGAGGGTGCAGCGAGTCTTTGGCTGATCAGAGCGGAGTGCACGTGCTGGGGTGTACAGTTTAACCATGTCCTGGATGTAGGAAGGAGCCAGATCCATTCACAGCATGGTATGCAAGTACTTAGTGTCTTGAAGTGGATTCTAGCAGTTAACCGGGAGCCAGTGGGAGGGAGCGGGAGGAGCGAGTGGTGTGGGAACATTTAGGAAGGTTGAAGACCAGACGAGCCGCTGCATTCTGGATGAGCTGCAGAGTCGGATGGCACATGCAGGTAGACCAGCCAGGAGGGAGTTGCAGTAGTCTAGGGCGTGAGGTGACGAGAGCCTGGACCAGAACCTGGTGGCTTTCTGGGTCAGCTGGGGATGAATCTTCCTGATGTTGTAAATATCTGCAAGGCAGCGGGTTGTAGCAGCGATGTTTGCAGTGAAGGACAGGTTGTTATCTAGGGTCACACACCCAGATTCCTTGCAGTCTGAGTCGGGGAAACAACAGAGGTGCCGATGTTGATTGTCAGGTCAAGAGTGGGACAATCTTTTCCCGGAGGAAAAGCAGTTCAGTCTTGTCAAGGTTGAGCTTGAGGTGATGAGCAGACATCCACTGAGAGATGTCAGCTAGACAAGCAAAGATGCATGCGACGACCTGGGTCTCTGAGCGAGGAAAGGACAGAATTAAAAAATACGTGCCTAATGACCATGGCCATTGCTCCGGGATTTTCCCCAGTGACGTCACTGAGTGGGTACGGCTTCCTGGGCCAAAGCTCAATAACAAACAACATGGCGTGCAATGCACCTAAAAGAAAACTGTATTGCCCCAGGCTGCACAAATTATTGTATATAAAGAAGAAGGAAGAAGTACATTTCCATCGGCTGCCACTAACGGACGAGAAGCTGCTCAAAGCATGGGTTATTTTCATGAAACGGTCCGATCCGCCGCTGAAATCGGTACGCACGTGTGCAGCGAACACTTTAAAAATGACGATTATGTCCACAAAATGAGGTTTGATAGTCTGGATGGTTCAATACAAAACATCGGATTTGAAGCCAGGATCTGTTCCCACAATATTCGATTTCTCAACGTAATGCAGTCGGGAACACCGACCGTCCCAGCACGTCGGCCGCGCAAGGCATGACAGTGTCAACAAAGGTGAAGCTCGAGCCACCAAACGAGTTGCTTCAGCTGCCGAGAGAGAGGTACATATTGCAGCACTACCAATATACTCACACATGTATTTACTGACACAGTGTGACCTTATTAATTACGCAATTGCGTCCAACTAAATGGTAGCTATTATTATGACGTACATGGAGAATTGGGGGTGTTCTATAGCTCAACTAATAAAACTGGCATACACAACTCTCATCTGGTCGAAAACAGCCCTAAAAAGGCTAGTATTGCTGGACTAGTGTTCAATGGATGGTATTGCCAAGATGTATGAGGTGTTGGAAAATTAGTCACTCAGAGTCACTCTGGCACAGACTGAGACGTGATGTGAACTGAAACGTTTTTCTGTCGCAATATCATTTAAGGAATCGTTGAGCTAGCTAGCTAGCATACATTGTCACTATCTGCTAACGTTAGCTTTAGCCTTCGTTTTCAAATAGTTTTGTTTCATAGGCTATAAACAGAGGTGGTATAGAGAGAATATGATATTTACTAGAGTAAAGTAGAAGTACTCAGATCTTGTACTTTAGTAGAAGTACTCAGATCTTGTACTTGAGTAAAAGTATAAGTACTCAGGTCTTGTAACTTGAGTGGAAAGTAGAAGTCTCAGATCTTGTACTTTAGTAGAAGTACTCAGGTCTTGTACTTGAGTGAAAGTAGAAGTACTCAGATCTTGTACTTGAGTGAAAGTAGAAGTACTCAGATCTTGTACTTAGTAAATGTAGAAGTACTCATATCTTGTACTTAGTAAAAGTAGAAGTACCAGAGTGTTGCAGTGAAAGTCCTGCATTCAAAATGTTCCTCTCAAGTGAAAGAGTAGAGAAAAGTTTCTCATCAAAATATAGTGAAAGACAGTAAGAAGTATCGTGTGTGGCAGATTGGTCATTTCAGAATAATATCTATGATATGGTTTTATAATGATTGA
Organism: Harpagifer antarcticus; assembly: GCA_902827135.1. NCBI lineage: Eukaryota > Metazoa > Chordata > Actinopteri > Perciformes > Harpagiferidae > Harpagifer > Harpagifer antarcticus. Next base: position 29,642 of record CADEHL010001300.1, on the reverse strand, counting down.
TTCATGAAGTGTTTCAAAGCTGTGAAGGAGCAGCTAGTTTGAGATGGCTTTGTAGACTGCAGGGTAGCTGGTGATTTACTCCTAGTGGAACTAAAGTCTGATTTAACACTTGATTAGATTTCACATCATTCCATCCAGATCTGTGAAGTAACTAAAGGTATTAAATACATTTAGTGGAGGAAAAGTACACCATTTACCTCTGACTTATGTTTACTACTGCCAACCTAAAAGTACCTCAAAAATAGTAATCAATAATGTATTGAAAAGTTATTTGGCTGATTGTTTTATATTGGCTCAGACAGGTTATATGGGAGGCCCAGTCTACGTACAGATCACTAATTTTGAAATATTAAACTTAGTTTTCTTTTTTACATTACATTTAGCAAAATATTTTCTTTAATTTTTCATCCTCGTGTAGAACGCTATCCACGAAACACACATTTGGTTGTTTATAGCATAAAGAACATCTGATTTAATGTGAGGTAGGGAAATAATCATTTGAGTATGTGTATATAAATATGTAATTTACAACAGCTGTAAGATGCTTGAAAAGCACCTTGAAAATGCATGAAAAGTGCTTGAATTTGACTTTGGAAAAGGTGTAAGAACCCTGTCGATCACGTTCTTTTAATTCTTAGGTTTCTATAACAGTTTCTTTATTGTACCATTATGGAATAATCACATTGGTAGTTTTTGGCGATGGGGTTTTTCCGGCCAACTTATCATAGTCATGATTTTGAATATTTCTTGTTCACCTTAACCTGTAACATATTTATATTGTTTTGTTTCAGGTCAAACGAGCTGTCCATACTGCTGCAGGATTGTTGTCCTGTCAGACAGAAGATACATCCTGCATAGGTGCTGATGATGCAAGTGATGATTCCCAGGTACTGGAGGCACACACAACTCAACGTGGGCAGTCAGTGACTGTGGCCACACAGACGGAACCACTGGAACCATGCCCGTGTAAAACTGTGACTTTGGTGAGTGTGCAGACTGGGACCGATGACATCAACAACAGTCAGTTGCTCAGTCATGAGCATCCATATTGCGTCAGCAGGGACATTGCTGGTGGATCCGCCACACTGGCACCTGCAGATGCAATGGCCAAAGCACCACCGAGTCCAACACCTGATGTGTCAATGCCTGAAGAAGATGCTTCCAGCTCTGGGGAGAGCCAGGGACTGAGCCTGTCGGACTACAGCCCTACTGAAGATGACATTATACAGAATGACGGCGAAGACAGCGAGGATGATGGAGAACATTCAGTGGATGGCGGAGAAGATCCAGTGTCATACAACAAATATCTGGTATCCCACCACACCCATGCATGATGAAGCTGTTTTTGTATGCAACTTTGCCGATGCGGAAAATGTGTGATCAGCAGGCCGTACTGTTCAGCCAAAGGCTTTGGACTGACAGTGAAAACTGACTGCATAGATGGCCATGAGTTTGTGTGGACTTCTCAACCCCTCTTAAATGGCACAATGTCCTGCAACCTGTTAGTGCCAGCCGCGATTTTCCTGACTGGAAATGCTTATGGCCCATTTTCTGAGATATGCCAGTGTCTGGGCCTGGAATCACTCTCGACAAGACACTGCTATAACATCCAGAGAGTGTATGTGCTGCCGGAAGTTACCAGTGTCTGGAACTTGCACAATGAGGCAGTGATGGCAGCAACTGGCGATCAGGTTGTCACTGTGTCAGGCGATGGGCGATGTGACAGCCCTGGTCATTGTGCTACGTTTGGAACGTACACCATGCTTGATATCAACTCAAGGCTCATCATTGCCCAGCAGACAGTGAAGGTGACAGAGGTCAAAAATAGCTACTGGTTGGAGCCTGTTGGACTTGAAAGATGTATTTCCAAACTACAGGTATTCTATTGTTAGTTTGTTTATTTCACAGGTCAATAGTACATGTAGTATTGCTACAATATATTGTATAATCTTTTGTCTAATTTTAGGGGGGCGCTATCAAACCCGTGTGATAGAATTGAAGATGTTGGCTTTATTAAATAAAATGTATGGTAAATATCTTTTCAGGATCACAATGTGACAATTTCCATACTAGCCACAGACTGCCACCCTGCAGTGCAGAAGATGCTACGTGAGAACCACAAGACCATCAAGCATGAGTTTGACTTGTGGCACATTGTGAAAGGTGTGAAGAAGCCGATGCTGCAGAGCAGGAATACCGAGCTGAATGAGTGGGTGCGCATGGTATCCAACCATCTTTGGTACTGTGTGTGTACATGTGATGGTGACGCGTTACTGCTGAAGGACAAATGGACGTCCATCATATCATCAATGTTCACGAGTAGCTGTCGGCAGAGAAGATGCTGAAGTGTGAACACGAGCCTTATTCTGAAGAGGATGGGAGTTCCCGACCTTGGTTGGAGCGTTCATTCCAAGTGGTCATGGACAAGAGACTGTTGGAAAAACTAGATACGGTATTGTCTTAATTGCCCTTCTTCATTTATATATTCTGGCCTTATAAATTCACCACAAAGCAGTATATTTATCTAAGAGAAATATTCGACTCCAATAGTTCGCAATCTGACAAATTAAGTAATAACAAAAATGCTAAATAATGCTGACATTCATGACCCACTCTGTTCAACTGCAGGTTACAGAAGGGATCCATACTGGCGAGCTGGAGAGCATCCATTCTTTGTATACAAAGTACGTTCCAAAGCGCAAGAAGTTCACGGAGGAGAGCTTTCAGGCACGCCTTCGCCTCGCTGCATTGGACCACAACATCGACCGTGAGCAGGCACAGACCAAGAAGGGGGCACTACAGTTCAAACTGCAGTACTCGAAGCCTGCTGGAGGATATGTGGTGAAGGCGATGAAGACACCAAAAAGCTACAACTTCCGAAGAGAAATCATGGTAGGGGTAGTCGAGAGGTGTTTATCAGCATCGTCCATGAGGTCCGAACTTGCAGAACACGTCATACAGATGCAGAGAAGGACACTTGGTGCGCATAAAGGCCTGGTAAAACCATCGAAGGAGGATGCTGTGGCACACCACCTAAGTCGATTTGTGAACAAGTCATGTCGGTCTCTATGTCGTATATATGAAGTCAGCTGTGGGGCTCAATGTGTCTGTGGTGTATGAAGCTTAGTCAACCTGTGGGGCTCTGTGGTAAATAAATAAAGGACGTCTATGGCTGAAGTAATATATGCTGTAAAATGGTCTTTATTACTTTATGAACATCGAGCACTGAAAAGCATTTGTAGTCTAATCTAGTGAGATACATGTATATGCTTGATAATATAAGTTGTAAATACTGTTCTGATATATCACAAACATTGTATGAATTAAGTAGTGAAGTAGAATTTCCTTCGCTAGCCTAAATGTCACGATTTGCTTTCCATGCATGGAATCATTGGTCACATCAGAATATTCAAATCCTTTGTAGGTTACTGATGGGTAGTGACTTCGTATCCGATTCACAACACAGGCAAGTATCGGCACCCTGTTCCCTTTTCCAAGGACACCTCTAGTCCAGATGGTGAATTGCCGATAAGTTGTTAGTCTGTAGAGGCTGAAATAAATAGGATACACGTATAAATACAAATCATTTAATTTAAAACAATTATATATTTTTTAGGGCTGTCAGATGATTAAAATAGTTCATCGCAAATTAATCGCACATTTTGATCTGTTCTAAATTTACCTTAGAGGAATATTTTTCAAGTTTTTAATACTCTTCTCAACATATGAGTGGACAAATATGCTTTATGCTAATGTTTATTCTCATGAATATTAAACAACAACCTCTGAACATTACAAATATTCGCCTCAATTCAACCTGGAACCTCTCATACAAAGCTCTCTCGTTGGAGCTATGTGCAACTCAAGGCATATGCTCGAACGGGAGCTGCCTGGACGCTGCCATCATGTCGCGCACTATCCGTGCCGAGTGTGCTGACTTTTCGTACAATGTCCCGCTGTCTGGCTGCCTGCATCAAGTCAAGTGCTCGGCGCAGTTGTGGCGAAATGTCGCTCCTCTGTTTTCATTTAAACAGCTCCTTATATCCGTTAGCGCAGCTAGCTAGCATCAGATGCTAACAACAACAATGACAACAAACTTGACAGCCCTAATATTTTTAAATAGGGTCTACACTTACTCGCTATTTATTGGTCGTTCGAGGGTTGCTGCACGCACGTCTCGTAGCAATACCATTGCGATCGCCAACATATCATTCTCGATGGAAACCATAGGGAACAGTCGGTGTTCCATGACTGGAGATTATTCCCGTCTGAATTGAGCATGTGGTCGATACCAATTCCCCTACATTCATTTTCCGATGGCATCACCACACAATTGTTACATGTACACCAATCTGTGTTGTCCATTCGTCCCGGGTTTTGAGCAACATCTTCTTCCTCTGAGAAACTGGTGGTATCCCACTCGGCGAGTTCAGAACCGGCGGATTCCGGATCGTATGCCACTCTAGTATTCGACCGAATCGGTAAGCATAGGCCATGGGACGCCTGGTAACTGTAGATGCTTCCACATTAATGTCATCTCCCGACGAATAGTCAAATTCATCAAAACCTCGATCTCATTGCAAAATTCCTCCATCGCTGCCATATCTGCTACGGTGTGTTGACTTCCGGTAGCGAAGACCCAACCAGTGACGTCACCATTTGGGACTCCCCTAATGGCGGCGGCCTGGTCCCGGAGTTCCCCAGCCGGCCGGCGGATAATTAATTTTCTTTTGGCGAGTAATATCATATACAATAAATATTACGATCAATATCCATTGTAAAATGAATAAACTACCGGAATATTATAGCTGTACTTGGTGTTTCCACACACACACACACACACACACACCACACACACACACACACACACACACCACACCACACACACACACACACACACACACACACACACACACACACACACACACACACACCACACACACCACACACACACCCACACACACCACCACACACACACACACACACACACACACACACACACACACACACACCACACACACACACAACACACACCACACACACACACCACACAACACACCACCACACACACAACACCCCACACACACACACACACCCACACACACACAACACACACACACACACACCCACACCACCACACACACACACACACACACACCACACACACACACACACACACACACACACACACACACACACACACACACACACACTTCTTTAGCTTCCCTGCTTGACAGCAGAAAACAAATTCATTTGTGTGTTGTATGGGTGTGTTTGTTGTGCGTTTATATGTGTGTTGTGCGTGTGTGTTTATATGGGTGTGTGTGTATGTGTGACTGGGTGTGGATGTGTGGTTGGCTGATTGTCATTATAATTTAAATGCTGGGTTAATTAAAACGAAAGTGTATTTGTTGACCAACTGTTGCACAGGCGTGTGTGGTGTGTGTGTGTGTGTGTGTGTGTGTGTGTGAGCATCTCACCTCCACCTTCATGGCGGCATTGCTCTGCAGCTCGTTGGGCACGGTGCAGCGCAGAGTGTTCCCGTCAGGATCAGACTCTCACAGCTGTGGTTGGACACCGTCAGCACCTGGCACTTCATCGCCTCCCTCCAGGTGTGGGCGCCCTGTGGGAGGAGGGGGGAGAGAGGGGGAGGAGGGGGAGAGAGAGGAGAGAGGGGGAGGAGGGGAGAGAGAGAGAGAGAGGGGGAGAGAGTAAGACATTGGGTCAACATTTGCAAAAGTATTGTCAAAATTACCACAGACATTCACAAAAGGTCAAATGTCAGTTCATCCAGACAGTAGATGGAAACACATAATGGCTTCCTTCTAAGGTAGGGGGGCAACAGAATGCATGTAAGAGGGGAGGGGAGGAAAGAGGGTGAGATGGAGAGGAGTTCGAGGTAAAGAGAAGGAGAAAGGGAGATACAGCAATCGTCAAATATTGAGACTGTTACAAAATGCTAAATAACAGGAACATTTAAAAGCTCATTGCATGCCAGCAGATATTGGACCGAGTCATTGTAGAAGTAGGTTTCAAGTTTTGCACTCGAGTCCAAATCAAGACAAGGCAAGAAAGTCCAGATTTAAGTCTAACACAATTAGGACTTAAACGAGAAATCAAGTCGATCTGTTGTTGTCCACTGTTGAGTGTATAAGCCAACACAAATTATAGTTTGTCTCGTCGTTTCCACGTAGCGTTAGTTCTTCATGGTTCTCTCCTTCAATGTCATTGGAGGTTGTCTGTCTGTCAACTCGGGAAATGAGAAGCGTTATCTTTTCTCAGGAAATGAAGTTAATTTATCCGAGGCACACGTTGTAATATTTGGGATGGAGTATCTCAAAGTCAAAAGACTTAAGGAAAAAGGGGAGTCACCAGCCACTGTCTTTAAAGTTGAGTCAAGATGCAAGTATCTTTTGTCAAGTTTAAAGTCACCAAATCTGTGACTTGAGACGACACTCGAGCCCTGCCTGGAGGTTTTAGAGAACCTTATTCATCATACTAAAGTCCCAAGGTAACTGAGCCTGCATGGAGCTCAGACGGAGGCTTTGACCCTGATGCCCAGTAACTCACTATATATGGACATACTGTACGCGCTCTGTTGCATAAAGTGGAAGATGCAGACTGCTGGAGAGGTTGGCAGGAGTGGAGGGACTTCTTTAATACAAAATCCCAGGGCACATTAATGATTTCTATGCAGGTTAAACACCTCTAACATTCACACTCTTCAAAGTGTACTTGTGCGGCAGCTTTTAAACTATTGAAAGGGGCAACAGTAGTCACTTGTTTGTGTGACTGACCCGAGCTTGCGCCTCGTCGTTCTGATAGCTCCTCCCCTTCGCTCCAACCCCCCCTCCCTCCCCCACATCTACTGGTGAAAATGACTTTAGGGCAAGAAGTGGATTCATACTGCCACAGAGCAGATTCGTCAAGTTGTAATGACTGATTTGAGAGGTTGTAATAACCAAGTTGCAGTTGTAATGGAAAATATATTAAAAAATATGTATTTGAACATTTCATCAATAAGTTAATTTTTTTTCTACAAGCTACAAAACTTGTTTTCTTCTTCTGTGACTTCAAATGTGGTTCACAGTTACGTGGATATTTTATACAAGTGTAGATGTATGCACACAAGCTCAGATTCTTTTTCTGCAAGGTTTTACACGCTCTCGCATTTTGCACCATAGCTACCTTCATAGGCGGGACCTTTAAAAGGACAGTAAGTGACGGGGTAACACGACTTACACCTGAACATCAGCAGGAGAGGACTCTTTAAAGTAGAGACACTACATACTGATATACACCTGAACATCAGCAGGAGAGGACTCTTTAAAGTAGAGACACTACATACTGATATACATCTGAACATCAGCAGGAGAGGACTCTTTAAAGTAGAGACACTGCATACTGATATACATCTGAACATCAGCAGGAGAGGACTCTTTAAAGTAGAGACACTACACACTGATATACACCTGAACAATCAGCAGGAGAGGACTCTTTAAAGTAGGACACTACATATTGATATACACCTGAACATCAGCAGGAGAGGACTCTTTAAAGTAGAGACACTACATACTGATATACACCTGAACATCAGCAGGAGAGGACTCTTTAAAGTAGAGACACTACATACTGATATCCACCTGAACATCAGCAGGAGAGGACTCTTTAAAGTAGAGACACTACACACTGATATACACCTGAACATCAGCAGGAGAGGACTCTTTAAGTAGAGACACTACATACTGATATACACCTGAACATCAGCAGGAGAGGACTCTTTAAAGTAGAGACACTACATACTGATATACACCTGAACATCAGCAGGAGAGGACTCTTTAAAGTAGAGACACTACATACTGATATACAACCTGAACATCAGCAGGAGAGGACTCTTTAAAGTAGAGACACTACATACTGATATACACCTGAACATCAGCAGGAGAGGACTCTTTAAAGTAGAGACACTACATACTGATATACACCTGAACATCAGCAGGAGAGGACTCTTTAAAGTAGAGACACTACATACTGATATACACCTGAACATCAGCAGGAGAACTCTTTAAAGTAGAGACACTACATACTGATATACACCTGAACATCAGCAGGAAGAACTCTTTAAAGTAGAGACACTACATACTGATATACACCTGAACATCAGCAGGAGAGGACTCTTTAAAGTAGAGACACAATACTGAAATACACCTGAACATCAGCAGGAGAGGACTCTTTAAAGTAGAGACACTACATCTGATATACACCTGAACATCAGCAGGACAGGACTCTTTAAAGTAGAGACACTACATACTGATATACACTCATCAGCAGGGAGGACTCTTTAAAGTAGAGACACTACATACTGATCACCTGAACATCAGCAGGAGAGGACTCTTTAAAGTAGAGACACTACATACTGATATACACCTGAACATCAGCAGGAGAGGACTCTTTAAAGTAGAGACACTGCATACTGATAGGACTCTTTAAAGTAGAGACACTACACACTGATATACACCTGAACATCAGCAGGAGAGGACTCTTTAAAGTAGAGACACTACATATTGATATACACCTGAACATCAGCAGGAGAGACTCTTTAAAGTAGAGACACTACATACTGATATACACCTGAACATCAGCAGGAGAGGACTCTTTAAAGTAGAGACACTACACACTGATATACACCTGAACATCAGCAGGAGAGGACTCTTAAAGTAGAGACCTACATACTGATATACACCTGAACATCAGCAGGAGAGGACTCTTTAAGTAGAGACACTACATACTGATATACACCTGAACATCAGCAGGAGAGGACTCTTTAAAGTAGAGACACTACATACTGATATACACCTGAACATCAGCAGGAGAGGACTCTTTTGACTAATGCACCATCACCTACTTTATATCTGTTGGAAATAGGTTTAGCACATAGTGGCAGATGTAATAATGATTCATAGTATTTTAATAAAGTTTGCTGCTTCCTAATATGAGTAACACAGAGCAGTGCAGTCATGTGACCTCCAGTGGGACGATAACACCCCCCCTCTGAGACTGAGATCTGACTGGAAACACAACACAGCGCGCTTGTCCACGTGAGTGTGTGTAACCAAGTTATATCACACACAAATACCCACACATCAAAACAAAGATACTGCATACTATACTTTAAAGGTGGGGTAGGTAAGTTTGAGAAACCGGCTCGAGATACACTTGTTGTTATATTCCACGGAATGCTCTTAACATCCCGATAGCAATGAATATCTGAAATGCTTTGACAACAAATACATAAAAAAATATCATCAGTGGAAGCCGTAGCGCTGTTAAAAGCACGACCAATCATCTGAGCCGGCCCGGCTAAAGTAACTGGATGGCCTACCTGCCTGTCAGCCTTCCATCTGGGCACAACCTTATCTCGTGCCCTCATTAGACGCATTCACACTACAGTACTTTTCCCACAAAGGTTCATGAGAACTTAGTTCTAAAGAGTTCTCATGAACTAAGTTCAGATCGCGTTCACACCGGAATAAATCCTTGAGGGAGGATTAGGCAAATGAAGCTGCAGACGTCACTTCTTCTCTTCTGCTTTGGGTTTACTGGCAGGCCGCAAACCACTTCACGGCGTATACTGCCACCCGGAGTCCCCGGCCGGAAGTCCCGGAGTTGAGGACTGGCTTCAGTAGAAGCTGCTGGGACTCCCAGCAGCTTCTACTGAAGCCTTCCGAGTAAATCGCCAGAACGCCGACACCTCCTCATCTCCACCGCTCCCATGTTTTATTTTGTGTTGCCATAAGTTAGTCTCTCTGCGTTTCTGCGCTGGGCTAATGCTAATGCTAATAATGCTAATGCGAGGATAATAAAATGGCGGCTTCACAAAACATTTTGGGAGTTTTATGGGGCGTGGTTTGCAATCCGCCCAGCCAATCAGAAATATAGCTCTTTTCTCACAAGAGAGCCGCTCGAAAGTCCCTGCTCTCTAGCAGGGACTTTCGAGCGGGTAAAAAGGTTCTCATGAACTAATTTTAGTACCGGCTCTTTTTGGTGTGAACGCGACAAAAGAGTTCTCATGAACTAAGTTCGCTTGAACCTTTGTGGGAAAAGTAACGCAGTGTGAATGCGCCTATTGGTCATGTGCGCGTCCGTGTGTGTTGGGGAGGGGCTCTGTGAGGAAGTGGCAGATTTCTTCCGGCTGTGTATTTTCAAATTCTAGCGCACTCGAGCTGGTTTCTCCAAAATGACCTACCCCACCTTTAATGTCTATTTTCCATCTTGATTCACATTCTTTTTTGTTATACACTTTTTACGGTTAACATATTCTTTATTGCTTGCCTGATTCTGACTTGTGCTTCCTCCAAATATAAACAATTCACTCCATTTGTTAATTTTCTAATATAGTCGCTGAAAACATTTCACAACCTAACCAGACTTTTGACCTGACTGACAAGTAACATTTCAAGACATCATGACAAAGACCTGTGAATCAAAACCAGTCGGTCACTGTCTTACATTAAAGTATACGATTCCAGAAGTCTGTACAGTGATCTATGTACGATGGGAATAGTTAAAGGCAGCGGCAAATGAAAAGTCTTCAGCCTGGATGTAAAAGTAGTCAGAGTTGCAGCGGACCTGCAGGTTTCTGGGAGTTTTGTTCCAGATATTAGCAATCTCTTCTCACATTCCTCGACCCCTAGTCTTCCCGTGAAGACATAGCTCTCTCTCACCGTCGATGTGCTTGTTCCTCCTCCACAGCAGCAGAGACCCCAGCAGCAGCAGCAGCAGCAGCAGCAGGCTGACGGACACGCAGCCCACCTTCAGCCCGTGTAGTCCGGCTCCTTGGCCAGCGTCACCGTGCCCAGCTGCAGGATGGAGCCCGCCTGACGCCACTGAAAAAAAGAGGGGAAGGGCTTATTTATTTGAGAATACATTTTGTTTTGTTTCTAACAAGACTAATAAAACATGGTCTTAGATTAACCCAGCCAAATCTTTTTTCTTGTTTTGTATCTATATCTACGCCGGGATCTGGAGTCGAGGCTGATCCTCTTGCTGTAGTCCTGTGTCTTGGATCCTCTATCCTGAGTTCTGGATTAAGTCGCGGACTTCGGGTCGTGGCTGAACCCGTCTCTGCGGTCCAGCCTTGGGTCTCGTCATGCTGCTTCCCTGAAGGCTTCCACAGGATTGTAGCCGACATCCTCGTGGATTCATCTTCTCATTACAGACACATGCACTTCCTAACATTCGGTCTAGATGCTGTGAAATGTATTATCTCTTGGATTTACACACGGCATCTATTGCACGTCTGTCCGTCCTGGGAGAGGGATCCCTCCTCTGTTGCTCTCCCTGAGGTTTCTCCATGTTCCCTTTAAACTGTGGGTTTGCTCTGGAAGTTTTTCCTTGTACGATGTGAGGGTCTAAGGACAGAGGGTCTAAGGACAGAGGGTCTAAGGACAGAGGGTCTAAGGACAGAGGGTGTCGTTTTCTATTTTTTTTATTCTGAACAATCTGTGCTGTTGTATTTGCTGTAAAGTGTCTCTACTGTAGGCTATTTTTATTATATGTACAGCACTTTGGCTCCACCAACAATCGTTTATAAATGTGCTATATAAATAAAACTTGGTCTGGGGTTAGCAGGTTAGGTCCCCACAAGTATAGTAATGCTAGGCCACCCACCCACACACACACCACACACACACACACACACACACACACACACACACACCACACACACCACACACACACCACACACACAACACACACACACACACACACACCACACACACACACACACACACAACACACACACCACACACACCCACACACACACACACACACACACACACACACACACACACACCACACACACACACACACACACACACACACACACACACACACACACACACACACACACACACACACACACACACACACACACACACCACACACACACACACACACACACACAGTCTGGAGATGACATCAGTGATATTGCTGCTTCAGCTATTATTAGGTTTAGTGGAAATGAGGTTTCTACTGCTGCTGCAGATGGGACGATGTTTAGGGGTGTGTGTGTGTGTGTGTGTGTGTGTGTGTCTGTGTGTCTGTGGAGCTGGGGATATTGGCTTTCCAAAGTGAAAGAGGAAAAGGCAAGAAAGGCCTGCAAGTGGGATTCAAAGCTTTAAATGTCTCTTTTAAACCTTCAATGTTCCCACAGGTGATACATGTCCCTCATGTTCTGACCCTCATCGTGAACAGACTGAGGCTGTTTGATTGCATTGAAGTGACAGGACAGCTGGATGCTGAGCGCCTCACTCCTCACACAGCACCATAAACTCGCTCTGCGTTTGATACAAAGCTCTCGGTACAGCAGAGTCCCTGAAGCTCCCTGCAAATGATCTGGAACGCTGCAGGAATGTTTTGGTGTTTTCCACGAGTTTCCCACAGCGCAGAATGAAGAGCTAAATGTGGCCGACGGACGAAAGAAGCTCATATATTAACCCCAAACCCAAAGTTATTATTTATTATTAAACCTGAGCCAGAAGGAAGTTACAAATGTTTTTATCATATTAAAATTAAATGAATATACGACAAATCATCCTATTTTGTAAAATTATTATTAAAAGTATTTCATTCAAATAGAGTAAAATTACAGAAGCATAAAAATAGAGTCATTTGATCTCTTATGGAGCCTTTTAGATTGTAGAGTGGTCAAACTCTTAATATGGGACAAGATAATTCCAGGGTTTAAAGGGAAATAGAAACACTTTTCAAACTGCTTTCCATGCGACAATATTCCCATTAGGAAATGTTTTATCTAGAGTCTATTTCCAATGTAAACGATCGAGATACGCGACTTTATGTTTTGAAATACATTACATTACATTTAGCTGACGCTTTTATCCAAAGCGACTTACAATAAGTACATACGACCAGGAAGACCAACCTTGAAGAAAACAGAATCATAAAGTACATCAGGTTTCATAGAGCCAAACATTTCAAGTGCTACTCCACTGGCTTTAGAAGCCAGTCCTTAGTATATAAGTGCTTTGTTAGTAATTCTATCGCTCGAAGTGGAGTCGAAAGAGATGAGTTTTCAGTCTGGAAGGTGTAAGCTATCTGCTGTCCTGATGTCAATGGGGAGCTCATTCCACCATCTTGGAGCCAGGATAGCAAACCCACGTGTTTTGCTGATGGGAACTTGGGTCCCCCTCGCAGTGAGGGTGCAGCGAGTCGTTTGGCTGATGCAGAGCGGAGTGCACGTGCTGGGGTGTACAGTTTAACCATGTCCTGGTGTAGGAAGGGCCAGATCCATTCACAGCATGGTATGCAAGTACTAGTGTCTTGAAGTGGATTCTAGCAGTTACCGGGAGCCAGTGGAGGGAGCGGAGGAGCGGAGTGGTGTGGGAACATTTAGGAAGGTTGAAGACCAGACGAGCCGCTGCATTCTGGATGAGCTGCAGAGGTCGGATGGCACATGCAGGTAGACCAGCCAGGAGGGAGTTGCAGTAGTCTAGGCGTGAGGTGACGAGAGCCTGGACCAGAACCTGGGTGGCTTTCTGGGTCAGCTGGGGATGAATCTTCCTGATGTTGTAAATATCTGCAGCAGCGGGTTGTAGCAGCGATGTTTGCAGTGAAGGACAGGTTGTTATCTAGGGTCACACCCAGATTCCTTGCAGTCTGAGTCGGGGAAACAACAGAGGTGCCGATGTTGATTGTTAGGTCAAGAGTGGGACAATCTTTTCCCGGAAGGAAAAGCAGTTCAGTCTTGTCAAGGTTGAGCTTGAGGTGATGAGCAGACATCCACTGAGAGATGTCAGCTAGACAAGCAAAGATGCATGCGACGACCTGGGTCTCTGAGCGAGGAAAGGACAGAATTAAAAAATACGTGCCTAATGACCATGGGCCATTGCTCCGGGATTTTCCCAGTGACGTCACTGAGTGGGTACGGCTTCCTGGGCCAAAGCTCAATAACAAACAACATGGCGTGCAATGCACCTAAAAGAAAACTGTATTGCCCCAGGCTGCACAAATGGATTTTATATAAAGAAGAAGGAAGAAGTACATTTCCATAGGCTGCCACTAACGGACGAGAAACTGCTCAAAGCATGGGTTATTTTCATGAAACGGTCCGATCCGCGGTACGTACGCACGTGTGTGCAGCGAACACTTTAAAAATGACGATTATGTCCGAAAAATGAGGTTTGATGAGTCTGGATGGTTCAATACAAAACATCGGATTTGAAGCCAGGATCTGTTCCCACAATATTCGATTTCTCAACGTATGCAGTCGGGAACACCGACCGTCCCAGCACGTCGGCCGCGCAAGACAATGACAGTGTCAACAAACGTGAAGCTCGAGCCACCAAACGAGTTGCTTCAGCTGCAGAGAGAGAGGTAAATATTGCAGCACTACCAGATTACTAGCTCACACATGTATTTACTGACACAGTGTGACCTTATTAATTAACGCAATCGCGTCCAAACTAAATGGTAGCTATTATTATGACGTACAATGGAGAATTGGGGGTGTTCTATAGCTCAACTAATTAAACGCTCATCTGTTGAAAACAGCCCTAAAAAGGCTAGTATTGCTGGACTAGGTGTTCAATGGATGGTATTGCCAAGATGTATGAGGTGTTGGAAAATAGTCACTCAGAGTCACTCTGGCACAGACTGAGACGTGATGTGAACTGAAACGTTTTTCTGTCGCAATATCATTTAAGGAATCGCTGAGCTAGCTCGCTAGCATACATTGTCACTATCTGCTAACGTTAGCTTTAGCCTTCGTTTTCTAATAGTTTTTTTCATAGGCTATAAACAGAGGTGGTATAAGTATAGATATTTACTAGAGTAAAAGTAGAAGTACTCAGATCTTGTACTTTAGTAGAAGTACTCAGATTTGTACTTGATAAAAGTAAGTACTCAGTCTTGTATTAGTAAGTACTCAGATCTTGTACTTGAGTAAAAGTAAAGTACTCAGTCTTGTACTTGAGTAAAGTAGAAGTACTCAGTCTTGTACTTGAGTGAAAGTAGAAGTACTCAGATCTTGTACTTAGTAAAGTAGAAGTACTCAGATCTTGTACTTAGTAAAAGTAGAAGTACCAGTGTTGCAGTAAAAGTCCTGCATTCAAAATGTTCCTCAAGTAAAAGTAGAAAGTATTCTCATCAAAATATAGTGAAAGACAGTAAAAGTAGTCGTTGTGCAGATTGGTCCATTTCAGAATAATATCTATGATATGTTTTATAATGATTGATCATGAAAGTGTTCTCAAAGCTGGTGAAGGAGCAGCTAGTTTGAATGGCTTTGTAGACTGCAGGGTAGCTGGGGATTTACTCCAGGTGGAACTAAAGTCTGATTTAACACTTGATTAGATTTCACATCATTCATCCAGATCTGTGAAGTAACTAAAGGTATTAAATACATTTAGTGGAGGAAAAGTACACCATTTACCTCTGACTTATGTTTACTGCCAACCTAAAAGTACCTCAAAAATAGTAATCAATAATGTATTGAAAAGTTATTTGGCTGATTGTTTTATATTGGCTCAGACAGGTTATATGGGAGGCCCAGTCTACGTACAGATCACTAATTTTGAAATATTAAACTTAGTTTTCTTTTTTTACATTACATTTAGCAAAATATTTTCTTTAATTTTTCATCCTCGTGTAGAACGCTATCACGAAACACACATTTGGTTGTTTATAGCATAAAGAACATCTGATTTAATGTGAGGTAGGGAAATAATCATTTGAGTATGTGTATATAAATATGTAATTTACAACAGCTGTAAGATGCTTGAAAAGCACCTTGAAAATGCATGAAAAGTGCTTGAATTTGACTTTGGAAAAGGTGTAAGAACCCTGTCGATCACGTTCTTTTAATTCTTAGGTTTCTATAAACAGTTTCTTTATTGTACCATTATGGAATAATCACATTGGTAGTTTTTGGCGATGGGGTTTTTCCGGCCAACTTATCATAGTCATGATTTTGAATATTTCTTGTTCACCTTAACCTGTAACATATTTATATTGTTTTGTTTCAGGTCAAACGAGCTGTCCATACTGCTGCAGGATTGTTGTCCTGTCAGACAGAAGATACATCCTGCATAGGTGCTGATGATGCAAGTGATGATTCCCAGGTACTGGAGGCACACACAACTCAACGTGGGCAGTCAGTGACTGTGGCCACACAGACGGAACCACTGGAACCATGCCCGTGTAAAACTGTGACTTTGGTGAGTGTGCAGACTGGGACCGATGACATCAACAACAGTCAGTTGCTCAGTCATGAGCATCCATATTGCGTCAGCAGGGACATTGCTGGTGGATCCGCCACACTGGCACCTGCAGATGCAATGGCCAAAGCACCACCGAGTCCAACACCTGATGTGTCAATGCCTGAAGAAGATGCTTCCAGCTCTGGGGGAGAGCCAGGGACTGAGCCTGTCGGACTACAGCCCTACTGAAGATGACATTATACAGAATGACGGCGAGACAGCGAGGATGATGGAGAACATTCAGTGGATGGCGGAGAAGATCCAGTGTCATACAACAAATATCTGGTATCCCATGCACAACTGATGAAGCTGTTTTGTGTATGCAACTTTGCCGGATGCGGAAAATGTGTGATCAGCAGGCCGTACTGTTCAGCCAAAGGCTTTGGACTGACAGTGAAAACTGACTGCATAGATGGCCATGAGTTTGTGTGGACTTCTCAACCCCTCTTAAATGGCACAATGTCCTGCAACCTGTTAGTGCCAGCCGCGATTTTCCTGACTGGAAATGCTTATGGCCCATTTTCTGAGATATGCCAGTGTCTGGGCCTGGAATCACTCTCGACAAGACACTGCTATAACATCCAGAGAGTGTATGTGCTGCCGGAAGTTACCAGTGTCTGGAACTTGCACAATGAGGCAGTGATGGCAGCAACTGGCGATCAGGTTGTCACTGTGTCAGGCGATGGGCGATGTGACAGCCCTGGTCATTGTGCTACGTTTGGAACGTACACCATGCTTGATATCAACTCAAGGCTCATCATTGCCCAGCAGACAGTGAAGGTGACAGAGGTCAAAAATAGCTACTGGTTGGAGCCTGTTGGACTTGAAAGATGTATTTCCAAACTACAGGTATTCTATTGTTAGTTTGTTTATTTCACAGGTCAATAGTACATGTAGTATTGCTACAATATATTGTATAATCTTTTGTCTAATTTTAGGGGGGGCGCTATCAAACCCGGTGTGATAGAAATTGAAGATGTTGGCTTTATTAAATAAAATGTATGGTAAATATCTTTTCAGGATCACAATGTGACAATTTCCATACTAGCCACAGACTTGCCACCCTGCAGTGCAGAAGATGCTACGTGAGAACCACAAGACCATCAAGCATGAGTTTGACTTGTGGCACATTGTGAAAGGTGTGAAGAACCGATGCTGCAGAGCAGGAATACCGAGCTGAATGAGTGGGTGCGCATGGTATCCAACCATCTTGGTACTGTGTGTGTACATGTGATGGTGAACGCGTTACTGCTGAAGGGACAAATGGACGTCCATCATATCATCAATGTTCACGAGTAGCTGTCGGCAGAGAAGATGCTGAAGTGTGAACACGAGCCTTATTCTGAAGAGGATGGGAGTTCCCGACCTTGGTTGGAGCGTTCATTCCAAGTGGTCATGGACAAGAGACTGTTGGAAAAACTAGATACGGTATTGTCTTAATTGCCCTTCTTCATTTATATATTCTGGCCTTATAAATTCACCACAAAGCAGTATATTTATCTAAAGAGAATATATTCGACTCCAATAGTTCGCAATCTGACAAATTAAGTAATAACAAAAATGCTAAATAATGCTGACATTCATGACCCACTCTGTTCAACTGCAGGTTACAGAAGGGATCCATACTGGCGAGCTGGAGAGCATCCATTCTTTGTATACAAAGTACGTTCCAAAGCGCAAGAAGTTCACGGAGGAGAGCTTTCAGGCACGCCTTCGCCTCGCTGCATTGGACCACAACATCGACCGTGAGCAGGCACAGACCAAGAAGGGGGCACTACAGTTCAAACTGCAGTACTCGAAGCCTGCTGAGGATATGTGGTGAAGGCGATGAAGACACCAAAAAGCTACAACTTCCGAAGAGAAATCATGGTAGGGGTAGTCGAGAGGTGTTTATCAGCATCGTCCATGAGGTCCGAACTTGCAGAACACGTCATACAGATGCAGAGAAGGACACTTGGTGCGCATAAAGGCCTGGTAAAACCATCGAAGGAGGATGCTGTGGCACACCACCTAAGTCGATTTGTGAACAAGTCATGTCGGTCTCATGTCGTATATATGAAGTCAGCCTGTGGGGCTCAATGTGTCTGTGGTGTATGAAGCTTAGTCAACCTGTGGGGCTCTGTGGTAAATAAATAAAGGACGTCTATGGCTGAAGTAATATATGCTGGTAAAAATGGTCTTTATTACTTTATGAACATCGAGCACTGAAAAGCATTTGTAGTCTAATCTAGTGAGATACATGTATATGCTTGATAATATAAGTTGTAAATACTGTTCTGATATATCACAAACATTGTATGAATTAAGTAGTGAAGTAGAATTTCCTTCGCTAGCCTAAATGTCACGATTTGCTTTCCATGCATGGAATCATTGGTCACATCAGAATATTCAAATCCTTTGTAGGTTACTGATGGGTAGTGACTTCGTATCCGATTCACAACACAGGCAAGTATCGGCACCCTGTTCCCTTTTCCAAGGACACCTCTAGTCCAGATGGTGAATTGCCGATAAGTTGTTAGTCTGTAGAGGCTGAAATAAATAGGATACACGTATAAATACAAATCATTTAATTTAAAACAATTATATATTTTTTAGGGCTGTCAGTCGATTAAAATAGTTCATCGCAAATTAATCGCACATTTTTGATCTGTTCTAAATTTACCTTAGAGGAATATTTTTCAAGTTTTTAATACTCTTCTCAACATATGAGTGGACAAATATGCTTTATGCTAATGTTTATTCTCATGAATATTAAACAACAACCTCTGAACATTACAAATATTCGCCTCAATTCAACCTGGAACCTCTCATACAAAGCTCTCTCGTTGGAGCTATGTGCAACTCAAGGCATATGCTCGAACGGGAGCTGCCTGGACGCTGCCATCATGTCGCGCACTATCCGTGCCGAGTGTGCTGACTTTCGTACAATGTCCCGCTGTCTGGCTGCCTGCATCAAGTCAAGTGCTCGGCGCAGTTGTGGCGAAATGTCGCTCCTCTGTTTTCATTTAAACAGCTCCTTATATCCGTTAGCGCAGCTAGCTAGCATCAGATGCTAACAACAACAATGACAACAAACTTGACAGCCCTAATATTTTTAAATAGGGTCTACACTTACTCGCTATTTATTGGTCGTTCGAGGGTTGCTGCACGCACGTCTCGTAGCAATACCATTGCGATCGCCAACATATCATTCTCGATGGAAACCATAGGGAACAGTCGGTGTTCCATGACTGGAGATTATTCCCGTCTGAATTGAGCATGTGGTCGATACCAATTCCCCTACATTCATTTTCCGATGGCATCACCACACAATTGTTACATGTACACCAATCTGTGTTGTCCATTCGTCCCGGGTTTTGAGCAACATCTTCTTCCTCTGAGAAACTGGTGGTATCCCACTCGGCGAGTTCAGAACCGGCGGATTCCGGATCATATGCCACTCTAGTATTCGACCGAATCGGTAAGCATAGGCCATGGGACGCCTGGTAACTGTAGATGCTTCCACATTAATGTCATCTCCCGACGAATAGTCAAATTCATCAAAACCTCGATCTCATTGCAAAATTCCTCCATCGCTGCCATATCTGCTACGGTGTGTGTTGACTTCCGGTAGCGAAGACCCAACCAGTGACGTCACCATTTGGGACTCCCCTAATGGCGGCGGCCTGGTCCCGGAGTTCCCAGCCGGCCGGCGGATAATTAATTTTCTTTGGCGAGGAATACGAGACAAGAAAGAGGACGAGCAAGAGCCAGGGGAAAAGGAAGAAACGACCGGAAGAGGAGAGCGGGAGGGGGGGGGGAGACACAACACACACAACACACACACACACACAACCACAACACACACACACACACACACACACACACACACACACACACACACACACAAACACACACACACACACACACACACACCCCACACACACCACACACACACACACACACACACACACACACGCACACACCACACACACACAACACACACCCAACACACACACACACACACACACACACGACACACACACAACACACACACACACACACAACACACACAAACACCAACACACACACACACACACACACAAACACACACACACACACACACACACACACACACACACACACACACACACACACACCTGTGTAGCTTCCCTGCGGGTTGACAGCAGAAAACAAATTCAGTTTGTGTGTGTGTATGGGTGTGTGTGTGTGTGTGTGTGCGTGTGCGTTTATATGGGTGTGTGTGTGTGCGTGTGTGTTTATATGGGTGTGTGTGTATGTGTGTGACTGGGTGTGGATGTGTGGTTGGCTGATTGTCATTATAATTTAAATGCTGGGTTAATTAAAACGAAAGTGTATTTGTTGACCAACTGTTGCACAGGCGTGTGTGTGTGTGTGTGTGTGTGTGTGTGTGTGTGTGTGTGTGTGTGTGAGTGTGAGCATCTCACCTCCACCTTCATGGCGGCATTGCTCTGCAGCTCGTTGGGCACGGTGCAGCGCAGAGTGTTCCCCGTCAGGATCAGACTCTCACAGCTGTGGTTGGACACCGTCAGCACCTGGCACTTCATCGCCTCCCGGTCCATGTGGGCGCCCTGTGGGAGGAGGGAGGAGAGAGGGGGAGGAGGGGAGGAGAGAGGGGAGGAGAGAGAGGAGAGAGGGGGAGGAGAGTAAGACATTGGGTCAACATTTGCAAAAGTATTGTCAAAATTACCACAGACATTCACAAAAGGTCAAATGTCAGTTCATCCAGACAGTAGATGGAAACACATAATGGCTTCCTTTCTAAGGTAGGGGGGCAACAGAATGCATGTAAGAGGGGAGGGGGAGGAAAGAGGGTGAGATGGAGAGGAGTTCGAGGTAAAGAGAAGGAGAAAGGGAGAAACAGCAATCGTCAAATATTGAGACTGTTACAAAATGTCAGAGCATCCAGACAGTCGATGGAAACAAATGGTTTCATTTCTGAGGTAGGGTGGCAACAGAATACACACACATGCTAAATAACAGGAACATTTAAAAGCTCATTGCATGCCAGCAGATATTGGATCGAGTCATTGTAGAAGTAGGTTTCAAGTTGCACTCGAGTCCAAATCAAGACAAGGCAAGAAAGTCCAGATTTAAGTCTAACACAATTAGGACTTAAGAGTGAAATCAAGTCTATATTGTTGTTGTCCACTGTTGAGTGTATAAGCCAACACAAATGATCCTTTGTCTCGTCGTTTCCACGTAGCGTTAGTTCTTCATGGTTCTCTCCTTCAATGTCATTGGAGGTTGTCTGTCTGTCAACTCGCTGGAAATGAGAAGCGTTATCTTTTCTTTCAGGAAATGAAGGGGAGTTCATTTATCCGAGGCACGCGTTGTAATATTTGGGATGGAGAATCTCAAAGTCAAAAGGCTTAAGGAAAAAGGGGAGTCACCAGCCATTGTCTTTAAAGTTTGAGTCAAGATGCAAGTATCTTTTGTCAAGTTTAAAGTCACCAAATCTGTGACTTGAGACGACACTCGAGCCCTGCCTGGAGGTTTTAGAGGAACCTTATTCATCATACTAAAGTCCCAAGGTAACTGAGCCTGCATGGAGCTCAGACGGAGGCTTTGACCCTGATGCCCAGTAACTCACTATATATGGACATACTGTACGCGCTCTGTTGCATAAAGTGGAAGATGCAGACTGCTGGAGAGGTTGGCAGGAGTGGAGGGACTTCTTTAATACAAAATCCCAGGGCACATTAATGATTTCTATGCGGTTAAACACCTCTAACATTCACACTCTTCAAAGTGTACTTGTGCGGCAGCTTTTAAACTATTGAAAGGGGCAACAGTAGTCACTTGTTTGTGTGTGACTGACCCGAGCTTGCGCCTCGTCGTTCTGATAGCTCCTCCCCTTCGCTCCAACCCCCCCCCCCCCCCCCCACATCTACTGGTGAAAATGAACTTTAGGGCAAGAAGTGGATTCATACTGCCACAGAGCAGATTCGTCAAGTTGTAATGACTGATTTGAGAGGTTGTAATAACCAAGTTGCAGTTGTAATGGAAAATATATTTAAAAAATATGTATTTGAACATTTCATCAATAAGTTAATTTTTTTTCTACAAGCTACAAAACTTGTTTTCTTCTTCTGTGACTTCAAATGTGGTTCACAGTTACGTGGATATTTTATACAAGTGTAGATGTATGCACACAAGCTCAGATTCTTTTTCTGCAAGTGCTCAGGTTTTACACGCTCTCGCATTTTGCACCATAGCTACCTTCATAGGCGGGACCTTTAAAAGGACAGTAAGTGACGGGGTAACACGACTTACACCTGAACATCAGCAGGAGAGGACTCTTTAAAGTAGAGACACTACATACTGATATACATCTGAACATCAGCAGGAGAGGACTCTTTAAAGTAGAGACACTGCATACTGATAT
Source organism: Harpagifer antarcticus (assembly GCA_902827135.1). Classification (NCBI taxonomy): domain Eukaryota; kingdom Metazoa; phylum Chordata; class Actinopteri; order Perciformes; family Harpagiferidae; genus Harpagifer; species Harpagifer antarcticus. Next base: position 6,956 of record CADEHL010001300.1, on the reverse strand, counting down.
ACATCTGAACATCAGCAGGAGAGGACTCTTTAAAGTAGAGACACTACACACTGATATACACCTGAACATCAGCAGGAGAGGACTCTTTAAAGTAGAGACACTACACACTGATATACACCTGAACTCAGCAGGAGAGGACTCTTTAAAGTAGAGACACTACATACTGATATACACCTGAACATCAGCAGGAAGGACTCTTTAAAGTAGAGACACTACATACTGATATACACCTGAACATCAGCAGGAGAGGACTCTTTAAGTAGAGACACTACATACTGATATAACACCTGAACATCAGCAGGAGAGGACTCTTTAAAGTAGAGACACTACATACTGATATACACCTGAACATCAGCAGGAGAGGACTCTTTAAAGTAGAGACACTACATACTGATATACACCTGAACTCAGCAGGAGAGGACTCTTTAAAGTAGAGACACTACATACTGATATACACCTGAACATCGCGGAGAGGACTCTTTAAAGTAGAGACACTACATACTGATATACACCTGAACATCAGCAGGAGAGGACTCTTTAAAGTAGAGACACTACATACTGATATACACCTGAACATCAGCAGGAGAGGACTCTTAAAGTAGAGACACTACATACTGATATACACCTGAACATCAGGGAGAGGACTCTTTAAAGTAGAGACACTACATACTGATATACACCTGAACATCAGCAGAGAGGACTCTTTAAGTAGAGACACTAATACTGATATACACCTGAACATCAGCAGGAGAGGACTCTTTAAAGTAGAGACACTACACTGATATACACCTGAACATCAGCAGGAGAGGACTCTTTAAAGTAGAGACACTACATACTGATATACACCTGAACATCAGCAGGAGCAGGAGAGGACTCTTTAAAGTAGAGACACTACATACTGATATACACCTGAACATCAGCAGGAGAGGACTCTTTAAAGCAGAGACACTACATATGATATACACCTGAACATCAGGAGAGGACTCTTTAAAGAGAGACACTACATACTGATATACACCTGAACATCAGCAGGACAGGACTCTTTAAAGTAGAGACATTACATACTGATATCACCCTGAACATCAGCAGGAGAGGACTCTTTAAAGTAGAGACACTACTACTGATATACACTGAACATCAGCAGGAGAGGACTCTTTAAAGTAGAGACACTACATACTGATATACACCTGAACATCAGCAGGAGAGGACTCTTTAAAGTAGATACACTACATACTGATATACACCTGAACATCAGCAGGAGAGGACTCTTTAAAGTAGAGACACTACATACTGATATACACCTGAACATCAGCAGGAGAGGACTCTTTAAAGTAGAGACACTACATACTGATATACACCTGAACATCCGCAGGAGAGGACTCTTTAAAGTAGAGACACTACATACTGATATACACCTGAACATCAGCAGGAGAGGACTCTTTAAAGTAGAGACACTACATACTGATATACACCTGAACATCAGCAGGAGAGGACTCTTTAAAGTAGAGACACTACATACTGATATACACCTGAACATCAGCAGGAGAGGACTCTTTAAAGTAGAGACACTACATACTGATACACCTGAACATCAGCAGGAGAGGACTCTTAAAGTAGAGACACTACATACTGATAACACCTGAACATCAGCAGGAGAGGACTCCTTTTTGACTAATGCACCATCACCTACTTATATCTGTTGGAAAAGGTTTAGCACATAGCGGCAGATGTAATAATGATTCATAGTATTTATAATAAAGTTTGCTGCTTCCTAATATGAGTAACACAGAGCAGTGCAGTCATGTGACCTCCAGTGGGACGATAACACCCCCTCTGAGACTGAGATCTGACTGGAAACACACACAGCGCTTGTCCACGTGAGTGTGTGTAACCAAGTTAGAGAGTGTGTGTTGTTTGAGGGGAACATCGCAGCCTAATTTGTCCTTTTTCTCGGCTCTCACACACTTTTTGTTTTTCTCTTCTCATGCCCTCTCAGCTCTGTCTCTCACACAAAACACACTTGTCTGAGTGGCAGCAGAAGGCAATAAAGAGAACGATCACATTCCCTGCGTGACAGCTCGGGATTTTCCAATTTGACACAGAGTGGAGGCTCACACCTGTCGCCACACACACTGCTGTCACACACACACACACACCATGTATACATCACTTCAGGGACATTACATTGACTTACATGCATTTCCTGGAGACTTTCCTAACCAACCTTAACCAACACATGCCTAACCCTTACCGTTACCCTAACCAAGTCTTCACCCTAAAATTAATGATTCCCCTCATGGGGACCTCCATTTTGTCCCCATACGTGACTGTGTAAACATATTTAGGCCCCACAAGAGTAATGCTAGGCCACACACACACACAACACCACAACACACACCACACACACACACACACACACACACACACACACACACACACACACACACAACACACACACACACACACAAACCACACACCACACACACACACCACACACACACACACACACACACACCCACACACACACACACACACACACCCACACACACAACCACACACACACACACACACACAGACACACACACACACACAACACACACACAACACACACACACACCCACACACACACACACACACACACACACACACACACACACACACACACACACACACACACACACACACACACACCACACCACACCAAATGTTGGAAGATAATTGGAGGTTGGATGATTCAGTCTCCCATAAAGCGACCTACAGGATAAGAGCCTGGCGTTTCTCCAAAACCAACACCACGGCTCGTTTAAAGCGCCGCCGCGCTGGTGGGGGCTGTCACTCAAAATATTCCTTTATTTGTCTTTTATCGGCAGCCATTTTTGGGGCTTGAGTTATCAGATGGCGCTAAATGAGCCCAGTGGTTTCTCCTTTAGGAGGCCATGGCAGGGCAGGGTTATCGGATGGCGTTAAATGGGTTTTAGTGAGATGCCTGTGGTACCTTCCCCCCCTGGGTAAGGGGCTTGTCTGGGATGAAGGAGGGAGGGAAAGAGTTTTTGGTGGATTTAGCATCAGGGCCAAGGTCACGTCTGGGAAAAAAAGCAGGAGGTTTCCCGGAGCGAGAGGTTTCAGCACAGCTGCCTCAAACCGTCCAGCAGCAGTCAACAGAAACATGGAAGAAAGAAAGAATATGTCTTGCATTGTGTTCCTAAAACGGGCTCTGGGGGAGGTTTGAAACGCAGCGTTAAGATGTCAAGGGCTTCGACCTCGCAGCAGAACAATGCAAGTCAACAGAGAGAATACAGGGAGAGGTTGGGGAAGTAAACGATGGGAAACAGACTTTACTTCCTGTTTTTCTTTCAGTATTGTTTCCTTCCACACTTGACCCGGACTATAGATGACTGCATGTGAACGTGGGGATTGGGAGCCAGAGAGCAGGAGAGTGACATGAACCTGGGTCTATTAGGGGAAAATAGCCAAGTACATGTACTCATCTGAGGTACTAGTACTTTACCATAGTATTCTCATTTCATACTACTTTCGACTTTTACTCGACTTGAATGTTTCACTTTTGACTCAATTGCATTTATTTTACAGATTTATTTTCTAGAATTCCGATTTTGACAAATAAAACTTAGGAAAACACTTTTCAAATATTATAATTTGGTATAGATAATACTTTTCCAACATTGCCTAGAACTGTGCAATTTGTCATTGATTATTTTGACTGATATAGCAATTGGAAATCCTTTACAATATTCAAGAGATTCATAATTTTTTCGTCATTACTAAACAACCTGTTGCATATCTGTCAGAGTGCTGCAGGGTGTCTGTAGTCGACTTGCTCCTTCTGTTCTGCAAAGCACTTCTGAAGCCCTTTTCTAAATGTGCTCCAGCTCACACATGGAGATGTTCTTACTTTACAGCATTGAACTCTGAGTCTTGAGTTTCTGCACCTGTTTCTCCGGCCCTTTGTTTCCTGAGCAACATGTTTAATCGTTTCCAAAGGATGCAGTTCTGACTCTGACCTAATCGGCTGTTTTGTGATATTTCTTCAAACGTTAGGGTAAGAGTAACGACAATGAAAGTCACTTTTTTTAGCAGCTGGATGTTCGTAGTCTCACCTTGAGCACCACGATGCTCTTGTTGTCCTTGGAGGTGAGTTTGGGTCCTGGAAGTGAGGGTCCTCCACGTAGATGAGGTCCCACTGATCCGTTAGGTATCCGTCCAGAACGAACGCCATCTTGGTGACGACGGGCGGCTGCAGGGCCAGTTTGGCCAGAGAGGGGGTGCTGCACTGGATGCAGGTCCGGTTCTCCCCGTACACACAGCTCTGCACAAAACACACCACACACACCACACAACACACACACACACACCACACACACACACACACACACCACACACCACACACACACACACACACACACACACCACACACACACACACACACACAACACACACACACCCACACACACACACACCACACCACACACACACACACACACAACATGAACAACTGGACTTCAGCAAATACAGGATTCATTTGACATATTTAATTAACTGCTGCTGCCTTAAGAGCAGAAGATAGGGACAGTTAAAGAGATGTGTATTGTGTTATCAATCTCATTTCTAGCCAACTTTTGCAAGCCAAACTAAAGCTGTATATTTAAGTGTACATTCATACTTTTATAAGATGCTTTTTCCTATTCTTATACGTGCAAGGAGGGAAATATGTCATCACACAGTCTGTCCTGAGCATATTGACTACATTGTACATTAAACAAGCATTTTGAAAGACATGATATCAAGGTTTAGGATACTGAAGCTGTGAAAAAGAGTCGATTTTGGACTATGACCTGGCACGTAAGGACGCGCCTAGCAACAACAAAAGCAAGAAGACAACATCCATTGAATGTTAATGTGTCATTAGACTTCAGTAAAGCATTGTAGTAGAATCACTTTTTTGAGATGGGAAATGGTTTCACTAAAGCAGCATGTGAACAAGGCTTTGCATCTGTATTTAAAAATAATAATTGAGATTCTGGACAGTATGGAAACTTCCTGCACCCTCAAACAATGTCAAGAAGAAGTCCTGAACTTAATCCAGTCAAAAACATTGGTGGTCTGACCTCTGCCCCTAGATTCAACCCTCATATCTCTTTTGCACTATATCTGAATACTTCTAATGTGTATTATACAGCATTGACTTGTTGTTGAATTAAACTAGTCTTACCTATAATTCCTTCATATCAAAAACAAACCAATTGAGATTCTAACCATATCAAGAGTAAATCAGTATGAAAACTTCCTGCACCCTAAAACAAGTCCCGAACATAATCTCGTAAAAAACATTGGTTGTCTGACCTCTGCCCTCTGCCCCTAACCTTCATAGTTATTTTTAATACTTCCTATATTTTGTAAAGCACTTAAACTTTAAAACAAATTAAACTTGCCTAATTCCTCCATACCAAAAAGACAACCCCCTATTAAAAGCCAAACCTGATCCTAATCCAGATCTTTTCAGAACCTGATCCTACACTTAAAAAGGTCTCTTGCAGAAGTGAACTCCACACACTGTATTCCCACTCTTAAAGAGCCACCCATCATCACCTCCACCCTCAGAGCAGAGACTCTTCACTCCGTCACTATGCAGTAATCCTCCGCTTCTTGTATGCAAAGCACTGCGGTGTTTACTCGCTCGGCCCGAGGGCACAACAGGGTTTTGGATCCAGCCCACGTTCAGTAAGCCTCGCAGCCTTTGAGCTCATTCAGAATCCCCCGGTGAGAGACACAAAGTCCTCTTTTATTGGGGTGTGTCCTCTCGTCTCAAGTGAACACAGGTATCAGACAGCGGGGTTTAATTCTTCGGTGTTTACACGGCACAGTGAGAAAGTATTTCCTATAAAACAGTGTGTGATTACTTCAAATGATCACTTATGACCTACTAGAAGTGTGTGTTGTGTGTATCTGCAGAGACCCTAGAGACCTCTGCTCAAATGATCTCTTTTCATATTGGTCTTTTTTCGTCATTAATATCAATAAATCGAAGTACTAGAGGCCATATCATAAGCAAGCATAGAAGAGAATGATTCAACATGGCACACGCAGCGCTGATTAAATGCAAATACAGCACAATTAAAACGAAAAACAAGAGTGAATCTGGGGTCAACTTTGAATGTTGTGTCGACAAATTCTACGCATTGTGCTTTTTAAGTTTGACATGTTCTTGTATTGGCTGTTAGAGCAGAACATATTATGAGAGCTGGACTTCATGTGTGTGAATAGTTTTTCCCTATTAGCCGTTATTAGGGAATACAGCATGTACTTGTTATGGGGCACAGAGGGATGGTGTGAAGGAAAATACTGTGCAGAACCAAGTATGGTAAAGGTCAAATATGGGCTCGTGTTCTGAACACTAAATACTCGTGAAGTCAATTTGTTTAAATGATCTTGTGTTTTCCTTGTTGAAATGCACCTGTACGTCAACTGAAAGATGATCCAAGTGGACCAAACCAGTTGGAGGTAATCACCTAAATCAATATCATACACTTATTTGCAGCGACGTGCAGTCAGGGAGGCAGGGGAGGCCGGGCCTCGCCTGGCATACTCTAATGTAACGGAAAAACAACTAAAGAAAAACTAATAATAATAAAATGTCTCCACTGATCTGTGTTGTAAATGTGATTTATGTTTGATTCCAATCGCTTTTTTATAGTCAAAATCAGCAAATTGACCGAGCTCCGCTACAACTACGGGTAGCGATGAGGAAAGAGGCAGGGACGAGCTCTGCCTCTCGTGAGCCCACAGTAACTGGCTGGAGCGCGGGCACTAATTTAACGCGGGCACTTATTTTGTGAGCGCGCTCCAACCAGTTGCTGTGGGGTGAGGTGAGGCACAGATGAGATCTGCCTCACCTCAGAATGCGTCACCCCACAGAAACGGCTGGAAAGAGCGCCTAA
>CADEHL010001299.1:120665-143854 GCA_902827135.1 Harpagifer antarcticus | reverse complement strand
AGCAATGCGGACCGGGATTCTAGGATGTGTAGTCTTTCTAGTTGCATATTTTTCATAGTCTTATATTTCAACAGTTTTACGACAAACTGTGACTTTTTTGACGTGGAAATTATTTTTTAAGATTGACAAACATCATGTGTGTAATTCGTGGCACAATTCAAACGGGATCGAAAGATAATCTTTCTCTCTCCATTGACTTCAATACAAACTCTTTCGGAAATAAGGCCATGAGTCCCACCAGAAGGGAAGGGACTTCGCCTCTCTATTGTCCACAGTACTGAATGTATGTAAGTCGCTTTGAAAAAAAAGTGTCTAACAAATGACATGTAATGTAATAACAAGAACATTTAGCCAGAAATATAATACAGTTACTAAACTCTGGTTAGTTAAAGTGAGACAGAACGTTGTTAGCTAATATTAGGTTAACATGTACAATCTTTACCCTGACCTTTATTGTCTGTGGTTAAAGAATAACTTATGATGGTCTAACATTTTAATAAGTGACTTTGTTTTACCACCACACATATATAAGGAATAAGAGTTATCTGACTTGCCCTTTGGATTTTCTGCACTACAGTGTCAGATTTGATCTTGTATTTCATGTAAAGCCATAAAATTATAGTTTAACAACGGTTACACAATTTGTCGAGTAGCCTTGAATTCCCAGATGTTTTTTCTTGACTTCACTGTTTCTGTAGGGACTGATGTCTTCCTTTGTGAGATGGTACACATTATCATCGTCACTGTATGTTAATAACCGGTATGAACTCAAAACCTGAGCTCTACTCTGAGAGAAATTACTTTTCAGGGCCGTAGACAGGAGACGTTTCTATCTGAGGGCATGAAAAGAGAGATTCCTGCAAACTGTCCATGAACTTGTGTGAGTTTAAGAATTAGGATCCAACTCTTTCTTCCCTGTAAAACAAATGTTAGTGGAAATCACCATGTCATCACTTTTTTGATGAGTTGGTGATCTCATAAAGATATAACAATTAAATTGCACTTCTAAGTTCTCCTTTACTGGCAGCAAAGTCCAGAACTGGACTGTGATTGTGAACCAGACGCTGAATACCTGCAGATGGCAGCCAAAAGTTCAAGGACAATTATAATGTTTGTGTTGTGGGCCATCTCACTGAAAGTTTTAGTGATCATTTGATTGCAATAAAACTAAATAATTCAGGATGACTCTCCTGATATTTCATAGTTTTAGTTTTAGTTCTTGCCATTAGCCGGTTCCCATTCTACATATCTCTACACATTCCCCCTTAAACTGTGGGGTTTTCTCCGAAGTTTTTCCTTGTACGATGTGAGGGTCTAAGGACAGAGGGTCTAAGGACAGGGTCTAAGGATAGAGGGTGTTGTTTTTCTCATACTGATATTCTGAACAATCTGTGCTGTTGTATTCGCTGTAAAGTGTCTCTATTGTAGGCTATTTTTATTATATGTACAGCACTTTGGCTCCACCAAACATCGTTTATAAATGTGCTATATAAATAAAACTTGATTTGATTTGATATCTGGCTTGGACATATTCATCTACTTTCAGATGGAACCTCGATTCAGAGGATTAAATCATCCATATCTTTCACTTGATACAGATGTTATTGAACTTTGAAAGCCATCCACTGCATGTCCACTGCATGTTAAATAAATAATCATTTAAAAAACTAACAATGGTTTTTTTTTTCACTTGCTCTGTCCTCAGAGTGTAGACATGTCTGCTTCCAGCTGTCTGCTGACTGAAGATCAGTTTCTGTGCTCCATCTGTCTGGATGTGTTCACTGATCCAGTCAGCACACCATGTGGACACAACTTCTGTAAAGCCTGCATCTCTGAACACTGGGATAGAAATGTCCCGAGTCAGTGTCCTAACTGTAAAAAGTTATTCCACACAAGACCTGAATGCTGGTCAACACGTTCATCTCTGAGATGGCTGCTCAGTTCAGACAGTCAGCTCAACAGAAAGCCAGCAGCAGCAGCTCAGAGCGACACGTTGTCAAACCAGGAGAAGTTCCCTGTGACGTCTGCACTGGAACCAGACTGAAGGCCCTGAAGTCCTGCCTGGTGTGTCTGGAGTCCTACTGTGAGACTCACCTGGAGCCTCACCTGACAAGAGCAGGCCTGAAGAAACATCAGCTGATCGACCCTGTGGAGAACCTGGAAGGCAGGATGTGTGAAGCACGATAAACTGCTGGAGCTGTTCTGTAGACCGACCAGGTGTGTGTCTGCATGCTCTGCACTGTTCAGACCACAAGACACATGATGTTGTTCCTCTGAAAGAAGGTATGAAGGAAAGAAGGCTGAGCTGGGGAAGACAGAGGCTGAAATCAGCAGATGATCCAGAAGAGACGACTGAAGATCCAGGAGATGAATCGCTCAGTGGAGCTCAGTAAGGAAGGAGCAGACAGAGAGATAGCAGATGGTGTTCAGGTCTTCACCGCTCTGAAGGAGTCTGTTGAGAGAAGCCAGGCCGAGCTCATCAACACCATCAAAGAGAAGCAGAGAGAGACAGAGGAACAGGCTGAAGGCTTCATCAAAGAGCTGGAACAGGAAGTCTCTGAGCTGAAGAAGAGAAGCTCTGAGGTGGAGCAGCTCTCACGCTCTGAAGACCAGCTCCACCTCCTCCAAAGCTTCATGTCCCTGAACGCTGCTCCACCCACCAAGAACTGGACAGAAGTCAGGGTCCGTCCACCTTCATATGAGGGGACTGTGAGGAGAGCTGTGACTCAGCTGGAGGAGACGCTCAGTAAACAGATGAAGAAGCTGCTTGAGGTGGAGCTGAAGAGGGTCCAGCAGTCTGAGGTGGAGGTGACTCTTGATCCTGATACAGCACATCCCAAACTCATCCTGTCTGATGATGGAAAACAAGTGAAACATGGTGATGTGAGGAAGAATCTCCCAGACAATCCAGAGAGATTTGATCAGGATGCTTGTGTCTTAGCAAAGCAGAGTTTCTCTTCAGGAAGATGTTATTACGAGGTTCAGGTTAAAGGGAAGACTGACTGGGATTTAGGAGTGGCCAGAGAGTCGATCAACAGGAAGGGAATCATCACACTGTCTCCTCAGAGGTTACTGGACGATATGTTGAGGAATGAAAATGAGTACAAAGCTGTGCTGGTCCTCCAGTCCGTCTCTCTCTGAAGTCTCAGCCTCAGAAGGTGGGGGTGTTTGTGGATTATGAGGAGGGTCTGGTCTCCTTTTATGATGTTGATGCTGCAGCTCTGATCTACTCCTTCACTGGCTGCTGCTTCAAAGAGAAACTCTACCCTATTCTTTAGTCCTAATAACAACAAGGGTGGTAAAAACTCTGCCCCTCTGATCGTCTCTCCTGTCAATCACACCGAGTAGAACAACCCTTTGATTTGAAATCAGGTTCAATATCATGTAATGTTATAAATGTATGTGTTTTAGGGGATGGGCGTTGTTTACACTTTATTATCAGATTGAGATCAATGCATTTTTTTCTGTAAATATTTTCGTTGCTACTAAAACAGCAAACCGATTTGACTACATATATTGAAACGATCTGATGAATTCTAAAAACTCTATTACCTGCCTTTGAAATCATCCAGAGCAACATATTCAGAATGAGAAGCGTTTGTACTTTCCTGGCATGTCTTGATGCTAAATCACTTTTATTGTCTAATCATTGATTATATAGGACATGTTGCATATTGGCTCACACAGCTGAAGATCATTTTATGAATAACTCTCAAAAATAATAATTATCTCTTTTCTTTGGAATAAATAAATTCAAATTAATGTCTGATGATTTTTGTTTTGTTTTTACTTGTGTAAAGAAAAGAGAAAAAACAGCAGATTTTATTATAACACCAAATAATATGATTAACACCATGAGCTGTTCTCAGATGAGCTGAACACACCTCTTCACAGTTCAGATAGTTTATAGGAAGTGTGTGATTGTCACGGTTGTCATGTCAGGTCACGGGTCTATGTCTAGGTTTGGGTGTTTCCGCTGTCCTCTATGTCATGTTTTCCTTCCGTCGTTAGTTCCCTGGTGTGTCTCGTTAGTTGATTATGTTCACCTGTGGCCCTTGTGTTTCTCCTCCCCTGCCCAGCTGTTTCTTGTCTGGTAATTATCCCTCCCTGTATTTAGTCTTGCTCGTCCTGTGTTCAGTGTTGGTGCTTCTTTTGTTTGTGACCTGGTTCACCGTAGAGTGTTTTGTTTGTTAAAGTTATATGTTAGATAAGAGCCCTTGCAATAAAGGTATTATCAAGTGTTATCTGCGTTTGGGTCCTACCTGCTTCACTCTGCGCTATCAGAAAGCACCAACAAGAAATGGGCCCAGCAGATCCGTTCGAGTGGGAATTATTGAATTTTTCCTTTTTTTTTGGCTAACTGCTCGGATCGATGGAAGAGAGCACCCGGATTTCAGCAGCGAGAGGCTGTGTTGTCGGAGGCGCGCCAAATGGCTAGAGAGAAACCAGGTTTGGTGAAGTTCTTACCTGGCTGGATTTCAAAGATCCTCACGGTGCGTGATTCCCGGCCTGCTAGCCCCAGGCATGCTAGCTCCCTGCCTCCCGATTCCCAACCTGGCACCATACGCCTTGGTGGGTTCCGTCTGGAGTCAGCCCCGGCTTCTTCCCCATTTCCTGCTCCTGTCCAGGATCCGTTCTCGGGTACTCGTCTGGCTTATGGAGGTCCACGGATTTCAGGCGGCTGCTAAAAGGAGTCGCAAGGCCAAGCTAGCAGCCCGAGCCCCAAGAGCCATGGCTCCAGCCCCAGTTCCGGCCCCAGCAGCCATGGTTCTGGCTCCAGTACCGGCTCCAGTACCCCTGGTCCCGACTCCAGTTTCGGCTCCAGGACTGGCTTACCGGCCAACGCCAGCTCCCCGAGTCCTGTCGGCATACCGGCCGACTCCAGCACCTCGTCTCTTGTTGGCTCCCCAGCCAACACCAGCTCCCCGTGTCCTGTCGGCGTACCGGCCGACTCCAGCACCTCGTCTCTTGTTGGCTCCCCAGCCAACACCAGCTCCTCGTGTCCTGTTGGCTCCCCAGCCAACTCCAGCTCCCCGTGTCCTGTCGGCGTACCGGCCGACTCCAGCACCTCGTCTCTTGTTGGCTCCCCAGCCAACACCAGCTCCCCGTGTCCTGTCAGCGTACCGGCCGACGCCAGCTCCTCGTGTCCTGTCGGCGTACCGGCCGACTCCAGCACCCCGTGTTCTGTTGGCAAACCAACTCTCTCAAGTTTCCCCTCCAGACACTTCTCAAGTCCCCTCTCAGGTCCCCTCTCGAGTCTTTTCTCGTGTCCCCTCTCAAGTCAACTCTCCAGTGTCCTCTCGAGTCACCTCTCAAGTTTCCCCTCAGGTCTCCTCTCGAGTTCCCTCTCAAGTCCCCTCTCAGGTCCCCTCTCGAGTTACCTCTCGAGTCACCTCTCGAGTTCCTTCTCGAGTCCCCTCTCAGGTCTCCTCTCGAGTTACCTCTCGAGTCTCCTCTCGAGTTCCCTCTCAAGTCCCTTCTCAGGTCCCCTCTCGAGTCAACTCTCCAGTGTCCTCTCGAGTCCCTCCCAAGTCAACTCTCCAGTTCCTCTCGAGTCACCTCTCAAGTTTCCCCTCAGGTCTACTCTCGAGTTCCCTCTCAAGTCCCCTCTCGAGTCACCTCTCGAGTTCCTTCTCAAGTCAACTCTCCAGTGTCCTCTCGAGTCACCTCTCAAGTCAACTCTCCAGTGTCCTCTCGAGTCACTCTCCAGTGTCCTCTCGAGTCACCTCCCAAGTCAACTCTCCAGTGTCCTCTCGAGTCACCTCTCAAGTTCCCCGGTCTACTCTCGAGTTCCCTCTCAAGTCCCCTCAGGTCCCCTCTCGAGTTACCTCTCGAGTCACCTCTCGAGTTCCTTCTCAAGTCAACTCTCCAGTGTCCTCTCGAGTCACCTCTCAAGTCAACTCTCCAGTGTTCTCTCGAGTCACCTCTCAAGTCAACTCTCCAGTGTCCTCTCGAGTCACCTCCCAAGTCAACTCTCCAGTGTCCTCTCGAGTCACCTCTCGAGTTCCTTCTCGAGTCCACTCTCCAGTTTCCTCTCAAGTTCCCTCTCAAGCCCCTCTCGGAGTCCCCACTCAAGCCCCTACTCATGTCCAGTTGGAGGTCCCCAGACTAGCCCTCTGCCGGGGGTCCTGCCAACCCCATGTCTTGTCCAGTTGGAGGTCCCGCAGACTAGTCTCCTGCCGGGGGTCCTGCCAACCCTTTGTCCTGTCCCGTTGGAGGCCTCGCCAACTAGCCCTCTGCCGGCGGTCCTGCCAACCCCATGTCTTGTCCAGTTGGAGGTCCCGCAGACTAGTCTCCTGCCGGGGTCCTGCCAACCCGTGTCCTGTCCCGTTGGAGGTCCCGCCGACTACGCTCCTGCCGGGGGTCCTGCCAACCCTATGTCCTGTGCCGTTGGAGGTCCCGCCGTCTACTCTCCTGCCGGGGGTCCTGCCAATCCTATGTCCTGTGCTGTTGGAGGCCCCGCCGACTACTCTCCTGCCGGGGGTCCTGCCAACCCTGTGTCCTGTCCCGTTGGAGGCCCCGCCGACTACTCTCCTGCCGGGGGTCCTGCCAACCCTTTGTCCTGTCTCGTTGGAGGTCCCGTCGTCCACCCTCCTGCTGGGGGTCCTGCCAACTCCTGGTCCTCTTCCGTGGGGGATCCTGCCGAAGCCTGTCCCGCCGGCTCCGGTTCCTGTCCGGCCGACACCGGGTCCTGCCCGGCCTCCGGAGCTGTCTGGTCTTCGCCCTCATGCTCGGCCCCTGAGTTCGCCCGCTGTGGCCTTCGCCCCACCATGGACTCTGCCTTGCCCCCGGGCCGTCCGCCCGAGACCCCCACCTTGGACTCTGCCTTGCCCCCGGGTCGTCCGCCGAGTTCCCCACCATGGACTCTGCCTGCCCCCGGGCCGTCCGCCCGAGACCCCCACCTTGGACTCTGCCTTGCCCCCGGGCCGTCCGCCCGAGTTCCCCACCTTAGACTCTGCCTTGCCCCCGGCCGTCCGCCGAGATCCCTTCCTGGTCCCCTACTGGGCTCCTGGGCGGTCAGCTTAGTCCCGTCCTCCGGACCCCCTCCACCCACCCTGGTGGCCTAGGGATATGAGAGCTCAGGTTCCAGCAGCAGTGGCTTTGTGGAAGAAGCTGTGGATTTGCTGAGCTGCAGCCTGACCCACGATGGGCTCCAGCTCGTGGGGGGCGGCGTTGCAGAGCTGGTGGACGCTGGAGAACTCCTGCAGCAGCGCCAGAGCTTTGACCCCGCCGACCCCGGGGACTCGCTGCACCAGAACCAGGACCTTTGGGTCCAGCAGCCGAGAGGAACTCCTCCTCCTGAAGGGGTTCTCTCGACCCTCCCCGTGGACCTGGAGACCGTCAGAGCAGGTTGGAAAATCAACAGAGACATGGGAGCTTGTTGGGAAAACACTGAGTGTCCTCTTCCAGCATGAGAGTAGCATGCTAACAAAGGTATCAACTGTAGCTGTGAACATGACAGGATGTGTGATTACCTAGAAGAGCATCAGGACTGTTTGAGGCAGATGATAGCTATGTGATTAACATGATGATTCAGCCTCTATGGAGAGAGACATCAAGCATGCTCATTTCTGACGTGGAGCTAATCTGAAGTAAACATTGAATACTGCTTTCTATTCCTCCATCTTGTGACTGTGTGACTCCCTCTCTTGGATATCAGCATGTGAAGGACACTGTTCAGGAACTAGTCTCTGTATGTGATGACTCCTTCTGGAGAGGATCCTGAGATGAAGCTCAAGCCGGGGAGCAGGGAGATGTCTCTAACAGAGCTTTATGCTGTGTACACCACGATCTGAGTGTGACTCTTTAATACTAAAACAGACTTCCAGATGCAGGGTCGATACGGCTAACATTAAAATGTGGCTGTCATGTGTAAATGTGTGTTAGACTGTAAGTGTGTGGACCCCAGGTAGGATAGCTAGTGCTGATTGGGATCCTATGAAAAGATAAAAGGTAACTATGACTCACGATCTGACTGATGAGCTGCGAGGCCTCGGTCTGCCCGCTGACCGGCAGCAGAGTCAAACCCAGGTCCAACACAACAAACTTCTGCACGGCGGAGAAGTTCTGCTCACTGAGGCGCGTCTTCTCCACCAGCACCAGCTCCTGGAAACTGCTGCTGGTCTGTACAACAGGAGGGACACATATCACTGTAGTGTAGATCAAGAGTCAGCCCTTAAAGTTCAGGCACAATATATTGATTCGTTAAACTCACATTTCTGTAGCGGACCAGTTTCCTCTTGTAGCTGTTTCCTGCTATGATGTCGCACTCTGACACGTACAGGATGCAGCTTTTGTTGGGCAGGTGGAAATCTGCGACACCGAGCTCCTTCTCAAACAGGATGTTCACTCCTCCACCTGCAGCAGAAGAAGAGCTTGTGTGTTAGAGCTGCAGCCACAGAACAATGATCTCAAACTGAACCGTTAGAGTGGGTTTTCATAGGAGGGGCTTGGACTGGGAGCTGTAGGGTCGCCGGTTCAAGTCCCTGAACAGACTTAGAGTATGGACTGCTACTTGGAGCGGTCCCAGTTCACCGCTGCCCTGCCGCCCTTGAGCAAGGCACCAGACAACCCCCCACTCCCATTGCTCCCTGGGCGCTGTACAATAGCTGCCCAGTGCTCCTAGCACTAGGATGGGTTAAAAGCAGAGAACACATGTCACTGTGTGTGCTCTGCATGTGTGACCATTAGAGGGTTTCATCCCTCCCAATATATATATTAAAACTAATAATTACATCTTTAATTTGCATAATGACACACATCTAATTAAACGAAATGACTTTAAGGAGGCCAAACACATTAAAAATGAATCTAATCACCAATAAATTACAACATAGTTTCTTTTAACTAGACGTATTGAACATAATTGAATCCGGCATTAACACCAATAGCATCGCTTCAGCATGTAACATTTATATTTAGATTGATTGTTATGGTTACATTTTGTGGACGTTTTAAATTGAGGACATGTGAGCGGAATAGATGAGTGGAAGTATTTGACAGAAAGAATGTGAATTATGATTTTCTACACCTTGTTTTTGTCTGCATTTTATTGAAATAAACATTAAAACAGCGACTTGTTGAACGGGGTTTGGCACACGTGTGTAACGACCCAGACGTTAGCGTGATAACACGGTTGGAATTGGGCCGTTAATGTAATACACGGTAAGTTAACTCATGTATTTCCCCTTTAAGCTTTGAATAAGGGACGAATTCCTCCATTTCTCGCTGGTTATAACATGTCCGTAAGGAGGGACCGCATTCAGCAGAGAAGGCGCTTTGCTCTCCATTAAATCACAACTGTTAATACAATATAATATATAGAGAGAGAGAGTATTGAAACTGTATCCATGGAGACGAGTCAGCTGACCGACATGTCTGTTTTGTTGCCTCCAAAACATCGAAATGTCTTCTTCGTCTGCAGTTCAGTCAGTAGTGCGGCAGACGGCTCATCATCGCCCCTGCAGGACAACTCAGATATCTTTTTGATAATTCTGACTATTCACATTTATTTTTTAAGAAAATTCAGACTTTTCTGATTTATTTATTTTATTCTGACTTGTCGATTTTTTTTAAATTTTTACTTTTCTGAATTTTGGGGAGATTCAGATTTTTTTCATAATCCTGACTTTTTTTGGAGAATTTTAACAATTTTATTTGAGACTTTTTGTGAGAATTCTTACTTTTTTCCATCATTCAGATTTCATCTAGAATTTTCCCTTATTTTAGAATTTCATTTTTTTGGACAATTCTGACTTTTTTCTCAGAATTCAACCTTTATTGAGAAATCTTTTTTTAAATGAGAAATCTGACAATTTTGTATCTTAACTCATAATGTTGAGTTTGTGGGTATACGTGTTTAACATTTGAACATTTGAATTTCGAATAAATAAATACATATTTAATACTCACCTATTCTAAACCGCTAGAATTCATGCTGGGTTATGCTTATTTTTAGGCACACTCTCAACTGGGTAAAATATTAACAAGTAGCCCAGGCAAATAATAAGAATAAGGGTTTCTAATCTGCTTAAATACTTTTGTTTATTCAGAGGTTACAAAACCGTCAAATTGTAATATGAAATGTTTTAGGAAGAATAATATGTTTAAGTGAGAAATGAATTTAACTTCTGTTAGACAGCTATCATACTGAATACATATTTACTGTGAATGTGCAACAATGTATGACGACATACAGCTGACTAACAGAAGTTAAATCAATGTCTGATTTATTCTGACAATGTACTTAACCCCAAATAACAGAACCCAATAAAAAGAGTTGTTAAATATTAGTGAAGTCACGTTGTAATAACAATAAGTCATCTCTCTCGAGTTTTCTTTTTGTGTGTTTGCCAAAAGCCACTGTGTCAAGTGTCCTACTTGGGCTGCCGTATATAGTTGTCAAATATGGCGGATCATCTCGCACATGCGCACTGCAGATAGGGCAGGGCGGCATTTCGGGCAGTGACAACCACACCTGCAGAAGCTCTGAAACAGGTGCGTTTTAGCGGTTGAATAAGATGGAACTCAAACGAACGTGAAACATGTCAAACAAAACCTGTTTAAATCAACACTTGTCGAATTTGCCTTCAATTGGGAGCACTTTTTAAAATTGTTTTAGTTATCGGTGAACTAATGCTAGCTCAAGTTAGCTCACGTTAGCTCAAGCTAGCACGTGTTAGCCGACATGTGCTTCTCGCTCTTGGGTGCAAAATGTTGACCTTAGCTATTCATTCTTATTTTGATGTTTAGTAAACACGTTGCCAGCTCAGTGAACCCGGAAATGCCGAGTACCCCAAAAGTGTAATGATAGAAATGTGTAGTAGGGTACATAGCACATAGAAACGATGCTAACCGGCATGTTGGGCAATTAGCACAATTAGCATAAGTTGCATGAATTAGCATATAGCCCAACATAGTAAAACATAATAATAACTTTTGGACATTTTAGGAGTGGGTTTGGGGGTTATTGAGGATGCTGAATCCATTCAGGACCCAGGATTTGACTACCATGAGTAGTGTTGCAACCATTGGAAATAGAGAGAACAAGATTAAAGTATTACCGCTACTGTGGACACATTTTAAGATAATAGTGTTGCAACCATTGGAAATAGAGAGAACAAGATGTAAAGTATTACCGCTACTGTGGACACATTTTCAGATAAGATAAGTTGTACTTTAATGATCCCAAATTGGGACGTTTTTGCTTTGTTGAAGCAGCATAACAAATGAACAAATAGCAATCTGACCGATCCAGAGTCCCCTAAATCTGCCTAATAGACCCAAATCAGCCCATCGAGAGTACAAATGGGCCCCTTTCTGGTTAAAAATGTAATTTCTGATCCTGGAAATGTCAGAAATGGACTCCGCTTCCTCAATAACCCCCTAACCCACTTCAAAATTGTCCAATTCGGTGAAGCCATTGATAAACTATTGCCCCCTTAGGCTCTAATGTTAGTTAATGCTAATCAATTAACACAACTCATGATAATTGTGCAAATTGCCCTACATATGCAGGTTAACATCTGGAAGTTTCTATGTGCTGGGAACCTTTACTACACATTTCTATCTTAACATTTGACGGTACTCAACTTTACCGAACAGGACAAACCGACTATTACTGCAAAATCCACCGGTTTGCTAACTTGTTGTGCTTTCTTTCAGTGTCCACCATGCTGAACAACATATCCAGTTTGAAGGTACGGGACTGTTTCACGAACAAGTAAGCAGGAATATTAATGTTCATTTATTAACGGTCAGTCAGTGGCCTAATAATCAGAAATAATGGATAAATTAGCCGTGTTTTTCCCCACCATGTTTGTCCATTTTAAAATGCTTTAAGCGAGTTACATTAAAATGAACCTCTGAATTTACTTTAAAGGTGCTGGTGGAGAAGACGCGCCTCAGTGAGCAGAACTTCTCCGCCGTGCAGAAGTTTGTTGTGTTGGACCTGGTTTGACTCTGCTGCCGGTCAGCGGGCAGACGAGAGCCTCGCAGCTCATCAGTCAGATCGTGAGTCAGAGTTACCTTTTATCTTTCATCGAGGAGGGATGCACAATATTGGTTTTTTGATACCGATAACTTCCTGCTTCTCAAGACCGATACGGATAACCGATGATAATATAATATATATATTAAATGTACCTGTAGTTGTTGCACACCTGGTGGTAAACAAAAGACTCGTAGTGAGCAAATGACATGAGCATTACTACTATGAACAAAACTAACCCTGGGGTCGTCTCTGGCAAACTTCTTGCCTTTTTCAAAAGCCTCGTGGTAGGGCTGTCCCGAATACCATTTCTCGGGCTCCGGATATTCGGTAGTAATCAGCAGCGAATATTCGAATATTCGGTGCGGAGATTTTTTTTCATAACACGCTCCGAGACACCTGACAACACACTGTTAAGCAGAAGCGCAGAAAGAGCATACTATTACGATTATATTTATTTATTGTCTCAGTACTCGCATACATTAAAACTAAATGTGTCCTCTGCATTTAACCCAGCCGCAGTGCAGCGCCGGGGATATAGGCGTAAACAGTAAACGGTATTTAAATAAATGAAGAACGAAAAATAAATGAACGAACTGTATGCCAATAATTGCCTTAGCCCCAGATGTTCCCACATCGCTCCTATTATTTTCACTATTCGGATAAAATTGAAAAACTAATATAAAAAACAATTCGGTTGCTTGCTTGCAACTATTTTCCAAGGATAGTAAGAGCACGATTTTATCATGTGTAACGTTACTGTTTAAACGCGGATATCGCAGCTTCATCATGGCAACTTGACAACAGCTAAGCTAAGCTAGGCTACTACAGCATCCGGTGACTTTTCAGAGTTGTTGTGCCACCGGCCAGTTTCTTGTCGCATATTTGGCACACTGCCTTCTTCTTACCGTCGTCCAATTTAAAATGGTCCCACACAGCTGGAGTCTTCGGCATTTTGTGTTCAGGTGTGTGAAGCGAGGTGAAGCAAGGAGAAGCGTGCCGTTTGCGTTCGTGACTGAGTGAACGCGATGTCAGGAGCACAGGCTGAGATTGTATATATTTCCGCATTTTAACAGTGCAATTCAAAAGTATAAATATAGTATAAGAATATAGAAATTCGCCTTTATTGATAGCATACATTTAGGGGAAACATTTTTTTTGGAAAAAAAACGAATATCCGAATAATGAAATTGAACCCGAATAGTTGGCAACGAACGAATATTCGAATAGTCGAATATTCGGGTACAGCCCTACCTCGTGGATAGGTGAAAGCCCCGGTGCCTTGTTCCCTCCTCGTGGAGCTTCTGCATGTGTTAATCCAAATAGCAAGCGAACTATCTAACTCTGAAACTTTGAGATAGTCCCATACTACCGACGACATGTTTGTTTACTGCCCTGGCTTCACGGCCGCACGCCATTTACGTCACAGGCAGGCGTGAGTTAGGGAGCGCTGGATCTGTGAAGAACTCCCCTCTTCCTAAACCACTAATACCACGGTACTGGCAAAACGGGAGGAGCCCAGTGAAAAACAAGCGCCCCTCATCCCAATCCCCCCACACCGCAGCAGGGGTCGGCAACCTTTTTGATATGAAGTGCCATTTAAAAAAAAAATTGTTTTCAGCGTGCCAACGATCGAGAATTATCCACGGGGGGGGGGGGTGGAGGAGCTGGACGCTCGTCAACTATCAGCAGGAGGGGGGGGGAGCCTCGCTGCGGGGAAGCAGTGTGTGGACCTGTCAGCGCAACTTACATGATGCCGAATTTAACAACACATTTAAACAATTGGTTTAAACGGCATAATAATAAGGACGATCGTCCGTTCTGTGTTTCTCCAGAACACACATGTTATGATATTAGGGTCACGCAGAGTGAGATGAGATGCTGTCCCTTTGAGAGAGAGAGAGAGAGAGAGAGAGAGGGTGTGGCTTGTGCATGTGTGTGTGTGGATGGTAGAGCGACAGTGAGGGAACGTGTGTATGTTTCTGGAAGTGAAACGAGGCAGCAGAAAAACAGAGGTCTGTATTTGTGAAACAGAAGAACAGCTAAATAAATGCAACGGCCTCCCAGAAGAGCTCGCCTCTCTCCAGCCATTGAAGCTAAAGTGGGTTATTGAACCTGAAGCTTGTTGCTTCTGCCCTCCTCGACTACGGTCTGGGAGCCGACAGGAAAGTTCAACACACAGATGGCCAGTCCGCCCCTTAGCATATTATTTTGATGAGAGATGAGCAGATCGCCACTGGGCTTTCAACTAAAGACACTGCGGCATGTGTACAGCTCCTTATGGGAACTGCAGTTAGTGAAGTGTTTTCTCTCTGTGGTGAAACGATCAGCACCACGGAGGAAAGCGGCAGAAAGTCACCTGGAGATAAAGAGAGCGGAGCTGCGTTGCGTGGCTTCCTTCTGCGGGTAACGGGGAGACGCGCTCTGGCAGCGGCCTCGTTCAGGATCCGAAAATACAATTTAAATATTTTGCACACTTATTCCTAGTGTGCCACGCGTGCTAGGAATTGCCGACCCCTGCGCTACATTATTTTATTACAATTACATTTCATTTAGCTGACGCTTTTATCCAAAGCGACTTACAATTACCGATTACAGGACATTCTCCTGGTGTAACTAAGGGCTAAGTGCCTTACTCAAGGGCACACTAGTGGTGGTGTTCCTGGCGGGGGGTTCCAGGGTGTACTTTGAGGGTTTGTGACTCTGCAGACCGTTTACATGCAGAAAAGCTACATAACACAAGGGGACGGGTCAGAACCAGAAAAGCATGACATGGGACCTTTAAAGTCACAACATTTTTTGTCAAACTGAGTTTAACATGCAGACAGATTTTTCTCATGTGAATTTCCTGATCGAATGTACTTATTGTAAGTCGCTTTGGATAAAAGCGTCAGCTAAATGCAATGTAATGAATTGTCGTGGGACAAACTAATTGTACTCTTTTTTTGTTGCACATGCAGATTTGACTTGGAAAATGTCAGGTGCAGAAGAGTCTCCAGGGTCAGGTTCAGAAGAGTCTCCAGTCCCAGGTTCAGAAGAGTCTCCAGTCCCAGGTTCAGAAGAGTCTCCAGTCCCAGGTTCAGAAGAGTCTTCAGTCCCAGGTTCAGAAGAGTCTTCAGTCCCAGGTTCAGAAGAGTCTCCAGTCCCAGGTTCAGAAGAGTCTTCAGTCCCAGGTTCAGAAGAGTCTTCAGTCCCAGGTTCAGAAGAGTCTCCAGTCCCAGGTTCAGAAGAGTCTTCAGTCCCAGGTTCAGAAGAGTCTCCAGTCCCAGGTTCAGAAGAGTCTCCAGTCCCAGGTTCAGAAGAGTCTCCAGGGTCAGGTTCAGAAGAGTCTCCAGGGACAGAAGAGTCTCCAGGGTCAGGTTCAGAAGAGTCTCCAGGGACAGGTTCAGAAGAATCTTCAGTCCCAGGTTCAGAAGAGTCTCCAGGATTGTGCTCAGTCTCAGGTTATAGTCTCTGGATCTGATTTCCTGGCTGGTTCTGGTCCTCCACAGTCCTCTCCACCAGCTTCTGTTTCCAGGTGTTCAGCTGAGCTGGTTCCAGTCTGAGTTTAATGAAGCTGTGAGGACTGACGACCAACACACTTATGTCTTGACCGAACGACTCCAGGTGAGTCTTTGTCACAAATACTGCAGCTGAATGGTTTCTCTCCTGTGTGGGATTCTCATGTGGTCCTTAAAGGGAAATGGAAACACTTTTCAAACTGCTTTCCATGCGACAATATTCCCATTAGGAAATGTATTTATCTATTTCCAATGTAAACGATCGAGATACGCACATTTATTTTTTGAAATACGCGCCTAATGACCTTGGGTGCTTCCATCGATCCGGGACTTTCCCAGTGACGTCACTGTGTGGGTACGGCTTCCTTGGCCCAAGCTCAATACAGCTGCAAACAACATGGCGTGCAATGCACCAGTGGTTTCCAACAAAAGAAAACGGTCGTCGTCAGGAGTGTATTGTTTTGCCCCATGCTGCACAAATGGTTTTATACAAAGAAGGAAGAAGTACATTTCCATAGGCTGCCACTAACGGACGAGAAGCTGCTCAAAGCATGGGTTATTTCCATGAAACGGTCCGATCCGCCGCTGAATCAGTACGCACGTGTGTGCAGCGAACACTTTACAAATGACGATTATGTCCACAGAATGAGGTTTGATGAGTCTGGATGGTTCAATACAAAACATCGGATTTGAAGCCAGGATCTGTTCCCACAATATTCGATTTCTCATCGTATGCAGTCGGGAACACCGACCGTCCCAGCACGTCGGCCGCGCAAGACAATGACACCAGTGTCAACAAACGTGAAGTTCGAGCCACCAAACGAGCTGCTTCAGCTGCCGAGAGAGAGGTACATATTGCAGCACTCCCAGATTACTCACACGTGTATTTACTGACACAGCGTGTGACCTTATTCATTTATCAGGGGAATTGCAAGTATTAAACAAAATAAAATTAGACAACCCCAGTATCCCAGCCTGTTATTATGGGCTGCGTTTAGTTTGGCCGCGCCGTGTTCGGTTTGGCCGCGCCGTCCAATAGGCCTACAGCACAATGGTTGTGCGATAAACACACCCCGTCACAAACCATCGCCCACACTAAGGAGACTAGGTGGCTCTAAACTAGCCAGGCAAACTTGGGTTTTCAGTGGCTCAGAAATAATAACAATACTAATAATACTTTAACATATATAGATATAATCTAACGACTAATATAACGTTGTGTGGACTTCCGGTATGGATACCCGGAGCGAGGACCCACACAGTGACGTCACCATTTGGGAATCCCCTAATGGCAGCGGCCTGGTCCCGGATCCCCACCCGGCCGGCGGATAATTCAATTTCTATTGGCGAGTAATTTCATATACAATAAATATTACGATCAATATCCATTGTAAAATGAATAAACTACTGGAATATTGTAGCTGTAATGGTGTTTCCTTTCCCCTTTAAAGGTGGGGTATGTCATTTATTTCAGAAACACTTTTTGTTATATTCCATGGATGCTCTTAACATCCCGATGGCAATGAATATCTTAAATGCTTTGACAATAAATACATACAAAAAATTATCTGTGGAAGCCGTAGCGCTGTAAAAGCACGACCAATCATTTCAATCAATAGGATACGGCTGTAATAGGCCTAAGGCCTTTTAGTCGCTCATAAATAAGTAGATCACTGTTCTTTATATACTATGGATGCTGGCAACAGTCACATAGTCCAAATGTGGCCCGGCTAAAGTAACTGGATGGCCTACCTGCCTGTCAGCCTTCCATCTGGGCACAAACTCATCTCGTGCCCTCATTGGTCATGTGGCGTTTCGTGTGTGTTGGGGGAGGGGCTCTGTGAGGAAGTGCAGAGTTTTTTCCGGCTGTGTGTTTTCTAATTCTAGCGCACTCGAGCTGGTTTCTCCAAAATTACCTTCCCCACCTTTAAGGCGAGACACGGCAGGCAAAAACATCGTTTTTCATGCACTGGTCAATTTTGCGATTTTGTGCTATTTTGATTCTATAACATGTTTTCTTTCAGGCTTTTGGAAGGAAAACCTACAAAATACACATTTAGATGTTTATTTTCTATAGTTTCTATTTGCGTCTGGAGATTTCTCCTAAATTTACCAAAAGTTAGCATCTGACGTAACATAAAGTACCGTGACCGCTGGTGCACCATGTCAACAGAGGTATCGTTGGAAAGCTCCGTCTCTCCTGCACAATCTCATCGATCTCACAGACTGAGCAGCTGAATGGTTTCTCTCTGTCCTCATCGGATCCAAATATGGTCATTTCCTTTGTATCAGCAACCAATCGTGAAAGCACAAAGGGGTCTAACCAAGAAACAAAATCTCATTGGCTGGTGTCAATTTCTGACGACGTGATTCCTTCAGATGCGTCACGTGGTGTGCTAAAACACTTCCTGGTTTAGTTTTCCGCTAGAAATTTAAATCTCAAAATGGCAAAGAACAGCGGGAAAAACGTTCACAGAGAAGACGACAACAATTGTCACTTGCACGAAGAAAGATTATACAAAAACAAATGACCCTGTCTATGAAATACCTTCACGGAGTGCGTCGATGCGCAAGCTGTCATCCAGAGAACAGGAGGGTTTAGCTAGCGCCTCACTGCAATCTTTAAAGGTCCGTTTTCTCAATCAAGTTTTTTCTCATATTCTGAGTGGGAAATGTCAACTTCAGGAGCACGTACATCACCAAACCTTCCAGTTGTATTCCTATCAATATTATGAAGGTTTTTACACAAGGGTTTGTTTATATATCATTCATAGCCTGAATTATATAACATGTTATACCTAAAAACATGGCGCAAATTGATATTTTAGGGCTGTTGACAGTATTTCTGATTTATGGAGTGATAAAAAGAGCATAATACCAAAATCCCTTCTGTGAAAACTTTAGATCTAATATGACTATACCAAAATGAAATAAGAATTTGTAACGGCTTGCTTAATCCAAAGCGTCAGATTTGGTGTTCACGGGAATGTAGTTCAAAAATAATGCGCATAAATTTAATTAGATGATGGCTCATTTGACGATATTTAAAACATGCTATCGAAAACGTGTAATTAACTGAAGAAATGCTCTAGCTGATATCTGTTTAAGCCTTAAATGTCTTCCGTGTTTAAAAAGATTCTCACAGAATGAGCAGCTGAATGGTTTCTCGTCTGTCTTGAATCACTGACAGGGTCTGCTTATTTCTCTGAGAGTTTGAACCTGGTTCTCCTGGTCTGCTTCCAATCAGCCCTGTCTGTCTGTCCCAGGTTCAGAAGAGTCTTCAGGGTTGTCCTCAGTCTCAGGTTGTAAATGTCTCTCTGGATCTGAGTTCCTGTCTGGTTCTGGTCCCTCCACAGTCCATCTCCATCAGCTTCTGTTTCCAGGTGTTCAGTTTGTCTTTGATGAAGCTGAGAGGACTGAGGTTTCTCTTCATCATCTTCACTCTTCACAGGGACAGGAGTGAAAGTGGACTTGGTGACATCAGCCTCCTCCACCCTTGAAAGCTGCTCTCCCTCCTGACTGCTCCTGAGTTCCTCCTGTTCCTGCTTAATGTGTGGGGGGGGGCTCTGCCGTCCCCCTGGTCCAGACTGGCGCTCCACTCCTGCTGCTCAGGGGGAACCTCTTCTTTAACCACCACCCCAGATGTCTGCAGGTAACAGGAAACACATATTCAGAGAAACTGTAGAGTATTAGAATTTTAAATCTAACCACGATTAACACTTAATTAACTTTTGCAGCCTTTTTCCATCCATAAATGCTTGCCTATCATTTGCTAAGTCCCCCCCGACCCCTTTGTTTTTCTGTTGGCTCAATAGACTGTCAATCACAACCCTTTTTCCAGATGCCCTGGAGAGTTTCAGGACAACAGGTGAGTTAGTACTGTAGCTGATCTAAAACATAGTTTCACTGCCACTTAGCAAGGCGTCGTCGTTCACGGAGTGTGAGGCCTTAGCCTTTCAGTATGTGACCTGTCCGCAGAGTCGTTAGCTGAGAACTGGTGTGTCTCAGAGGAGTCGTTTAGCATCTCTCACCGCCTTGCTAAACCTGTACTTGAACTCATACAGGTGCATCTCAATACATTGAATATCATGGAAAAGTGCAACAGAAAGTCTGCAGACGATAAAGTGGATATGAAGGAGAGTGAGGACGGGATGGGAGGCTCCGAGAGGTTCCTGTGTGACGGCGAGGGGACGAGGCAGAGGAAGAGAGACGATGGGGAGGAACATTTGAATTACAACGGGTGGTAGAGAATGTGAGGAAAGTTGAGGATGATGGTGGAATGATCGGTGTGGTGTTTGAGTATATTGGGGACGTGTTTAAGCCGAATGAGGAAAAGGGGAGGGGGATGTTTCTGAGGGGTTGGGAAGTGTGGGGAAACTGTATGGTTGTTGGTGATTTCAATGTGGGAGAATAGATGTGTTTTAAAAGTGATTCTTCACGGGGTATGTTACAAAAGGTAATGAGAGGATAACGGTATGGAGGGAGAGAAATGTGTATGGACGGGTTTTTTCTAGGAAGCAGGTGGTTGAGGGGTTTTAAAACAGAGTAGGATTGATCTATTGTTGTGTAAAGGGGAGATGGGTGGAAACATGTGTCTAATTGAATACAGAACGAATGGTTTGAGTCATCAGATACTTTATTTTGGGGTAAGTAATGCATGTGGGGGTGAGAAATAAGAGAGAAAAGAGTTGGATAAAGAGGCAGAAGGTTGAGGTAGAGACGGGGAGAGATGTAGGAGAACATAATGGGTTGAGGGATGAGTTGGGTGAGAGAGAGGACGAGGTGTGGGAGCAATAGTTAGCAGTAGGGCTAGATATTTATTGGAGGGGGAGAAATGTACGGGTTCCTTTTTGGGGTTGGAAAAAAGAAACATGGTGCCTCTACTTCTGGAGCTATACAAACGTTAGAAGAGAGGGCTGACTTGCCGGCTATCAACGGGGGTGATCAGGATTTTGTTTGAAAAGGGTAGAATTATAGGCCACTGAGTATGTTAAATAGTGATTACAAAATGTTAGCAAGGGCGTTAGCTAATAGGATCAAGAGGGTGATGGGTACAGTAGTGGGGAGCGCAGGCATATAGCATACCGGCAGGGATATTAGTGACACAATTAGTAGTATAAGGCATGTGATATGAAGGGAGGTAAAGGGGGGGTGGTTGTAAGTTTAGATTTGAATAAAGCTTTAGGGTGAATCATGGGTATTTGTTTAAGGTGTTAGAGAAGGCGGGGGCTTGGGAGGAGGCTAGTGGGATGGATTAGGAGAGTTTATGGTAGAGCAGTTAGTTGTGTAAAGGTGAATGGGATTTTACTAATGTGTTTAGGCTAGGGAGGTCAGTCCGGCATGGAGGCCCTCTCTCGGCGATGCTGTCTGCGTTGTCAGCGGAGCCACTGGCGGGCCCGCTGCAGCAGAATGAAGATGTGAAGGGAGTGGAGGTACCGGGGGAAAGGAAAGCTTGGTGTATCAGTGTGCTGATGACACCACGATAACAGTTAAGGATATGGGGCGCATTAAAGGAGTGTTTGAGAGTGTGGATATATATAGTAGGGCTTCAGGGGCGAGGGTATGTGGAAGGTGTTTTGAGGGATGTGTTAAATAAGTGTGGGGGATAGTGGTATTTTTAAGAGCTTTAAGAAAGGGTGGATGAGTGAGTTTCAGAGGGAAGTGGTGAGTGCATGGGGGGGGGTTTGTCGAATGTGAGAGCGCAAAACAAGTGTGGAAGCAACCCATCTTCCCGAATCAAAGGATTGTGAAGGAGCAAAAGGTTATCTTCAACAAAAGCATGTTGTTTTCATGTTTTTTGTTTGAATCATTTTAAATTGAGGGAGACATGATGGGCGTCTCTGATACGTTTGAAAGGTAGATTCAGGATTCATGCTTTAATTGCTGTATATTGGAACAAAATGTATCGACAGTTACTGCGAGAATCAGCAATATCTGATCATTAAGCATTAGGATGCAGTGGTTTAACAAACGAGGGAAATGAAAATGTTACATCTCAGCTGTCTGTTGTGTGTTCATTGTATGTTGTCCACCTCTGCACACTGCTCGTATAGTTTGAAATAAAGTCGACAAAGAGCCAATGTTTTATCTGAAGTACAGTTTTCACTAATTTAAGTAGCTTAAAAAAAATGTACTTGACAATTTCCATTTGTATATTTCTACCTCACTACATTCAACCCAGTCTCACGGCATGTCGTGTTCTAGTCACGACATTTAATCGACGATTTTTAAAGCAATGTATTTCTACTGGTAGTATGTGTCGTGCCTGCAGCTCGTCTTTTTGTCCGGTCGGGTCTTGGAAGACCGGAAGCTGTGGTTCATAAAAACATGTTCTTTCTAATGACTGATTTTAAATGCCATTTTCTTAATGTCTTCCATGTTTTGTAAAGCACTTTGAATTGCCTTGTGTTGAAAAGTTCTATATAAATAAACTTGCCTTGCTCAATATCAAGCCACCATTATTGTTTTTATTTTAAATCGTATAATGTCGGACCTTTTTTTTGGTCCGTTAGGAAAATAAATGGCTCAGAGTCTCAAAATACTGAAACCTGTTTCTGTTTCCTTCTAATTTGTTATTCTTTTCTAAATAACTCTGTTATTTACTCACCAATAACACTCTGTTATTTACTCACCAATAACACGGAAAATAACCGGAAACAGACGTAGACCTATAAGGGACATTTCGAGCATCGTTGCGATACACAGCCACTGAACTGATTACCCAAGATCCTCAGCTATGGTTTAAGCTCGCTGATTGGATGTTTTAGCCGCAATGCATGTAGGGATATGGTGTTAATGCGATATGAAATCCGAAAAACATTTCGGACTTTAGGATGGCCTCAAACACTACACTACCCACATTCCCCAGCTATCATTTGGGACTACAGTCCCCGTGCGTGATCCAGACTATCCAAAACTGGATTCGAACGGGACCAGCCCGGATGTGTATTTTGTCTCCAATTTTATATATAACTATACCTATAATATATGCCTAAACATATTATAATTGGAGACCTTTAAAGAGGACATATTTTGCTTTTGGGGAGGTTTCCCCTCTCCTGTAGTGTTATAGAGTATTAGTGCATGTAAATGGTCTGCAAAGGCTCAAATCCCTGCAGTTTCTCTCTGGTGTGTTAGTGTACCTGAGCGTCACTCTGCTGCTCCGACTCTCTGGCGGAGACTCGAGGTCTGCTCACGACCTCCTCGTTGCTCTCTGTGTCGGAGGTGTTGGGAGAATCAGATCCAGGAACCCGTCCCGTCTCTGGCCCCGGAAACGGATCCTTTCCAGATGTTTCCGCATGGTGGGCGCCGTTTTAGCCGGTCGTTCTCTACCTGAACATGACTGCCGGCAGCACTGCAGACCCTGAAGGAGGACAGGAACACATCATTAATATTGTTATTATTAAATTAAAGTTCCTAGGATACATTTTGATATATTGCAACATAAATATACATTTGATTTAACTACATATCAAAGAATACAACTGAACAGAATCAACATCAGTTAATCTGACACACGTCAGAGCTGTAGTTCGTTTACATCTAAGTCCAAAACCCCAAACTACAGGTGAATACAAATTAATCTGTTTCTAATATAAACTAAGACTGACCTGAATGTGAGTCAACAATCACGTGTCACTTCTCTCCAATAAAAGCCCTTATCAGTCTGTTCAGGGAGGAGGAAGTGTTTCACCAGCTGC
>CADEHL010001299.1:0-120642 GCA_902827135.1 Harpagifer antarcticus | reverse complement strand
TTTGATTTTCTACAGAAAGAGACACTAAATGTATTCAACGGGGGAAGTACATTGTAATCATTGTTATTTTTTCAGAATCTGATCAGAGATGTTTTACCTTGATGATACAAATAAACACACCTGAGATACTGATGAGTATGTTCTAATGTAATCTACTTCATTCTACAGATTGCATTACCTCGTTCAATTTCTGGGTGAAAGTAGTGCGTTCAAAAAGTGTTTCATACTAGCTTGCATAACTAGTGGAAGTAATGCACTCCTTTTTCATTAGTAAAATATTGTATATATACATATTATTTTTATAATTTTAAATTGAGGGAGAAATTATGGGTGTCCCTGATATGTTTTAAAAGGGTAGATTCAGGATTCATGCTTTAATTAATGTATATTGGTACAAAATGTAATGACAGTTACTGTGAGAATCAACAATATCTGATCATTAAGCATTAGGATGCAGTGGTTTAACAAACGAGGGAAATGAAAATGTTACATCTCAGCTGTCTGTGTGATGTTCATTTCACGGCTGCGGAGGGAGACACGAGTCTCCCTCCGCAGCCGGTTGGCGTAGTTTTGGCACAGTTCCGTTGTACAGGCCGACGTTAACAGCAGCCTGTCTGTGCACACGGAGACTGACTGTCGTCCGGTGATCTAACCATCTTCTGGAAAAGCTTCACAAGTACGTCGGTACGCAAATGCGCTTTGTGACACAAGAGACGGTACGCATTTCAGATTACGCACATAACCTGTTATGTGCACCTACTACAGCAAAAGTATTCTCCGTCGGGACTTCCTGCAACAACACCACGCTGTTATCTTGATTCCGATTGGCCAGCAGACATTATCAAAGATGTTCTATTGAGAAGACGATCACTGCGTGACAAACGTTTTCAAAACCGTTTCTGGTCTTCGGTATTTCCAGACAAGCGGCTGAAATCAATCTGACTAACTGCTGTCTGTGCAATTCTCGGCGCGAGTTGGCGGACTTTGTTTAGCTTACTTTAACATCATGTTTCATGGTGGGGCTAAGCCATTTCTTGGTATGGGTGTAGCCTACCCCAGCCATACCTTGGCGCTGCCACTGGTGGGATGTATGGGGCGGGCCATTCTGCACATGTGTTAAATATTTTTACCGCAATTAATTCAAAAAATGTATTACCGCCGTTAACGCGATAATTTTGACAGCATTAAAAAGTACAGAAGTATTATCATCAACATATAGTAAAAATAGTCATTGTGCAGACTGGTCCATTTCAGAATAATATATATGATATGTTTTATAATGATTGATCATGAAAGTGTTCTCAAAGCTGGTGAAGGTGCAGCTAGTTTGAATGGCTTTGTAGACTGCAGGGTAGCTGGTGAAGGAGCAGCTAGTCTGAATGGCTTTGTAGACTGTAGGGTAGCTGGTGAAGGTGCAGCTAGTCTGAATGGCTTTGTAGACTGCAGGGTAGCTGGTGAAGGTGCAGCTAGTCTGAATGGCTTTGTAGACTGCAGGGTAGCTGGTGAAGGTGCAGCTAGTCTGAATGGCTTTGTAGACTGCAGGGTAGCTGGTGAAGGTGCAGCTAGTCTGAATGGCTTTGTAGACTGCAGGGTAGCTGGTGAAGGTGCAGCTAGTCTGAATGGCTTTGTAGACTGCAGGGTAGCTGGTGGATTTACTCCAGGTGGAACTAAAGTCTGATTTAACACCTGATTAGATTTCACATCATTCATCCAGATCTGTGAAGTAACTAAAGGGATTAAATACATGTAGTCGAGTAGAAGTACACCATTTACCTCTGATCTGTAGAGGAGTAAAAGTACAAAGTAGCAGAAAATTGAAATACTTCAATAAAGTCCAAGCAGCTCAAGCATATCCTTAACATAAATGTGAACATCTCAGATCACTGTTTAGATTTATCTAAATATTTTGTGATATTTTCCTAGAAATGTATTTACCTTTAATTCGATGAGTTTTTCTCAATTAATTACCATGTCCTGGCTCTGTGATTTGTATTTCCATCCATCCATCTTCTCCCGCTTATCCGTGGTCGGGTCTCGGGGGTAGCAGTTCCAGCAGAGAGCCCCAAACTTCCTTTTCCCTGGCCACATCAACCAGCTCTGACTGGGGGGTCCCAAGGCGCTCCCAGGCCAGCGAAGAGATATAATCCCTCCACCTGGTCCTAGGTCTACCCCTTGGTCTCTTCCCAGCTGGACGTGCCTGGAACACCTCCCTAGGGAGGCGCCCAGGTGGCATCCTAACTAGGTGCCCGAACCACCTCAACTGGCTCCTTTCGACGCGAAGGAGGAGCGGCTCAACTCCGAGTCCCTCCCGGATGACCGAACTTCTCACCTTATCCCTAAGGGAGACACCAGCCACCCTGCGGAGAAAACCCATCTCGGCCGCTTGTATCCGCGATCTGGTTCTTTGGGTCCTGACCCATCCTTCATGACCATAGGTGAGGGTAGGAAGGGAAACGGCCCGGTAGACAGAGAGCTTTGCCTTCTGGCTCAGCTCCCTTTTCGTCACAACGGTGCGGTAAAGCGACTGCAGTACCGCTCCCGCTGCTCCGATTCTCCGGCCCATCTCATGCTCCATTGTTCCCTCACTCGAGAACAAGACCCCGAGATACTTGAACTCCTTCACTTGGGGTGAGGACTCATTCGTATTTTATTGTTGAAATTTCACCAACACTGCCCCAAATACGTCTTATGAAACGCACCGTCGCCTTGATTAATATGACAGTTTTGGGACAATAAAGAAACATAAGTCCACAAAATGTCAAACAAGTCTTATTTTATGGGGCATTTTAGTGTAGATCAGGAGCGCCCACACTTTTTCATCTTAGGAGCTACTTTTAAAATGACCAAGCCCAAATGATCTACCTACAGGGCCGCCTCTGCCCAATCTGTGTCGCGAGCGACTAATTGCGCCGCATAAGCGCATAATAGTGCGCCGCATTTGTGCTTCAGATGAGGAGGTGAGGACCCCTCATAACGGCATTAACTCGTATGGCACTACCTTTGCGATCGACATATTGGGCACCCCTGGCATAGATAGATGATCGATATTACACTTGAACAAAATTATTTTTAGTATCAGCACAAATATCAGACTCAACTGGATTAACTGAACAAACTTTATTTTGTATAACATCAAATAAAAGATAACGGGTCCTTTTAAAAACACCCCATATTTTAAGCCCCGCCTCTGATGGAAAAATAACTCTGGATTCAGCTTTTAGAGCATTTTCACGTCACCACCGCTAAGCTAAAGAAGGCTAATGTTGGGTTATAAAGGAACTACAGCACGGTCACAGGACTTCACGTCACCACCGCTAAGCTAAAGGAGGCTAATGTTGGGCTATAAAGGAGCTACAGCACGGTCACATGACTTCACGTCACCACCGCTAAGCTAAAGGCGGCTAATGTTGGGCTATACAGGAACTACAGCACGGTCACATGACTTCACGTCACCACCGCTAAGCTAAAGGCGGCTAATGTTGGGCTATAAAGGAACTACAGCACGGTCACATGACTTCACGTCACCACCGCTAAGCTAAAGGCGGCTAATGTTGGGTTATAAAGGAACTACAGCACGGTCACATGACTTCACGTCACCACCGCTAAGCTAAAGGAGGCTAATGTTGGGCTATAAAGGAACTACAGCACGGTCACATGACTTCACGTCACCAATGCTAAGCTAAAGGTGGCTAATGTTGGGCTATAAAGGAACTACAGCACGGTCACATGACTTCACGTCACCACCGATAAGCTAAAGGCGGCTAATGTTGGGCTATAAAGGAACTACAGCACGGTCACATGACTTCACGTCACCACTGCTAAGCTAAAGGAGGCTAATGTTGGGCTATAAAGGAACTACAGCACGGTCACATGACTTCACGTCACCACCGCTAAGCTAAAGGTGGCTAATGTTGGGCTATAAAGGAACTACAGCACGGACACATGACTTCACGTCACCACCGCTAAGCTAAAGGTGGCTAATGTTGGGCGTGATGACGCTTGGTCGTCTCATTTAGAAATGTTTTCGCAACCACCGTATTTAAATTTACTGACGTATTTTATGTCGTAGAACAAAACGTTAACATCTCTTCAGCTTGTGTTAACCACCGACCTTATTTCAGGCTAACAACCAAAAACACATTCAGAAAACCATTGACTCTCAGACCAGGGGACAGGAAATTATAAAATGCTGAATAATAATGTTAGCGCTTACGCTGAGTCGGGGGGCGATGCAGCTTTCTACGTAGAAAAACATGTGACCGTGCTGTAGTTCCTTTATAGCCCAACATTAGCTTTAAACTTCAGAAGTATGTAAGTGTCAAACATTTATTTGACACAGATTATTTTTGCAACAATCCAAAATCACATGGAGAATCCCATTGGACCAGGGGGATGCTGCCTTCAGGGTCCAACACAGAAACACGTCATTACTGCACCGCTATATATCTTTAAAGCCAAATATCAGGAAGAAATGGAATATGCCTCAAGTTGTTTACAATGTGTACAGCATTAACACAGAGCAGACATTCTTATCGGTTTTGGGAGATTTTTAAAACTCAGGATATATTTAGAATGAATATAAATAAAATGTGCAAATCAGGTTTGAGAAGCTAGCGTGAAAATAAGGAGGCTGTCAATCAACGCTAATCCTATCTTTTTTTCTTGACAAAAGTCTTTGTTCCTGTAACGTGAAACTGTGAATCCAACTCAACACTTTCCTCCCAAAAGCTTAATTCTCAAGGTGCTAAAACAACAAGGAAAAGTTTATCTAATCCCTGCAGGAGTTTATATTCCTAAAATCCCTTTAATATCATACAAACGTTAGCCTCCTTTAGCTTAGCGGTGGTGACGTGAAGTCATGTGACCGTGCTGTAGTTCCTTTATAGCCCAACATTAGCCACCTTTAGCTTAGCGGTGGTGACGTGAAGTCATGTGACCGTGCTGTAGTTCCTTTATAGCACAACATTAGCCACCTTTAGCTTAGCGGTGGTGACGTGAAGTCATGTGACCGTGCTGTAGTTCCTTTACAGCACAACATTAGCCTCCTTTAGCTTAGCAGTGGTGACGTGAAGTCATGTGACCGTGCTGTAGTTCCTTTATAGCCCAACATTAGCTTTTTACTTCAGAAATCATAAAGTGGAGATTATCCTACTGAAAAAAACATGTCAGTATCATAAACATTTATTTGACACAGATTATTTTTGCAACAATCCAAAATCACATAGAAATCCCATTGGACCAGGGAACACAATTTCAAACATTTTTAATCAATTCCTAAAATCTATCAAGGTCAGAAGGAAGATCCCAAATACAACACTATTTTAACCCTCAGATATTCACAGATGACTCGAGTGATTTTAGTTTCTTAGTGTTTGTCTTTATCCTCTTTAGTCGCTCTCACTGCCGCTCTCTGACACCACGTAGCAGTTGTTGTTCCCCCCCATGTTTTCCTGGAAACACACACCTGAAACACACACACCTGAAACACACACACACGGAGTACAGACACACGGAGTACAGACACACGGAGTACAGACACACGGAGTACAGACACACGGAGTACACACACACGGAGTACAGACACACGGAGTACAGACACACGGAGTACAGACACACGGAGTACAGACACACGGAGTACAGACACACGGAGTACAGACACACGGAGTACAGACACACGGAGTACAGACACACGGAGTACAGACACACGGAGTACAGACACACGGAGTACAGACATCAGATACCATCTCAAAAATAGTTTGAATAGCAATGGAGCTGGTTTTTCATTGTGGTTCTTCTCACCGTTTGGGGTTCTGTCTTCATTCTCAAATTCAATGCGTTCCACGTCGTAACTCACTAAGATATTCTGTGGAAACAACGATATTTTTGTAAAATACACGCTGCCATTTTTTACATTTAATTATGGGAAAGAAAGGATTTAAAGGAACCACTGCAGCTTCACTTTACACTTAAAAAGGTCTCCTATTATGCTATAGTTAGGCTCAGAATTCTACGAGAAACTCCGCTAAATGCTGCCGTGATGAAACGCCATATCATGTTCCAAACCACATCAAGGATTATTTCTGAAACAGTATGGAGCTCAAACTCTTTTTCTCTCTCAGGTTTACCACGAGGCGAGTTCCTTTTTTTATTTCCTGCTTCTTTACACACGCTCTCTCCAGTACAGGTTAGCTCTGAGTGTTAGCGCTGCTTGCTAATGTAAACAAAGAACATTTGTGACCCGCTCTATCGAAATCAGTCGGAAGTCGCAACGGCTCATTTCAGAATAAACGTGGATTTACGTTAAAAACAAATTTTTCGGGGTTCGGGTGTTTCATATTCTGAAAGTCTTGGCTTTCAGAATATGAAACTTTTATTTCCAAAATCACTCGATAAATACATGTTTGAAGCTCGTAAAGGGACGAAGACACCTCTCACTCGCAATCTGCTGTTCCGCAGCGCCGCCCCCCCTCCCTCCGGCTGACCTTATGAATGTAAGAGTAGAGTAATCATAAATAACACGGCAGGGTCCGTTACAGTTTGTTTTCATCTGATTTCAATTCAACAAAGTCTTGGCTTTCAGAATATTAAACTTGTTTTGTTAAATTCAGATGATAAATACAGCTTTGAAGCTTCGGCATAATGACAAGCGGAGAACGGAGTAGCTTAACGTCACAGCAGGCAGAACAACAGCCGGGGTTTCTCGAGAGGGTTTCCCCCGGGAAACAAACACAATACACAAACGCAAAATGACACAAACACACACCCGTATTCACACACACACACACACACACACACTCGCGAGCTTCCCCTCCAAACGAAAATATCTTCCCTCCGTAGTATTTTGATCATTTGCTGATAACCAATCAGATCGATGGATTCCAGAGGAGAGGAAACTTTGAAGGCCTTGTTCTCAAAGTGATGACTCGTGACAGTCATTATATAATGTGACATATTTCGCTTAATATTTGGAGAACAACAGCAATCCTGATATCATTAGAAAGCTAGGACTCTCCTCTTTCCAACAGTACAACTCAAAATGTGTCTTCGGGTCAATGCGACTGATTTCGATGGAGCAGGTCACATATTACTTCCAAAACCCGTTGTTTCTGATAGCAACGTTTCTGATAGTGCCGTGGGTCCACATGTCCGATATTACATCATATCGGACGCAAATCTGGATCAGCTCCGTTGTAGTCCCGTTTTTAGAGATGTTCTTACGGAGGAAAAGAGAGAGGGTTTTATTTCCTGAAACTTTTTGAGTTCCCTGACGCCCCAGGGACACATGTTGATGTATAAAAGACATCGAAAAGTGCATTTTGCATGATAGGAGACCTTTAATAACTTCAGCGAATATTCAGATTATGTGTTTACCACTGTGACTACCCGATCTGCATCCCTGCCCAATTTGCATTGCGCATGTGCGAGATGGTCCGCCATATAGGACAACTACGTACGGCAACCCAAATAGGACACTTGACGTAGTGGCGTTTGGCAAAGCAGAAAAAGACCCCGACAATATTAATCTGAACGAGAGAGAAGAGTTGTTGTTACGACAACGTGACTTCACCATTATTTAACAACTCCTTTTATTGGGTTGAGTACATAAGTGAGAAATGGATTTAACTTCTGATAGACCGCTATCATACTGAAGAAATATTTACTGTGAATGTATCTTAAAATCTATCGCATTAATAATTTATATCTAATTACATTAACTGCTAAATTTGAAAGGTCTTTACCAGCTTTGGAATTATTTATATATAGCAACCGTTTAAGTTTAAAACTGTATGGCAGCCATCTAGACGTCTAGTCTCGTATTTGGGTTGCCGTATGTAATAATAATAATACATTTATAAAGCGCTTTTCCTGGTGCTCAAAGCGCTTATTCTGTAGTTGTCCAATATGGCGGACCATGTCGCACATGCAAATCGGGCAGGGATGCAGATTGGGTAGTCGAAACCACCTTCATATATCTTTCTGAATATAACCATCTTCTGTATTAATAGATGTTTTTTCTAGCTGTTGTTTATCAGTTACTCTTAACAGCTGAGCCTTGTGATTAATTCCTGCTGTGGACTGATGTAATGGATCTGACTCCAGTACCTTGTTCCTGAGGAGTTTCTCCCAGTGTCCCGGCTGTTGTTTGAACAGTTTGAGGACCGGCTCGTTGGACTTCATTTCCCAGCAGCATCGGTCCGGAGCGATGTCGGCGTGAAGCTGCAGGTCGGCTCTGTAGGTGCGCTCGTTCACTCTGCCACTGAAAAACATCGGAGTCAAACTGAATGAGGAAATATCACTTTTTCTCTACTGTGCTGAACACAGAGGCGTTTGATTCACTTCACGAAAACACAGGAAGAGCCATTATTCCAATCAGTATCAGTTTGGGCTCCAACTAAGTAATTTGCACCCCTACTAATGATTCAACTGTAAACCTGAACTTTAATGTATAACTATCATTTTTCACAAGTTGTTTTGTGTGTGTTTTTTCTCATACCAGAGGTGCGAGTAAGTCCTACATGTGTTCGTTCTCTCTCTCTCTCTCTCTCTCTCTTTCAGACTTGATATGACAATGAATGATAAGCGAATCGTATAAAGAGCTCCACTGAGTGTTCTGCTGCTCTCACACACACACCTGTACACGACTCTGTCCTGGAAGAAGTGGCAGCTCTGGTTCTGCGGCTCCGTCAGTTTCATCGTCACGATCAATGAGTCGGACGTCTGGTACCAGCGGGCCAGAGGGTGGAAACTGACACAACAAAATAAAAGCATTTAGAGTTTGATTATGTTATTAAAATGTAGTTTAGAGACACTAACGGTACGTCCACACGGCAGCTTCGCGTTGAAGCTTGCCGGTGGGCGTGCGACCAACAACCAATCACATTCCTGTCCCGCCCCGGACACACAAGCATGCGGTTTGATTGGCTAGAGCTTGTACTGGCATATGATTTGATTGGCTGGCGTCTCCGTTGAAGCACGCGACGCTGCCGTGTGGACGTACCGTAACATCTGTAGCTCTAATCGTGAAGTCCAGATCATCCACTAAGGATTTAAAACGTTAAGATTTTTATTGTGATCAGTTATATTGGCCGTGTATTAGGGATGTGCATCTCCATCACTGAGGCCGATCTCGATACGTTGCCACGATGCATTAACGAGACATTTGAAGCACCAGGCGATGCGATACACCCCTGTTGCGATACAGTTCGATACGATTTGATTCAACATTATGCGATACGGGGCGATTCAACACGATGCAAAATAATGATACTTCAATATGGTACGACAGAGGATTTTAGTTTTATTCCTCATATTAAGCAAATCATACATTAACAAAAAAGTGCTTTACATCTGTGACCCGCTCTATCGAGATCAGTCGGAAGTCGCAACGGCTCATTTAAAAAATAAACGTGGATTTACGTAAAAAACTATTTTTCGGGGTTCCGGTGTTTTGTTTGATTTTAAATAAACAAAGTCTTTCAGAATATGAAACTTTTATTTCCAGAATCACTCGATAAATACATGTTTGAAGCTCGTAAAGGGACGAAGACACCTCTCACTCGCACTCTGCTGTTCCGCAGCGCCGCCCCTCCCTCTGCTGACATTATGAATGCAAGAGTATAGTGATCATAGATAACACGGCAGGGTCTGTTACAGTTTGCTTTCATCTGATTTCAAATAAACAACGTCTTTCAGAATATTAAACTTGTTTTGTTAAATTCAGATGATAAATACAGCTTTGAAGCTTCGGCATAATGACAAGCGGAGAACGGAGTAGCTTAACGTCACAGCAGGCAGAACAACAGCCGGTGTTTCTCGAGGGTGTCGGGAAACAAACACAATACACACACACACGTATACACACGTATACACACACACTCGCGAGCTTCCCCTCCAAACGAAAATATCTTCCCTCCGTAGTATTTTGATCATTTGCTGATAACCAATCAGATCGATGGATTCCAGAGAAGAGGAAACTTTGAAGGCCTTTCTCTCAAAGTGATGACTCGTGACAGTCGTTATATAATGTGACATATTTCGCTTAATATTCGGAGAACAACAACAATCCTGATATCATGAGAAAGCTAGGACTCTCCTCTTTCCAGCAGTAACACTCAAAATGTGTCTTTGGGTCAATGCGACTGATTTAGCAGGTCACATATTTGGTTCTCTCTACTAGTACTGCGCATCCCATCATGCTCTCTAGAGCACACCGTTATAACACCTCACAGTTAAACAATGTAAGGATGCATTGCTCATGATTAGCAAATAACAGCCACCACAGTGCAATGCCCACACAGCTGCCAGCCTGATGTGCTGAACACTCATCCATTGGCTAACTCACCAGTGAGCAGAAAGCAGTGGTTTCTATGGGAACAATGAAGAATACAACCAACCTTTCACAAACAGGTATTTCATAACTGCTTACAGTAAGGAAGACATTTAAACTATGATTGGCCGTCACAGGCTGCTGGAAACTAAACACCCCTCTCTGACAGAACCCCTCACCGAGTGATTTAACTCATGTCTAACTTTCAGGTTTCTCTTTCCAGCCGCAGACCCCACGTCGCCTCTTTATGTGCGTCGCTAAGTTCCTCGTACTACTTGTGTACTTTAAAGCGGCTCGGCATCGTTTACAATTTGCGAGCGATTTTTCGAGTTGACCGTCTTTCTTGAAAAATCCGAAGTGTTGCCAAACATTTGATTTGTAGGTATTTTTCGGTGCGCTGTGTTTCTCTTTCTCCTCGACTTCCATGTGTGTTGATAACTGAGACTCTCGGCCTCCGTAGTGCGAAGCAGAGATCAAAGATCGTCTCTGCTGAGTGCTGATTGGATGAGGGGATTTTATATGAATGAATCGGGTTTTTACGGTTGCAAAGACGCTACAATCGATGCATCGCGAGTTCGACCCAAACTGTAGCCGATGTGCACTCTTTCAACCGGAGCACTCGCATCTTCAACGTTTATGCCGGGGCGCATCGGTGAATCTTAACATCCCTAGCGTGTAGCGGTGAGGCTTTCATTTCAAAATGGCCCATCATTTCCATTTTACGTTAACAGGACGCTTCAAATGGGCCTTTCACAATAAAAGCAACCCCATTTTTTTTCAAAATAAAAGCACCCAAATTTCTATTTTATTTCAACAAGATGCTTCTAATGGAGCTTTTTCAAAATAAAAGCACCCAATTGACCATTTTACATTAACAGGATGCTTCAAATGGAGCTTTTTCAAAATAAAAGCACCCACATTTCTATTTTATTTCAACAGGATGCTTCAAATCGGCCTTTTTCAGAATAAAGCACCCAATTGACCATTTTACATTAACAGGATGCTTCTAATGGAGCTTTTTCAAAATAAAAGCACCCAATTGTCCATTTTACGTTAACAGGATGCTTCTAATGGAGCTTTTTCAAAATAAAAGCACCCACATTTCTATTTTATTTCAACAGGATGCTTCAAATCGGCCTTTTTCAGAATAAAGCACCCAATTGACCATTTTACATTAACAGGATGCTTCTAATGGAGCTTTTTCAAAATAAAAGCACCCAATTGTCCATTTTACGTTAACAGGATGCTTCTAATGGAGCTTTTTCAAAATAAAAGCACCCAATTGTCCATTTTACGTTAACAGGATGCTTCAAATGGTCCTTTTTCAAAATAAAAGCACCCAATTGTCCATTTTACGTTAACAGGATTCTTCTAATGGAGCTTTTTCAAAATAAAAGCACCCAATTGTCCATTTTACGTTAACAGGATGCTTCTAATGGAGCTTTTTAACAACAAGACATAGTAGTTCAATTAATTTCCTTTTTCTCCACAATGTATAAACAGCTGTAAGTGAAGTGGTACCTTTTAACGGCGTCACCACGGCGCGTCTCATTACTGCTGATGAGCTGCTGGCTGCTGCTCTCATCCTCACCTGCAGACACACCTGAGCAGACACATCCGTGATCAGTTTCATTTGCAAAATTCAGTTCTTTCACCCATTATTTTACCACCTGTGGAGCAGCTGCAAGATATATTCTACCCATAGCAGTTATTCACTAAATGCCACACAGTGATATACAGAGTTATTATGAATGAATGAGTAATTATGCAGCTTGTTATCTCCATATAATTAACTTCATATTGTACCATTCTGCCTGCACTCCATCAGGACAGACTTGCTGATCTTGGGGTGAAGTTCTCCATCTTCGATCCTGTGTATTAAAATCAGAAAGCTTCTTTTACACACACACAAATACAAAGATACAGACATTCAGCTGAACTGTGTTATATTCTTTGATATCTATGACTGAGGTCTTAATCCCATTTCCTTTCAGAAAGAGCTGCTGAATCCTAACATGAACAGGAGGGGAAAGGGCTCTTAGCTTTTAAATTATCAGTAGCAGTCGACTCCAACACGTACTGGTATTTCGCGGGCTGATTAAAAACCTGACTTTAAAGGTCACCTATCAAGCTATTTCTAGGCAATAGAATGATTTGATATACTTTATTAATCCCCGTGGGGCAATTGTTTCTCTGCATTTGACCCATCCTAGTGTTAGGAGCAGTGGGCTGCCATTTTGAACAGTGCCCGGGGAGCAGTGTAGGCAACGGTGCCTTGCTCGGGGCCACCTCGGTAGCACTTGGTCTTGCCGGGACTTGAACTGGTGACCTTCCAGTTGCCAAGCCAAGTCCCTATCGACTTCGCCACCACCGCTCAAAAAACCAAACAGACCACCCGTTAGCCATGCCTCATCTCCCTCTATTTCACTTCCTGTTTCAAAAGTGCTGATTCTGGGTATAAACAGGTCTCTCTTGAGAGCCCGTGTCTCAATGAGATGTTCACCTGTATGAATAAAGGCTCTGCGGGACCCGGCAGCTACTGTCTAAACTGC
Organism: Harpagifer antarcticus; assembly: GCA_902827135.1. Lineage (NCBI taxonomy): Eukaryota > Metazoa > Chordata > Actinopteri > Perciformes > Harpagiferidae > Harpagifer > Harpagifer antarcticus. The sequence continues at coordinate 107,763 of CADEHL010001299.1, read as the reverse complement.
TGCCGTGATGAAACGCCATATCATGGATTATCAAGGATCTGAAACAGTCTGGAGCTCAAAGGCTTTCTCTCTTGCCGGTTATACCACAAGGTGACTTCCTTTTTACTTCCTGCTTCTTCACACACATGCTCTCCAGTACAGGTTAGCTCTGAGTGTTAGCGATGCTAATGTAAACACCGACCATATTACGTCCAAAACAGTCGGGCATTGTTTCTGATAGCAGCTTTCTGATTGGGCCGTGGGTCCACATTTCAGATATTACGTCATATCGGACACTAATCTGGATCAGCTCCGTGGTTCCCCGTTTTTAGAGATTTGGGTACGGAGGAAAAGAGAGAGGGGTTTATTTTCTGACGCTGCGTGAGTTCCCCGACACACCGGGGACACATGGTGATGGAGAGAAGACATCACAAAGTGCATTTTGCATGATAGGTCCCCTTTAAAACAATGGCATTTAAAAGAGAATATTTTCTGTTGAAATTGGATGAAAAGTGTTGCTTTATTGTGAGTTAATTGGCTGTTTAGTAGTAGGGTTATACATAGAAGGGATTGTTTGGTGCTAATATGGGGCACACAAAAACAGTAAGAGAAAAGTCATAACAAGGAATATAAAAATATAAAAATGCAAAAATAACTTGCGTTTTAATTCTTGAAGCCTGGATAAAAGACCAACACATTTCCTCCGTTAAGAAAAGGCACCAACCTTATCCTCAGATCAGCTGAATGTGTGTTTCTCTGTCCAGCAGCTGACTGGCTGACCATCAGGGGTCTCTGATCACTCGCTGGAGCCAGGTGGAGGTCCAATACTGGTGGTACTGGTGTTACTGGGACCAGGGACTGGATCGTGGAGGAATCTGGACTGAGAGGCTCACAGGGCTCGAGCTGAGGGAGGTCAGCGAGCTGCGAAACATCATCTTTACTGATCAATTATACCGTGGTGAAAAGTCTATCTTCCATAAACAAACACTATAAATACAAGTTTGGTCGCATTCACACCAGCCTTGTATTTATAGTGATTGTTTGTATAGTCTGCTTGAATTGAACCCTGGTGCGTTTAGCAGCTTGGTGCGGTTTGTTTGGGTCGGTGTGAACGCAGTCCGAGACCTCTTATGTGAACTAAGCAACCGGACTCTGGTCCGCCTAAAAGAAGTGGTCTCGGAGCGCTTGCTAGTGAACTCTGGAGCGGTTCATCGCTGGTGTGAACGCAGTCCGCTCTAAAACACAGGAAGTGTTGTATTTACGAGTCACAAGAACGCAGATGTCTTCAAAATCTTTGGCGACAGAGTGAAGCAGGATGAAGAGTTGAACAGTGTCGTAACAGGAAAAATGCTCCGTCAGCTACATAAAGGTCAGAGCCACCTGCCGTCGGTGAAACCTCCTGACTGCCTCCGAACGTTGTCTGATTATATAATCATGAGCCGTCCACTAGAGTCTGTTGATCTCCAGACTAACAGCAGCATGAGAATAACCTGCCGATGCTCCATGGCTGACCAATGGGTGAACAGCATTTCCGTGCACATGACTTGTGTTTAAAGTTTAGTCCGTTTGAGTTTTGCCGTGTGAACGCAAACCGAACCTTCTGAAAAAACGGACTATTAGGTGTGAATGCGACCTAAAACACATTTATAGACTTGAGATTGTTAACTTCGTTCATCATATAGAAATGTATTTATTAGGATAAACCCCTGGAGAAGCATCGTCACGTTTTCAAGGGGGTCCCGACAAAAGCAACGTCTTGAACAAAATAACAGAAAGCAAAGCAGGTACGGACGGTCTGTGAAAACTCATTAAGTAATACATGCAATCATTACAATTTGATAGACAGTCGTGTCTAATCATGATCTGGTTTTGTCGTTTAAAAACGGACTGACCTCGGCTGCTCTGACGGCTTCAGCCAAAGCTTCCTGCTCCGCTTTGATCCGGACCTCCAGAGACACCGAACCATTTCCAGACCTACGGACAACCAAACGATGCTTCAGTCATCAAATGAAGGGAGGTGGATTTATTCAGAGATGGACCCTACACATTAGGGGAGGGGGAAATTATCGACAGCATAGTATCGCGATACTTTGCGTGGCGATATTGTATCGATATTTTATGATCTAATTTGTAGCATATCCCTCGGAAAGATGGTCGTACACTTGATTTCTAATTTATGGAAATCTCCAAAAACCAACGTAAGAGCACACGACAACAAGTCCAGTTAAGCTACATCAGGGGTGGGCAAACTTTTTGGCTCTATGAGTTTTAAAATCTGACAGACGGGCCGGGCCAGTAGCAGATCGGTGATACAATATTTAGCTGTCCACTCATTGTTACAGATGCAGGTTCAAAGGTGAATTATTGCGTCATCGTTTGAGTCTCATGAAGCCATATCTAGGAGCTTATATTATTTAATAGTTATCCATTTATTTTATTGTTTATAGTAAATCTTCCTGTTAATTCTTATTTAAGTTTATCAAATAAGTTGTACTATGCCTCTGTTTTTGTAAAGGCAGCCTTTGGGCACCGGGGGAGACCTGCTCATTATAAACATGGGAAACAGGTGGTAGCGAGCGGCGCACCCGGTAGGCCTATGGTTTTTACCATCGGGTAAGAAGGAAGAGAAATGTTGAACTGAAACGACTTTTGCTCGGATCTTGATTCTTTCCCATGCGTAAGATTAGCTGCCTCAGCGCCACTTTGCTTTGATTTATATTTCTTTCTTATATTTTTATGATTTTGGCCGCTATAGCGTCATTACATAATCGTTGACGTGCCTTCTTATGACCCACACAGCGTTTTACGTCGCCGAGTTTCTCCACAACAACATCAATAGAGGACTGCGTCGGGTAGTTTTTAATCATACGAAGCCAGATTAAATTAAAGACCTACTTCTCCAGCCTTATACCTTTCTCCAGAGTGCATTGTTTATTAATGTGGTTCAGCTGCATTACTGCCCGCTGCAGTGCTGCTCGTCCACCGGAGTTTATTCTCCCGTTAACTCCGCTGTAACGTCTGACTGTCGCACAAGCAGCTGATAAATATTCCCATCGGTGAATGTGTTTCAGTCTGAAAGCTGTTTGGCATCACAACGCTGATATGAAACTTTCTCTGGCATTCTACAGGTGATGTTAGCATAGCAACCGAAGCTAATCAGACTATCTCGTATCATATATTGTGGCATAAACCGTTTTCTACACAAAATAAACAGAATCACACTAAGCTGGTTAGTGTTGCCTGCCTTTATACAAGTGTTTTTTATAAGTGTGTGGTCGCGTTCTAGTCACTTAGCTCAGCGCTACTCAGTTACAACTTGTATTCGCTGTACTGTACTAACCGTGCTCAGGTTAATCTCGAGCACCTCCAATGTAAGCGTGACGTATTGGGTTCTTAGATCTTGTATTTGGTTCTTAGATCTTGCCGGGTTGCCGACTCCAGCAAAGGTCATTTGTGTCTAGAGTGCGCCATCTAGTGGGATAAACTGAAATGCCGGGTATTGCAGGAAAAAGGCTAAATTAATGCGGTATTTACTATAATTTGGACAATGTTGTACCAATATTCGGCGGGCCGGATAAAAAAATGTGGCCCGCAGGCCTTAGTTTGCCCATGCCTGAGCTACATCCATATGAGCATTACTTTAGAATACCATTAAACAAGTGAACTTAAAATAGTTAGCAAAGTTATAATACAGTATATAAACTAATTGAGATGATGTAAACAGGAAGTAGTTTGTCTCTAAAGTTGCTTATAGTTTCAGAAAATATGACCGAGCAGATATTTGTTGATATTGAATATATTTTAATGTTTGCTCCTTGAGGAGTTATTTTCTTCTGGGTGCATCATTTTAAAACTGTGCTCCAGGAAACTTTATTCCTAATTAGACATTACATAAACGCCTCCATTGGACTCCTTTGTTTACTTCCGGAACAAAGTGACATCATTATGTAAGATGTGCGCTCCTATTGGCTAGCCCTCCAACACATTGTACGTGACAGGCTAAGGGGCATCTCTAAGCGGCTGACCAATCACAACAGAGCCGGCCCAGTCAGACCAATCAGAGCAGACTGGGCTCTGGTTTCAGACAGGGTGTGAAGAAAGGTGCTGCAGCACATTAAAGCATGGAGACATGTAGAGACACTACATACTGATATACACCTGAACATCAGCAGGAGAGGACTCTTTAAAGTAGAGATACTACATACTGATATACACCTGAACATCAGCAGGAGAGGACTCTTTAAAGTAGAGACACTACATACTGATATACACCTGAACATCAGCAGGAGAGGACTCTTTAAAGTAGAGACGCTACATACTGATATACACCTGAACATCAGCAGGAGAGGACTCTTTAAAGTAGAGACACTACATACTGATATCCACCTGAACATCAGCAGGAGAGGACTCTTTAAAGTAGAGACACTACATACTGATATCCACCTGAACATCAGCAGGAGAGGACTCTTTAAAGTAGAGACACTACATACTGATATACACCTGAACATCAGCAGGAGAGGACTCTTTAAAGTAGAGATACTACATACTGATATACACCTGAACATCAGCAGGAGAGGACTCTTTAAAGTAGAGACACTACATACTGATATCCACCTGAACATCAGCAGGAGAGGACTCTTTAAAGTAGAGACACTACATACTGATATACACCTGAACATCAGCAGGAGAGGACTCTTTAAAGTAGAGATACTACATACTGATATACACCTGAACATCAGCAGGAGAGGACTCTTTAAAGTAGAGACACTTCATACTGATATACACCTGAACATCAGCAGGAGAGGACTCTTTAAAGTAGAGATACTACATACTGATATATACCTGAACATCAGCAGGAGAGGACTCTTTAAAGTAGAGACACTACATACTGATATACACCTGAACATCAGCAGGAGAGGACTCTTTAAAGTAGAGACACTACATACTGATATACACCTGAACATCAGCTGGAGAGGACTCTTTAAAGTAGAGACACTACATACTGATATACACCTGAACATCAGCAGGAGAGGACTCTTTAAAGTAGAGACACTACATACTGATATACACCTGAACATCAGCAGGAGAGGACTCTTTAAAGTAGAGACACTACATACTGATATACACCTGAACATCAGCAGGAGAGGACTCTTTAAAGTGGAGACACTACACACTGATGTACACCTGAACATCAGCAGGAGAGGACTCTTTAAAGTAGAGACACTACATACTGATATACACCTGAACATCAGCAGGAGAGGACTCTTTAAAGTAGGTTCATAGAGAGTTTCCTCACCCAGAGATGCACAGCGCCTTCAGCAGCTCCAGATGTTCGGGGTTACTGACGGCCATCCCCGAGCTCAGGATCTCCGACTGAACGGTGTACTCATTGATCACAGTTTTCATACCCGGGACCTGCGTCATACGGACCTGGGGAAAAAAGGTAATTATTTGCAATGTTAGAGGGAATGATCATTTTTAAACCATTAATCACATTATATTAAATTGAATATGATGTGATGATTAAAGAGGATCTGTACCATAACATTATTTTTTATGAAGTCTTTAGAACACCGTTTGTAGGCCAGGGTTCGATGGAGCACTATGGATAGGATTTGGATGAATTGTGCAGCTCTTTTTATTATAGAGACTGAGGTTTGATGACGAAATCATGTTTATCTACTTTTGGAGAAACCTTACATTTCAAAAAGTAGTGAAGTACCTTCAGTTATTAATTAGGAAATAATACCCTACTGCTGGGAGAGAACAATAACTATATAATATACACTTTTTCACTCTTAACATTATAACTGGCTCCTACTTCAACACCTTTATATGTTCACATACTACTGTTGCTCACTTTTTACCATGAATGTATACTAATTTGATTTAATTGCATAAATGTGTGCTTGCTTTTTTATTCAATATGTTAGTGTACTCATTCTACTGAGCCTTTCATATCCTCGCTGTGGGACAAATTAATGATGATAGTTTATGACTTTATCTGTCCATCAATTAACCACCAATTGAAAAGGAGGTGATTGGCAGGTAGAAACGTACCATGGGATCAACAAACACCGTGTTTCCCAGACTGAAGACGGCTTTGGCTCGATGCTGAAGACCTCGGATCTTCTGGCTGATGGCTCTGGTGACCTGTGAGCAAAAAAAATAATCAAATCACATTATTACCACAAGGCTGAATGTCTAAATGAGACGAGTAAACGTCATCACGCCCATAATTAGCCGTCGTTAGCATAGCGGTGGTGACGTGAAGTCATGTGACCGTGCTGTAGTTCCTTTATAGCCCAACATTAGCCACCGTTAGCTTAGCGGTGGAGATGTGAAGTCATGTGACCGTGCTGTAGTTCCTTTATAGCCCAACATTAGCCACCGTTAGCTTAGCGGTGGAGATGTGAAGTCATGTGACCGTGCTGTAGTTCCTTTATAGCCCAACATTAGCCACCGTTAGCTTAGCGGTGGAGATGTGAAGTCATGTGACCGTGCTGTAGTTCCTTTATAGCCCAACATTAGCCACCTTTAGCTTAGCGGTGGTGACGTGAAGTCATGTGACCGTGCTGTAGTTCCTTTATAGCCCAACATTAGCCACCTTTAGCTTAGCGGTGGAGACGTGAAGTCATGTGACCGTGCTGTAGTTCCTTTATAGCCCAACATTAGCCACCGTTAGCTTAGCGGTAGTGACGTGAAGTCATGTGACCGTGCTGTAGTTCCTTTATAGCCCAACATTAGCCACCTTTAGCTTAGCGGTGGTGACGTGAAGTCATGTGACCGTGCTGTAGTTCCTTTATAGCCCAACATTAGCCACCGTTAGCTTAGCGGTAGTGACGTGAAGTCATGTGACCGTGCTGTAGTTCCTTTATAGCCCAACATTAGCCTCCTTTAGCTTAGCGGTGGTGGCGTGAAGTCATGTGACCGAGCTGTAGTTCCTTTTTAGCCTAATGTTAGCTTTTTAGTTCAGAAATCATAAAGGTGTTAATATGTGGAGATTATGAACTAAACGGGTAAATATAATAAACGTTAAAAAATCCCAATAGTTTTAGGTCGAGGGAACCAGGTGTTAACTTACATGCACCATTTCTATTTATGTTCACTTGGAGTTCTATTGTGAAGAACCGGAAGTCTTACCGGATGTTGTGAAGTGTTACGTGGAAGTTATAAGTGTTGTATGGGATTTCCGAAGATGGCGGTGTGCTGAAATAAAGTGTTGTGCTAAGACGAAAGTGTGTCTTATTATCGAGTAACACCAGGGAGATGCTGCCTTCAGGGTCCACTACAGAAATAGGACATTAGAGCATACTTGTCAACCCTCCCGATTTTCGCCGGACACTCCCGATTTCATTGCCCTCTTCCCGGTTTCCTCCCGGGGTTATATTTCTCCCGCATTTCTGACAAAATCAGATTTACTCAGGACTGTTTCCACTAGGGCTGTCCCGAATACCATTTCTCGGGCTCCGGATATTCGGTAGTAATCAGCAGCGAATATTCGAATATTCGGTGCGGAGATTTTTTTTCATAACACGCTCCGAGACACCTGACAACACACTGTTAAGCAGAAGCGCAGAAAGAGCATACTATTACGATTTATATTTATTTATTGTCTCAGTACTCGCATACATTAAAACTAAATGTGTCCTCTGCATTTAACCCAGCCGCAGTGCAGCGCCGGGGATATAGGCGTAAACAGTAAACGGTATTTAAATAAATGAAGAACGAAAAATAAATGAACGAACTGTATGCCAATAATTGCCTTAGCCCCAGATGTTCCCACATCGCTCCTATTATTTTCACTATTCGGATAAAATTGAAAAACTAATATAAAAAAACAATTCGGTTGCTTGCTTGCAACTATTTTCCAAGGATAGTAAGAGCACGATTTTATCATGTGTAACGTTACTGTTTAAACGGCGGATAACGCAGCTTCATCATGGCAACTTGACAACAGCTAAGCTAAGCTAGGCTACTACTTACAGCATCCGGTGACTTTTCAGAGTTGTTGTGCCACCGGCCAGTTTCTTGTCGCATATTTGGCACACTGCCTTCTTCTTACCGTCGTCCAATTTAAAATGGTCCCACACAGCTGGAGTCTTCGGCATTTTGTGTTCAGGTGTGTGAAGCGAGGTGAAGCAAGGAGAAGCGTGCCGTTTGCGTTCGTGACTGTGAGTGAACGCGATGTCAGGAGCACAGGCTGAGATTGTATATATTTCCGCATTTTAACAGTGCAATTCAAAAGTATAAATATAGTATAAGAATATGGAAATTCGCCTTTATTGATAGCATACATTTAGGGGGAAACAAAATTTTTTGGGAAAAAAAATAAAAAAACGAATATCCGAATAATGAAATTGAAACCCGAATAGTTGGCCAACGAACGAATATTCGAATAGTCGAATATTCGGGTACAGCCCTAGTTTCCACTCAGACTTTAATACAGCTACACCATTGTTTGGTTTCCATGGTAGCGCGCGCAACTGAAAGTCTGAGAGGGTGAGGAAGATAGTCACAGAAAACAGAACAAGAATCGACAACTCGACCCACTCCTTTCCAGCCCACACATATGCTCCATCAAGGATGGTGCTTCAGGCCGCAAGACAGTGCGGTCTCAAGGTTGGCAAGTATGCATTAGAGATCCAAGTAAGGATGGAGAAAGAAACCTTTGGGTGCCAGTCGGTCTCGGCGTCCACTGGTTTGACGCGGCAGACGATGATCTCCACGGCCTGGCCGGGCAGAGGGTGAAACCTCTCCGGGAGCTTCAGGATCTGATGGGACTTCACTTCCTTCTCCTTCCCCACATCGATGAATCGGACAAACACTGTGAAGAACAGCCGGTCTCCTCTGTCGGGGACGGACAGGACCTTCACTCTGAAGAGGGGGCGGAGCAAAGACATTATTACTAGTTGCTTGGATTATTGCAATTCTCTGTTTAATGATCTCCCTATGGTGCCATATACATCAAGTTTATTATTATGTATCTGTATCCACTTGTACTGATGCTAAAATATCCAACCTAATTTAATACAACATGGCTGAACAATGTTTGCTGTGAACTTAAGAACTAACAATGGTTACGCCTCTAAAACTGTGCCGAGAGGCGAAGTCCCTCCCTTTCCTCCATGGGACCTTATTTCGGAAAAAGTATGTATTGAAGTCAATGGAGAGAGAAAGATTATCTTTTGATCCCGTTTGAATTGTGCTACGAATTACACACATGATGTTTGTCAATGTAAAAGATAATTTTGTGTGAAGCGCTCAATGAACTACAACTCTGGTCTTGCACACGTCACCAACACCAAGACGGCCGTCACGTTAGAACATTGGAGTGATTTGAAGATCACTCCAAGTCTGGGCACGTTGAGAGCTGCACACACACACAAGGGGAGTGAGTCGGTTCCAGCATGCGGGACCGGCTTCACAAGGTGTCGGTGAGTAACACGAGTGTAATGTGTAACGTTAATGACAGCTAGCTAAATTCACCTACTGGGATTTGTAGTCTTTCTAGTTGCATATTTTTCATAGTCTTATATTTCAGCAGTTTTACGACAAACTGACTTTTTTGACACGGAAATTATTTTTTAAGATTGACAAACATCATATGTGTAATTCGTGGCACAATTCAAACGGGATCGAAAGATACGTTTTCTCTCCCCATTGACTTCAATACATACTTTTTAAGGAAATAAGGTCCCACTCTATTCAAATGAATGTCCACTCGCTTGCAAAATCTCCTCTATAGTGATCCCTCCCTCAATTTGTTTTAGATTCCAGTCAGACCTAGGGATGGGTATAGTTATATATAAAAATGAATGCTGTCAAAATTATCGCGTTAACGGCGGTAATTAAGTTTTTGAATTAATTGCGTTAAAATATTTAACGCATTTAACGCATGTGCAGAATGGCCCGCCCCATACATCCCACCAGTGGCAGCAGGGTATGGCTGGGGTAGCTACACCCATACCAAGAAATGGCTTAGCCCCACCTTGACACATGATGTTAAAGTAAGCTAAATAAAGTCAGAGTAAATTGCACAGACAGCAGTTAGTCAGATTGATTTCAGCCACTTGTCTGGAAATACCGAAGACCAGAAACGGTTTTGAAAACTTTTGTCACGTAGTGATCATCTTCTCAACAGAACATCTTTGATAATGTCTTCTGGCCAATCAGAATCAAGATAACGGCGTGGTGTTGTTGCAGGAAGTCCCGACGGAGAATACTTTTGCTGTAGTACAGGTAACATATAACTGGTACGCAGGTTATGTGCGTAATCTGAAATGCGTACCGTCACTTGTGTCACACACGTACTTGTGAAGCTTTTCCAGAAGGCGGTTAGATCACCGGACGACAGAGTCGGTCTCCGTGCGCACAGACAGGCTGCTGCTAACGTCCGTCTGTACTACGGAACTGTGCCAAAACTACGCCAACCGGCTGCGGAGGGAGACTCCTCCCCCCCCTTCACTGGAGAGCTGCGCTGAAACAGCTGATCACAACGTTCACACTCTGTGGTCACGAAGTACTCCACTAGCCCCCCCCCCGTAGACTTTCCTGAAGTACTCCCCGTTGATAGAAATCAACACGTAATGAATTAAGACCCCACGGTTTGATGATTGATTCATTTTGACACACAGAACAATGTTATAATAAACAGATACTGTTAAATGGATATATCCGCCTTCTTTCATTTATCTTTCCATTCCCACAACAATATACATAAAGAAATGGCATATTTTGGACATAGTTCGAATGGTGATTAATCTGATTAATTAATTTTTAAGCTGTGATTAATCTGATTAAAAATTGTAATCGTTTGACAGCCCTAGTTTCAACGGCACTACTACTTTTATCGATACCACTTATCCATCCGGTGCTTTAACGGTGCTCTTATCGGTTCTTTGAATAAAAGAAAAAAGGTAAATTAACCAAACAAAATTGTAAATAATGTGAATTTACAGAAATGTAAAACACAAACAGAAGAACTTACAGAAACACACAGTGGTGCAGAGCAACACAGGTGGGGCATACAGGTATGCTGCCAAAGGCCTAACGGTTCGTCTGGAGGAAGATTAAGGCATACATAACACCTGACGTGGAAATGTTACTCGTGGACGGGGCTACAGAGCTGCTAGAAAGACAGTTGACGCGGTGCATTCCTCCGTCTGGATGTGGAGCGCTTTTGCTAAATGTTTAGACAAATTGCTCGTGTTACCGCCCTCACATGCTAAACTCTTATTGCACTTTTGGCAACGAGCATTGTCCACATCGAGACGGGTAAAGTTTAACCACAGCTTGGATCGCTTAGTTCTCTCCGCTGTCTCTGCCGTGTGTGTGAGTGTGTGTGTGTTGCATGCATGTAGCAGAGCGTGTGTGTAAACTGCCCCGCCCCCTCGCACACAGACGGGGGAGAGAGATCTCTCGTCTGGATTGGAAAGATCGAAAATACATCATAGACGCATTTTGTAGTCTTATTGCGTATTAGAAACGGAGTTGGCGAAACTAAAACTGCAATACAATATTTATGTAGCAATAATACAGATGACATATATATCTTTTACATGTCTACAGTACCGATAAAAAGACCGATAACGTTGGAGCTTAACGGTACCACGGTCTTTAATAATTCAGCCCCGGGGCTCGGTACCCATCCCTAGTCAGACCTGTGGTAGAAGTTGTCCTCCTGCACAGCGAATAACCCTCCCTCCAGAATCTCCTCCACTCCGGGCTTCTTGTCGGCGTAGAAATCCTTCATCTCCGACGCCATGTTCTGAAAACCTCCGTCCTCCTTCCCGACGATACGGCCGTAAAACACGGACGCCGTCTTAACGTAGAGAGGAACCACCTGGGAGGACAGAAAACATTTAGAGCAATCAATGGGCTCTGTTGCTGGATTGGAAATAACAAAAAAGGTGTTTTAAGGAACCCTCACTTCTATGACTCCGGAGGCAGGGAGCACAGACTGATCCAGCTCGGAGACGAAGGTGTGACGATCGGGACACACACTGCTGTCTCTGCAGAGGAAAACAGTTAGTGAAGCAGGAACAACACCAAAGGGAAATAGCAACAACATGAGTTTTATTTAGTATGTATGGGCTTTAATTTCTAAAATAACTACATCTTTAAAGCTCACCTATTATGCTATAATTGAATAATATGTTATAGGGCCATATCTATACTAAACGTCTCTGGTATTTTGAGTATACATGCACAGAGAAGCAGATACTCAGCTAAATGCTGCCGTGATTAAACACCATATCCTGTTCCAAACCACATCAAGGATTCTCTCTAAGGTGAGTTCCTTTTTATTTCCTGCTTCTTTACACACACTCTCTCCAGTACAGGGTAGCTCTGAGTGTTAGCGATGCTAATGTAAACACAGACCATATTACGTCCAAGACTCCGTAGCTCTTGATGTAATTATAAACTAAGGATTAAACTTAAAATAAAAACCGTAAAATACCTGCAGACCCCGTAGCTCTTGACGTATCCACAGAGAGGTTGGTGGGTCTTCTGCTCCTCACGGGCCGTGTTGACGCCCCGAACGAAGTCCAGCAACTCGGGGGGCAGGCGGGCGTTGGCGCGTTCCAGATACCGCAGAACCCCGACCACGTGACAGGCGTTCCTCTCCGAAATCAACAAGACCGAGCGGGTGAGGCGAGGACTTCCTCTCTGATCCTGGGAGGAAAGGAAGAGAAACCAGAGAGATGTAACACCAAACGCAGAAGTGATTCACTCAGGAATAAGATAATACTAATAAATAGGGATGCTCCGATCGCCAATTTTGGGGCCGATCGCCGGAATCAGTATCGGCCGATCTGATTGAGTGGGCGGGGCCTATGGGGATCTTCCAAGCGGACGGCAGGAGCGGGGCTGCCAGCATCAGCTTGTAGATGGTATTTTAAACCCGTTGCGCTCTGAAACTACGGGGCGGCCGATGACAAAAAATACACATGCGTTAAAATAATTACTGGCATTAATTTTTTTTTGCGTACAAATATATAAAAAAATGTGTCTATGAATTGTTTTGATCAAAATACCAAACAGAAAAAAAGGAGGAGCTAATGCCTGCTCAGAATGGATGAAACACTATCATGTTCCAAACCACATCAAGGATTCTCTCTGAAACAGTCTGGAGCTCAAAGGCTTTCTCTCTTGCCGGTTATACCACAAGGTGAGTTCCTTTCTACTTCCTGCTTCTTCACACACATGCTCTCCAGTACAGGTTAGCTCCGAGTGTTAGCGATGCTAATGTAAACACCGACCATATTACGTCCAAAACAGTCGGGCATTGTTTCTGATAGCAGCTTTCTGATTGGCCCGTGGGTCCACATTTCAGATATTACGTCATGTCGGAACGCCGGAGACACATATTTATGTATAAAATACATCAAAAAGTGCATTTTGCATGATTTGTATGATTGTTCTTACCCGGTCTGAAAGGTTCCTGAAGCGTTCGGCCATACAGAAGAGCCGGCTGCCAAACACTTTGGGGGACGTGGGGAAGCCGTAGTGGACGACACACGTGGCGTCTCTGATCCCCAAACACTTCAGACACTCGCTGGAGGTCACTAAAGGTCAAACACAACAATCAAACTACAAGCAACACATGTAAACGGTGTTGATTAGCGTTGCGTTTCGTTCGGTGAAGAGACCACGAGACGTTTATTCACTGACTGACAGGTATATAACAAATCAGTCTTTAATTGATTCGTTTTCCCTCACACCGACATATTATTATTATGTATTTATTTCAACAAGGACTGTGCATACAAATACAGTAATCTCAGAAAAGAGAAGAATTATGCCAGATTTGAGATAATAGCTAATTTCCATATGAAGTCCTGCAAAAAAGAAGAAAACGTGAGGGACACAATTATCTTCCGTTTACAGCGACTACATTTTGGAGGTTCCAAAATAGTCAGGTATTTAACGTTTGATACAGGAAGAACTAGGGCTGCTCAATTAATCTTATTTTAATTGCAGTTACGATTTTGGCTTGAAAGGATTATGAAAACATAATCGAAATAAAACGATTTATTTTAAATTAACTTTTTTTTAATTAATTTATTTTATTGGGTTAAAAACATACTGTTCAAATTTCTCTTTTTCAATAAATGGATGTTTTCAAAGTAAATGGATAATCGTTTTTAATAATCGTGATTTCAATTATTGACCCAAATAATCGAGATTATGATTTTTACCATAATCGAGCAGCCCTAGGAAGAACACCGAATTATTAAATACAAAACACAGAATTTGTGTTTACATATTTGACACCAAACAACACTGCATATTTACAATTGTGACACACAGATATCGAAACACATTTACTAAATCCCTTATAGTGAATGTTCATTTTACCCAGAATAACGTGAGTCCCGGGGCCGATGTCTTTCCTCCACTGCTGGACCACAAAGTCAAACTGGTGCGTTAACCCCTCGTGGGTTTTGAGGCAGAACGCGGACTTGTTGCTCACGGCCTAAATATAAAAGAAAGGCTGGTTAACTTTAAAGAGAACAGCTCTTTGGTTTCTCTTCGGTAGAGAGTGAGTATCGGCAAGTAATGTAGTTAACAAAACAAATGCGGTTTCTTGAAATGAAATATACCATCATTTTCGTCATATGCTCCACCCCTAGCTTGGAGCATATCACGTTTAGCAGTATTTGGTAATACTCCCATCTACATTATTACACATGATTGTACTATAAATCCCTTCAGGTGAAGCCTCTACAGGTGTGGAGTGTTATCTTCATCAGAGGGTTCACTTATCTGCTGGTGTCATATTAGTCCGACATTAGATATCTAAAGCACAGTATATATATATATATATATATATATATATATATATATATATATATATATACACACATACATCTGATAAAGCTGCCGTCTCACCTTGAACACGTCTTCCACCTCCTGAGCAGATTTGGCTACGATCAGCGTCTTCTGGCCGACGTCGGAGTTGAAATCCAACGAATCGAGCAGCACCGAGATCTTATCGTTCTCCACAGTCATGCGGATGATCTGCAGGAAGACATTCATTTAAACGGAGAATCACAGCAGACACAAAACACTGAGGGCAAAAGTACTCGCATCCTTTACTCAAGTAGAAGTACAGATACTCGTGTTTAAAAATACTCAAGTAAAGAAGTTTAGTCAGTACTTAACTAAAGAGGCTTTGAAATGTACTTCAGTAAAAAGTACCCATAGCTAGCAGCTGTTTTAAAGAGTACCTGACCTCCCTTTATATTAATAGAACAATAATGTCATTGTTAGCTAATGAATGTTTCCATGCTGAACAACGGCAACATGACAACGTTTCCATTGGTCCCTCTTCTTTAGAGAAGACCAGGAAATGATGGATACACGGATCGTGTTCAAATCAATAGGCACGCAATGACTCTAAAGAATAATGATCACGCATCAAACACACATTCAGACTAAAGGAACCAGCTGTTTGGGAAATGAGAGAAGTAGAAAGTACAGGTATTTGAGTTCAACATGTAAGAAGTAGAAAGTACAGGTATTTGGGTTCAACATGTAAGAAGTAGAAAGTACAGGTATTTGAGTTCAACATGTAAGAAGTAGAAAGTACAGGTATTTGAGTTCAACATGTAAGAAGTAGAAAGTACAGGTATTTGAGTTCAACATGTGAGAAGTAGAAAGTACAGGTATTTGGGTTCAACATGTAAGAAGTAGAAAGTACAGGTATTTGGGTTCAACATGTAAGAAGTAGAAAGTACAGGTATTTGGGTTCAACATGTAAGAAGTAGAAAGTACAGGTATTTGAGTTCAACATGTAAGAAGTAGAAAGTACAGGTATTTGAGTTCAACATGTGAGAAGTAGAAAGTACAGGTATTTGTGTTCAACATGTAAGAAGTAGAAAGTACAGGTATTTGGGTTCAACATGTAAGAAGTAGAAAGTACAGGTATTTGTGTTCAACATGTAAGAAGTAGAAAGTACAGGTATTTGTGTTCAACATGTAAGAAGTAGAAAGTACAGGTATTTGTGTTCAACATGTAAGAAGTAGAAAGTACAGGTATTTGTGTTCAACATGTAAGAAGTAGAAAGTACAGGTATTTGGGTTCAACATGTAAGAAGTAGAAAGTACAGGTATTTGAGTTCAACATGTAAGAAGTAGAAAGTACAGGTATTTGAGTTCAACATGTAAGAAGTAGAAAGTACAGGTATTTGGATTCAAAATGTAAGAAGTCAAAGTAAAAAGTCGTCAGAAAAATAAGTAGTGGAGTAAAGTACTGATACCAGAAGAATGTACTTAAGTACAGTAACAAAGTATTTGTACTCCACTACTTCCCGACTCTGACACTGAGCATAAGTCATCATAACATATTAAAACATCGGCTGTTTTCATATACAGGGTTTTGTCGGAACCGGGTAACAAATTGCAGATTCTCCAGTAAAATGTTAAAGTGATTCCAGAAAACAATATTTCTGTTCCTCAAAAACTATAATTACTCCAGAAATATGAGAATCAAACCGAGCGTCAGCCGGCAGAGACAGCTCTGTTTTTACGGAGCTCCGACGTCACGTTGTTGTTTACGTCCGCGGTGCCATTTTGTATAGATGTGGAAAATGTATCTTATAAACAAGATCAAAGTCACAGTACTCGTGCTATATCTTTCTAGAAACACCTCTTGTGAACTGTACCTGTACTTATATTTTTTTATTCTCACTTGTCCCAGTCCGTACTTTTGGAAAACAAAAAATATGAAGAATCAAAGAAAAGATTACAAGATGAGTTTCGTCTTAATGAGTTATTTAAGTGGACTTTGGCATCTTTTGCACCTCTTACGCTACGATGGGATAATACCTACTTTATCAAGTCTGAATTCGTTCTTGCGTCATAGTAGCTCCGTTAGTAGCAACAATGACAGATATTAGGACAATAAACAAGGAAACAGACATTTTAAATGCCATTAAAATCACTGCAGACAACATGTTTAAGGCCCTTTAATGACATTTGATCTGGGATTAAACTTATTTAATTTGAGGACTACCTGGTGCATTGCTTTTTAATTTAACGTTTAAAAAAAACATGACAAAACAAAGTGGTAATGAAAGGGAATTGATGGAAAGACTGACCTGCTGAACGTTGCCATAGAGAGCAGCCTCTTCGAGGATCGCCATGACGATGCACGGGTACGGCATGTGATTGGCTAACAGAGCCTCAATGTGATTGGTCCATCTCTTTGCCACGGCGACGAGCTGCTGCGGACAGGAAGTCTTCTCCTCGCTGGAAGTCACTTTCTGGAAATGCTGCAAAATGGTCGCCATCTAACGGGGGGACATTTGTGTTTAAAGAGACACACTTGTTTCTACCGACAGATACTCGGCTAAATGCTGCCGTGATTAAACTCCATATCATGTTCCAAACCACTTCAAGGATTATTTCTGAAACAGCATGGAGCTCAAAACTCTTTTTCTCTCTCAGGTTTACCACAAGCCGAGTTCCTTTTTTATTTCCTGCTTCTTCACACACATGCTCTCCAGTACAGCTTAGCTCTGAGTGTTAGCGATGCTGATGTAAACAAAAAGAGAGAGGGTCTCCTGACACACCGGGGACACATATTTATGTAGAAGAGACATGAAGAAGAGGGGACACATATTTATGTATAAAAGACATCAAGAAGTGCATTTTGCGTGATAAGAAAATATGTGCCTGTAGCTTTAAATGCTAATGAGCTGCTGCTGGCCACGCCCCTCTGTGAGATATTTGGTTACAAAGCACTCAATGGTGCTCTAGGAGGAGGTTCAGGTGATAAGAGGGGGGGGGGGGGTACCTTGGTTGCTGATTGGCTAATGGTTACACAAGACAACACATCGTTATGACATCATAAAGTGGCCAAAATCTGATCAGCTCGTTTTCAGACAGGTTTTTATAGAAATGGATCAAAAAGAGAGAGAATCTTTGTTCCTGAAACTTTCAGAGTCTCTTTCCACAGAGGGGACACATGTTGATGTAAAGAGACATGAAGAAGAGGGGACACATGTTGATGTAGAAGAGACATGAAGAAGAGGGGACACATGTTGATTGTAGAAGAGACATGAAGAAGAGGGACACATGTTTGATGTAGAAGGAGAACATGAAGAATGAGGGGACACTGTTGATGTAGAAGAGACATGAGGAAGAGGGGACACATGTTGATGTAGAAGAGACATCAAGACGAGGGGGACACATGTGATGTAGAAGAGACATGAGGAAGAGGGGACACATGTTGATGTAGAAGAGACATCAAGACGAGGGGGACACTGTTGATGTAGAAGAGACATGAGGAAGAGGGACACATGTTGATGTAGAAGAGACATCAAGACGAGGGGACACATGTTGATGTAGAAGAGACATGAAGGAAGAGGGGACTACATGTTGATGTAGAAGAGACATGAAGAAGAGGGGACACATGTTGATGTAGAAGAGACATCAAGACGAGGGGGACACATGTTGATGTAGAAGAGACATGAAGAAGAGGGGACACATGTTGACGTAGAAGAGACATGAAGAAGAGGGGACACATGTTGATGTAGAAGAGACATCAAGGACGAGGGGGACACATGTTTGATGTAGAAGAGACATGAAGAAGAGGGGACACATGTTGATGTAGAAGAGACATGAAGAAGAGGGGACACATGTTGATGTAGAAGAGACATGAGGAAGAGGGGACACATGTTGATGTAGAAGAGACATCAAGACGAGGGGACACATGTTGATGTAGAAGAGACATGAAGAAGAGGGGACACATGTTGACGTAGAAGAGACATGAAGAAGTGGATTTTGTGTAATAGGTGACCTTCACCTGATCTGGAGCAAGAGTGAAGAGCTGGTCGGCCTCGTCCAGCACCAGGTGGTAAAGACGCAGGAACAGGAAACAGTGGACGGACAGCAGACGCACCAAACTGAAGGGGGTGGTGACCAGCAGCAGGCCTGGAGGGAAATAACAATATATTTTTAGGGCTGAACTGAATGGAGCGGTTGATGACGTATTTACCTGGAAGTAAATACATCTGGTTTGTTGCTGGTTCCCTCAACAAAAAAGCAACGGGACTTCTCCAGAGGGGTTTGGGAAAAAAGCTAAAAATAAGATCTGTGGAAACGAACCCGTTTGATAAACGCACGTTTTGTTCAGCCGATAATCTCCACATGTCTACCCTACTTTTAAAAAAAAAATCATAAATCTAGTCCCCAGAAGCTAAATGCTAACGTTATGCTATAAAGGAACTACAGCCGAGTCCAGCAGCACGACTTCACGCCAACTTCAGATCCAGATTCAAACACTCAGACTCTAGATGGAACGAGTTGAAGCGTTTGTTTGAACAGTCTGCAGGAGGCAGGGACTTGCTTTCAAGCAGAACAGAAACTAACTTAGGAGTGTTCACGTGTTCGGCGTAATGACGTACAACGGCCTCCACACTTGGTAACAACCATCGTTTTTCAGACACGTCCACTCTTCAGAAATCACAGCGGGGTCACTGCTGATGATTTAATGTAGAACAAAACGTGAT
Source organism: Harpagifer antarcticus (assembly GCA_902827135.1). Classification (NCBI taxonomy): domain Eukaryota; kingdom Metazoa; phylum Chordata; class Actinopteri; order Perciformes; family Harpagiferidae; genus Harpagifer; species Harpagifer antarcticus. Next base: position 88,261 of record CADEHL010001299.1, on the reverse strand, counting down.
CCGTCTCTTCAATGAGTCTCAACCACAGACCTTCGTTCCAGATATTTTCCCAAACCCTATGGAGAGATCCCATTGGCTGTGAGACGAGGCAACAGGAAGTGGAGAAATGCTGACTCACTTCCTGGTTTTAGGACTCGTCACTGCACCGCTCTATACATACACTAATAATAATACAACATATAGTCCAATAGTCAACATTTATAAAAAAACACACAAATGTAATAATTTGGAAAATTCACTACATGTTTTTAAACATTAAAAAGTTGGATAAAAGCTTTCAAATGTAAGAAAATGCATCCGAAATTGTATGAAAATGTAGGCGGGGCTCGAGCTTAAGGACGTCCCGTCGCCGTAAAAAATCGTTTCGGGGCGAATTTGGGACGAGAGTTAAAATAAAAATACCCTGCTAACTCTACTACAAACGATGAAAATGAAGCCGACTGCACGTTTTGTGAAGCACACAGTTATTAAACCTCCTTGTCAACATAAACAAACAAAACATTTAGAAACCCGCGAAATACACACACACACACACACACACACACACACAGCACGTAGCTACAGCTGTGCCGCAGGCTGTGCCCGCGAATTCCTGGCCCGCAAAATCGCAGGTCTAGCTATGTACTGAGTGTGTGTATTTCGCGGGTTGAGTGATGTACAATGGCATCCCGTGGAGGAATTCTGAAATGTTTTACCGTTCACAAAAACGCACAGCAGAACCAGACCCTGGAGCGCCGGCCTCTTTATTTACTTACTCCTCTTCATCCCCTATGGGTAATAAGGCTGAGATGAGAACTCTCTATCGTATTCAGTCCTTAGCAATATGCTGCTCCTCTCCCCATGTAGGGATGGGTACCAAGCCCCGGTATTAAACGGGCCCCGGGCCGGAATTATTACAGACAGTGGTAACGTTAAGCTCCGGCGTTATCGGACTTTTTATCGGTACTGGAGACATGTAAAAAATATATGTCATATGTATTATTGCTACATACACATTATATCGCAGTTTTAGTTTCACCAACTCCGTTTCTAATATGCAATAAGACTACAACATGCGTCTATGATGTATTTTCGAGCTTTCCAATCCAGACGAGATCTCTCTCTCCCGTCTCTGTGCGAGGGGGCGGGGCAGTTTGTAAAGGTCTCCTGACTGTGTTACAGACGGTCATCCTGTTAGTGGTTACTCTGGGTTCTGTATTCAGGACAGTGTTGGATTGTTTTGTTAATCGGATGGGACTTGATTGGATTCAATATTAGAGTAACTTTCTCATTTGTTTAAATATATCGTTAGCCTAATAGCATAATTGCCCAAGTCATATTTGAATGTTTTTGGAAAACAAGGAAAAGTGCCCCTGCAAAAAATGCCTAAGTCAAAGCGATGACTTAGGCAGATAGTGATTTTGGACTCTAAAATGCATTCTGATAGGCTGTGGACATAGGCAATAAGGCAGGGTGATGCAGCAGTGGTAGGAGAGTAAAGTTAGGCAGATATCACAATTTGGCCAAAAAATGACTTAGGCAATTATGCTATTAGGCTAACGATATGTGGCCTTTGTTTATGTGATTGAATGATTTACTCAAATAAAAAGGTTGATGAATTATCATCTAATGATTTGTGGATGTTTTATTTATGTTAAAGTTCACTTTGAATGATTTTAACTAATGATAATGTAAGAAAAACTAACATTTTAATTTCGGGACGGTTCCGGGAGGATGGTGAAAAAAGTTAGTCGAGAGCCCTGAATGTAGGATAGGATAATCCAAAATGTTCCCACACCACTCCGCTCCTCCGCTCCCTCCACTGGCTCCCGGTAACTGCTAGAATCCACTTCAAGACACTGGTACTTGCGTACCATGCTGCGAATGGATCTGGCCCTTCCTACATCCAGGACATGGTTAAACTGTACACCCCAGCGCGTGCACTCGTTCTGCATCAGCCAAACGACTCGCTGCACCCTCGCTGCGAGGTGGACCCAAGTTCCCATCAGCAAAAACACGTGGGTTTGCTATCCTGGCTCTGAGATGGTGGAATGAGCTCCCCATTGACATCAGGACAGCAGAAGCTTACACACCTTCCAGACTGAAAACTCATCTCTTTCGACTCCACTTCGAGCCATATAATTACTAACAGAGCACTTATATACTAACAAAGGACTGGCTTCTCTAAAGCCAGCTGAGTAGCACTTGAAATGTTTGGCTCTATGAAACCTGATGTACTTTATGATTCTGTTTTCTTCAGGGATGTGTCTTCCTGGTCGAATGCACTTATTGTAAGTCGCTTTGGATAAAAGCGTCAGCTAAATGTAATGTAATGTAATAATCTCACGTATTAACAAATAATTGCATGTGGGGATTTATGTACACAATCTTTTTATTACTGCACATATTTTATTCCATTTGTAAATACTTCTATATTTTACTGTATTTTTTAATGATAATATAGTTTTCTTAAAATAGTTCTCTCTGTGTACGCACCACGACATCAAGTCAAATTCCTCGTATGTGTCAACCTACCTGGTGATAAACCCGTTTCTGATTTTCTGACACAATTTCACGAAAGTTGAGTCGCTAGCCGACTGACGGTGTTTCGCTCACAGTTTTTGGGGATCCTGACGGCCTTTGCCTCGTCTTTCCCGACGCCCAGCAGCAAAGCGCAGGGGTGGAGAACGGATTTGATCTTCATCTCCTCCAGAAGCTCCATCATCACCATCACTTTCTCCCAGCCCGGACACAGCAGCACCGCCATGGGCTGGACATCAACCACAAATCAGACATACGCTAATCATTCAGAGACATTTTAAAGTGTAACATTTCTACCTTTGAGGGAAGAATTGTGAAGACTTTGCACACTTATGTAAATATACTGTACGGTTTCAGCGTTCGAGTCCTTTTAGTTCATTGTTTTGTGTTTATATCTTGTGACCTTTCATTTTTGGTATTGGCTCTACCCTCTTGTTTCAGGTGTCTACACTTCCTGTCCTGGTGTGTCACCTGTCAGCCTGATGTTGTTTCCTGCTCCTGATTGTTTCCACCTGTGCCCCATTGCCTAATGTGTGTGACTGCGTGTGTGTGTGACTGTGTGTGTGTGTGTGTGTGTGTGTGTGTGTGTGGTGTGTGTGTGTGTATAGCCCTTCTTTCCTTTTGTACGGTTCGTCTTGTCTACACATCAGGTCCATGTCTGTATACTCAGTGTTTCTCAAACTTTTTCATACCAAGGACCACTTAACCAATTAAAAAACACTCGTGGACCACCTAACTCCACAAATATCAAAAAACACACATCGTTTTTCTAGAACAGATTACAAATCGCCTGAAAATGGTACAAACAGGGGGCAATATGTGTGATGAAGGTGTTTATCTGGGCTATATCAAGCAATCGAAAGTGAACTTAACGTCGCTCCATTGCGGAGATATTCCCGCGAGAGTGCGGAAAACTTAATTGATTAATTAATTTCAAATGTGAAATGTTACCAATATACTCACGGACCACTAGGGGCGCTCACGGACCACACTTTGAGAAGCACTGCTCTAGTGCAGTGTTTTTCAAAGTGGGGCCCCGACCCCCCGGAGGGCCGCCAGGGGGGGGTCACGCAAAGTTTGAGGGAAACGGGATTATTCTTTTTCAAGTTTAATTTATTTTTTAGATGTTATTAATAACTGCATATCAATCTGTGTCCTTTGATGCCAATCTTTTAATATTTTTGAATCACACAACCGCTCTTCAAGCCAATCAGAATCGAGCTGCCGCTACGGAGAGTGAAACTGAGTATCTGCTCAGCTGTTGGAGCAAGTGAGAGCGAGTGAATGTTTCGCTCTGCAGCTGCATGAGAGCATACATCAGATTTATTTCAGAAGACAACTTTGTTGAGGAAATATTATTTTGCAAAGCTCTGGAAGGTAGGACTAAAGACTTTTCTTTTTGCCGCTGCTTTTAATTTAACTATTTACATCTTAAACTGCACTGTAACTTTTATCCATCCTTATTTTATTATCTTTAATGACTGATTTTAAATGCCATTTTCTTTGTCTTTCGTTTTTTGTAAAGCACTTTTGAATTGCCTTGTGTTGAAAGGGGCTATATAAATAAACTTGCCTTGGACCACAGGAAGAGACAATGTTCCAAGTTTTAGAGACGAGTTTCATCATCTCAAACGGACTTGACTGGTCTCGTTGTGTGGGCGTGTGTTCAGATGGGGCAGCGGCCGAGACCGGCAAAGAAGCTGAGTGACAGCTTCGATCAGGCAGGAGGCCCCACATGTGGTGGGCATCATTTAAAAAGGGTTAGACAAAAAAAATTGCAACAGGGTGGGTCCCCTGCCAGAGGATAATGATATATGGGGGTCCTTGGCATGGCAAAGTTGGGAACCCTGCTCTAGTGAACTGTTGAACAACCGGTGGAACCTAGAGCTCTTATGGAGAATCCCAGTTGAAACCTAGTACCTTTTGAATTGTCTTTTATGAAATAAAACACATGGGACACATGTTGTGTAGAAGAGACATGAAGAAGAGGGGACACATGTTTGATGTAGAAGAGACATGAAGAAGAGGGGACACATGTTGATGTAGAAGAGAACTTGAAGAAGAGGGGGACACATGTTGATGTAGAAGAGACATGAAGAAGAGGGGACACATGTTGATGTAGAAGGAGACATGAAGAAGAGGGGACACATGTTGATGTAGAAGAAGACTGGAGAAGAGGGGGACACATGTTGATGTAGAAGAGACATGAAGAAGAGGGGACACATGTTGATGTAGAAGAGACATGAAGAAGAGGGGGACACCTGTTGATGTAGAAGAGACATGAAGAAGAGGGGACACATGTTGATGTAGAAGAGACATGAAGAAGAGGGGACACATGTTGATGTAGAAGAGACATGAAGAAGAGGGGACACATGTTGATGTAGAAGAGACATGGAGAAGAGGGGACACATGTTGATGTAGAAGAGACATGGAGAAGAGGGGACACATGTTGATGTAGAAGAGACATGAAGAAGAGGGGACACATGTTGATGTAGAAGAGACATGAAGAAGAGGGGACACATGTTGATGTAGAAGACATGAAGAAGAGGGGACACATGTTGATGTAGAAGGACATGAAGAAGAGGGGACACATGTTGATGTAGAAGAGACATGAAGAAGAGGGGACACATGTTGATGTAGAAAAGACATGAAGAAGAGGGGACACATGATGATGTAGAAGAGACACGAAGAAGAGGGGACACATGTTGATGTAGAAGAGACATGAAGAAGAGGGGACACGTGTTGATGTAGAAGAGACACGAAGAAGAGGGGACACGTGTTGATGTAGAAGAGACATGAAGAAGAAGGGGACACATGTTGATGTAGAAGAGACATGAAGAAGAGGGGACACGTGTTGATGTAGAAGAGACATGGAGAAGAGGGGACACGTGTTGAGGTAGAAGAGACACGGAGAAGAGGGGACACATGTTGATGTAGAAGAGACATGAAGGAGAGGGGACACATGTTGATGTAGAAGAGACATGAAGAAGAGGGGACACATGGTGATGTAGAAGAGACATGAATAAGAGGGGACACATGTTGATGTAGAAGAGACACGAGGAAGAGGGGACACATGTTGATGTAGAAGAGACACGAAGAAGAGGGGACACATGTTGATGTAGAAGAGACAAGAAGAAGAGGGGACACATGTTGATGTAGAAGAGACATGAAGAAGAGGGGACACATGATGATGTAGAAGAGACACGAAGAAGAGGGGACACATGTTGATGTAGAAGAGACACGAAGAAGAGGGGACACATGTTGATGTGGAAGAGACACGAAAGAAGAGGGGACACATGTTGATGTAGAAGAGACCTGAAGAAGAGGGGACACATGTTGATGTGGAGAGACATGGAGAAGAGGGGACACATGTTGATGTAGAAGAGACATGAGGAAGAGGGGACACATTGTTGATGTGGAAGAGACACGAAGAAGAGGGGACACACTGTTTGATGTAGAAGAGACACGAAGAATGAGGGGACACATGTTGATGTAGAAGAGACATGAAGAAGAGGGGACACATGTTGATGTAGAAGAGGACATGAAGAAGAGGGGACACATGTTGATGTAGAAGAGACATGAAGAAGAGGGGACACATGTTGATGTAGAAGAGACATGGAGAAGAAGGGGACACATGTTGATGTAGAAGAGACATGGAGAGAGGGGACACATGTTGATGTAGAAGAGACATGGAGAAGAGGGGACACATGTTGATGTAGAAGAGACATGGAGAAGAGGGGACACATGTTGATGTAGAAGAGACATGAAGAAGAGGGGACACATGTTGATGTAGAAGAGACATGAAGAATAGGGGACACATGTTGATGTAGAAGAGACATGAAGAAGAGGGGACACAATGTTGATGTAGAAGAGACATGAAGAAGAGGGGACACATGTTGAATGTAGAAGAGACATGAAGAAAGGGGACACATGTTGATTAGAAGAGACATGGAGAAGAGGGTGACACATGTTGATGTAGAAGAGACATGAGGAAGAGGGGACAACATGTTTGATGTGGAAGAGACACGAAGAAGAGGGGACACATGTTGATGTAGAAGAGACACGAAGAAGAGGGGACACATGTTGATGTAGAAGAGACCTGAAGAAGAGGGGACACATGTTGATGTGGAAGAGACATGGAGAAGAGGGGACACACGTTGATGTAGAAGAGACATGGAGAAGAGGGGGACACATGTTTGATGTAGAAGAGACATGAAGAAGAGGGGACACATGTTGATGTAGAAGAGACATGAGGAAGAGGGACACATGTTGATGTAGAAGAGACATGAAGAAGAGGGGACACATGTCCTCACCCCTGCGCTGGAGGTGAGGGCGGTGTAGATGGAGTTGAGCAGCATGTGTGTGAGCAGCGGAGCGATGTAGCTGAGCGGCTGCTCTGCGTTGGGCGAGATGATGACGGTGTTGCAGCCTCGAGCCACGGAGGGCCAGCTGTAGCGCTCCGCTGGAGTCAAAACGCTGCAATGCCTCTTCTTCAAAACCTGCAAACACAACGCCGTCATTTGTGAAACTCTGAAGCAGCTTCGACATCCAACGGTCCACCACCTAAAGGTGTCCTATGATACTATTGGAAGGCATATATTATAGGTCTGATATCAATACAAAGCATGTCTATGACTCGAAATCCCAAACAGATCAGCCATTCCAGCCTCATGCCCCTCTGTTTCAGCCCTGTTATTAAAGCGCTGATTCTGGGTCAGTAGCTTTAAAAAAATAATAATAATGAATGCAGGAGAATTCTCCCCAGAGTCTCAGCTCGGGGGGGGGGGGGGGCGTCGAATAATCGTTATTATTTGCCAGGGCTGTCCGATTTTGATCATGGTCAGTTTCTGGCATCCCTTCTGTTAGAGCGACTCACACAATCCCCACAGGAGCAGTTTTGGGGTGAAGTGTCTCAGGGACACAACGACATGCTGACTGCAGTGGGGGTTTGAACCTGTGCTCCCCTGATCCGAACACCAACGCACTATCCACTGCGCCACACGTCTTCCTATATCATGTTTCCAAACCACATCAAGGATTATCTCTGAAAATATATGGAGCTCAAAGGCTTTCTCTCTTTCCGGTTATACCACAAGGTGAGTTCCTGTCTACTTCCTGCTTCTTCACACACATGCTCTCCAGTACAGGTTAGCTCTGAGTGTTAGCGATGCTAATGTAAAACAAAGACCATATTACGTCCAAAACAGTCGGGCCATTGTTTCTGATAGCAACGTCTCTGATTGGCCCGTGGGTCCACATTTCAGATATTACGTCATATCGGCAGCAAATCTGGATCAGCTCCGTTGTTGGAGATGTGGGAACCACCTTGTGGTACAAAAGTGCATTTTGCATGACAGGACACCTTTAAAGCCCATATGTGTTGAATGGCGCCGTGTATCAGTGATTACATTTTGACTTGAGACCAACGCAGGACCCTAAGCCCCTCTCTCCAATTATCAAATTACATCTTTTGTGCTTTTTCTAGCATTTGGAGTATCTGTGTAATATGCAAGTACAAACAGCCTGAAACTAAAGTAAGAGCACGTTATATTTTACCCAGCGGAGAGAGTCTGTGATGGGGGCGTCGTCCAGGCTGCTGCAGGGCTCCACTGGGAGGAAGGAGTGCACCAGGATCCCACTCCTCCTGGGATCACTGGGAACAAACTGAGGACAAGGAGAAATATAGGAGACGTTAATATGGTTGTTTTCTGTTGGGAAAATCCTAGGCTAGGTTAGGCTGAGCTTCATCTCAGGATCCATGTATCTGTGATCCTCTCCAGAAGGAGTCATCACATACAGAGACTAGTTCCTGAGCAGTGTCCTTCACATGCTGATATCCTAGAGAGGGAGTTACAGTCACAAGATGGAGGAATAGAAAGCAGTATTCAATGTTTACTTCAGATTAGCTCCACGTCAGAAATGAGCATGCTTGATGTCTCTCTCCATAGAGGCTGAATCATCATGTTAATCACATAGCTATCATCTGCCTCAAACAGTCCTGATGCTCTTCTAGGTAATCACACATCCTGTCATGTTCACAGCTACAGTTGATACCTTTGTTATCATGTTACTCTCATGTTGGAAGAGGACATTCAGTATTTTTCCAACACTAAACCATTTGGTACTTTATGTTTAATTTATAATATTTTGATAAAACGACTCACCGCGTCGTGTGCCGTCTCAAATTCAGGGTTCACAGGCTCAGGGTTCAACCACTCCAAAAGGCTGCATCAAGCACAACAGTCAGAATGAGGAAACGTTGGATATTAATGTAAAAAGATAAATAAAAATTGTCTACCTCCGAAGAAGCAGAAGCAAAACTCACCAGACATGTTTTGCTTTGGATGACATTCAACAGTTTCTCTTTTCACAATCATTCTACTTTTTCAATTAAGGATCGCAGGAGGTACGCACAAAGATAAGGGATTGCAATTCATTTCCACACAAAAAACAGTTCTAAATAAATGTTCATAATCCTGGTGTTCTGCCACGATAACTATCAGTTTATGAAAGACAAGTGCTTAAGTGTCTCAACACTGAATAAAGCAGCTTCATGTGTTTCTGCAGGGCAGTTCGGCGCTGCTAACCGAGCTAGCTCAGCTTGTTGCTCTGATAACTTAACCTGTTAAGCTCTGAGCCTGTTTTCAGGTCTCAGGCTCGAAAATGACATTCCCAGAACAAATGACCATATCTTCTGAAAGGGTTACATTAATAATCTTTTTTCTCAAAGTAATGATGAACCTGTGAGTTGGATGTAAAAAAGTCAGAATCAATATAGATTTTTTTATTTTAAAGAAAATTCAGATTGAACATGGTAAAAAACTGTAAATATAGTGTCCGTCCAAAAATGTATACTTGGAGTGAAAACCACCCTTGGATGATGGTGATCAAGATTGATGCAAACAAGTGACATTTGACCTTTTTAGAGAGAGTTAGCAAAAGAAACTCCACCTCTGAGGTGATTTGGGTGGAAATGGGCGTTTTTGCCGTTTCTTCTGGAACCATTGGTCGATTTTGCTGATTGACATCTCTTTCTGACCGTAGAGCCAATAGAATCGAAGGGGAATTTCCCCATACACACATGGTAAAAAAAAAAAGGTGGGGGCTTTGCACATGCAGGTTTACATCAGAGTGAACCTATCTCTAGCTCTGACATCCTGGAAACCGAAAAGCAGGTTTATTGCGTATGGTTTATCAGAAATCATTCAAAGGGACACAGACACATTGGATTAACCTATGGATTAACTTCAGCAGCGTTTTTATCGTTTTAATGCCATTGAAGACCACTTTGACCAGACTACGACCAAGGTAGGCCATGTGTAGCATTTTAGCTACCTAGCGCCACATGTGTTGATGTCCTGTATCCGCGAGTTCTTATCATGGAGTGATGATGTATGTACCTATCGATTCTGTGTCATCTCACGATCAGATCGATGGGTTTGACGTGCAGTTACGATAAGTAATAAGGGTGTTATGAGTGAGTTTCCGTGCAACACTCGTGGCTAATTCATAGGCTCAGCGCTAGCTTTGTGGTTTAAAAAAAATCAGTTAGCTGAGTTTCTTTGGATATAAACATTCATAGTTTATTGAATATTAAGAAGCTCTCAGACGCTGTTTCCTGCAGATGACGCGTTTTTCCCCCGAGGGTGCGGTGTAGAAGAGGTTGAGATCCAGACGTCCGTGACTAAAATCCGGTTAAATATAGTTACAAAATACCAATTGTATTGCATTAAAGTTCAAGAAACTGTCTTTTCTTAACTTCCTGTATTTTTCATTTCGCAGGGGAAGAAAATATCGCAATGTTTTCCAATATCGTGCAGCCCTTGTTTGTCTTATTAGGAATAACATTTGAACATGAGTGTCTGTGTAAACATCTTAACCTCATTACTCAGCATGTATGTTTGTTTGTTTCCTCAGCTCACCTCGAACAAGCCCAGTCCGTTTCACTCTTCCACCTTTTCTCCTCCGATCTACTCCACCTGCTGAAACAAACCATGAAAACAACAGCGCAGACACACAAATGTACTTTCCACCTGTGTGTCTGTGTGAGATAGGGAGTGTGTGTGTGTGTGTGTGTGTGATTTATCTAGATTACATTGACGCTGCAGTGTTACGTAGACATGAGTTGAATGTTGGGAATAAGTACAGATCATTTATTCCTTTTACCTTGTTCCTTCGTCTTCAACCTGACTGCTCTCACAAAGACCTTCAGCTCCACTTTGCTCACTAATAAAATGCAAATCAAGACACGTTAATAACATCTGATGTTGATATTTACAGCTCAATTAACTGGGATTTACATTTTAAAGTGCATCCGTCTCACCTCATGCTGGTCAATGTGTGCAGAGTCTCAGGCTCACAGTTTGAAGGGGTTAATCTGTGGGACAAAATACAATTATCAAAAGCAATACCTCCTTCTTACTCTCGGCGTGCGCCATCAAACCAAAATGCAGATTATCCCCGTCAAATGTTAAAGTGAGGCCAGAAAACAATCTCTGTTCCTCAAAAACTGTATAATTACTCCAGAAATACGAGTATCGAGCAGAGCGTCAGACGGCAGAGACAGCTTTGTTGTTACGGAGCTCCGACGTCACGTTGTTGTTTACGTCCACATCTTGTTTACTGGCGCCATGTTATTGTGAGAATTTATATATCTTATAAACAAGATCAGCGCCACAGTACTCATACCAGAGGTGGGAGTAAGTCCTACATGTGCAAGTCTCAACCTACAAGTATCAAGCAAGTCCCAAGTCACTGTGGTGAGAGTCAAGCAAGTCAAATGAATAATCCCAGTTTCCACATCAGTTAAAAGACAGTGGTTATGAAAATGGATTCAACACTATGGTCTTCATTACACACAGTTAATCATTTGAAACGCTGCGTCTGTCTGTCTGTCTCTCTCTCTCTCTCTACCTCTCTCTCTCTACCTCTCTCCCCCCCCCTTATTGGTGGGGAGGGAGAGACTCAAATGTCAACAGTTTTCATTGACAAACATAGTTAGTTTTCTTTGACTAAAATGCTCAGACCTTTAGTCGAATAAACCACTGTCCGAATGAGCCATTTGTAAATTAGAGTAATTACTAAAGTGCTGGTAGCTTACACTTCCTTTTCTGTGCTGGAAGCTGCCGTCGTCTCTTCAGGTTGACTTTTCTTTTTGCTCTTCATGCTCACTCACCTGGGGAAAAACAAACACAGAAACTTCTGGAGCTACACTTTTTGTTCAGGAATTACTTCCCAAATTGAACAGGTGAAAAAACAACAAGCAACCTGACAGCTAGGGGTGGGGGAAATAATCGATAGGGCATAGTATCGCAAATACACAGACGCCAAGTATCGATATTTTATTATATAAACCATTCATATAGCAAATACACAGACGCCACCCTTGTGCGGTCATGGGTAAAGTCAGCGGGATTGGCAGGAAGTTAGTTTAAACAAAGATTTAAAAATATATATCGTAATACTTAGCATATCGTAGAATCGCGATAGTATCGTATCGTGGGCACAACCACATTTATTTGCACTCCATTACAGTACAAGAACATTTTAAACGAACACCACAGGCCTCCAGGAGTTTAGACCCCTGTGGATATATCTCACCACAAAGGGGGCAAAACTTGCTTTCTTGTCCATGTTCAATACATGACCATTAGCTGGCTGGTGAGTGATATAGCTACTTGCTTGTTGAACCAGTATGTTGCTGCTAAACGGTGCTAACTGTATCCCCTCCTCACAGCCGACTCCAATTTCAACAGAAAATTGGAGTCTAGTGGCTTTGAAGATACTACAGATTGCAGCTTCAGTATCTCTGTCCCTGATAGCAAGGTGTTACGGCTGCTGCCTTCCGGGTCGTCTTTATTGTATTAATCCAGTGGTATGTAAATGAGCAGTGCGATTGCCCTGATGTCATTGGCTGCCATCTCCTGGTCCGCCCCCTGGGGATTGTGATTGGAGCACGCCGGGCCCGACGCACTCCAATCGCAGCGCACAGCCGGCGCGCACCTGCTGGAGATGACTCCAAAGCCTGGGGACAACCATCACTCTAGAGGCTCTGTGTTGTGGGACAGACGCCTCTAGCCTCTTGTTGTGATTACTCGTGTTGCTTGATAACTCAGTGAATCCTCTGTTCAGTTATACTGCAGCGTGTTGAAGTAGTGTTCTGTGTTTAGCGTAGTATGTGGTGTAAAGAAGATCCAGGTTAGCTTAGCGGGGGAACTAATTATTACTGTGTATACTCTGTTAAACTCCATTTCTGTTGGTTGTTGTCAACCGATATTTTGGTCCTTTGTTTATGCCAGGCTGCACGCCTTTATCATTTTGTCACCATTACTGGACTATAATAAATCCCTATAACTATTACCAATTCCAACTGGTGTGTGTTGCACTTCCTCATCCCTAGTGGGGACGTAACACAAGGTAAAGAGGTACAAATATTCTAAATATAGCCCATACTTAAACGCTTAAATGATTACGCTGTGGTTTTTCAAATTGGGTGTTGAAGCCATTTGGCATTTATATCTTATTTATATTTATAATGAAATATATGATGTTTTATCATTTATATTTATTATTGGTTTGATTGGTGACGTCACAGGCGTGTTTTTTTTTTTTTTTAAAAGGTGCTCACGATGAGTGGAAGGCAAACTATTTATTAACCGCACGATAGAGACCGCATGGTGAATTCTGGATGAGAAAATGTACCCAAGATACGCCGTTTGGCTTAGAAACTTTTTTTATTTTAGAGTTTTGTTTAGTATTTTGTCAGTTTTTCATTAAATAAACGGCGATATCTGATCATTAATGTGGATGCGCGTTGATTTTTCTGATAACATTGTGTGTTGTAACGGTGGTGGACTCATCAGAACAGAGTGGGCGAGCTGACCAATCAGAGCACAGTAGGCTCATAGGGAGGGGGGGGGCAGGAGCTCCAACAAGCCGTGTAGGACAGAGAGTGAATACACATACTATCAGAGATGCTGTTTGAGAAACCAATGTGAGTTTGGAACATTGAACAATGTATTTCTATTCTAGTAGACCTCAACAATGGAACTATGATCAGTAGAAATGGCCATGACATGGAGCCTTTAAACCTTTAAACTTCCATTGGGATGTTTTTGACAGTTCTTGTTGAGTTATCAGTCTGTTCTGTTCTGAAAGAAGAACCAATGACTTAAGTTCGGTGTTTTACCCTATATACAGATAGTGGGCAGCGCCGCTGCTGAAAATGCACGCTGCTGCTAGGGGGCGCCAGCCTGTAAGATGGTACTTCTTACAACAACAAATATCCAAACTATCCCCTTCAAAGCTGGGCTCAAACACTTCCTGTGTGCGATGTGTACTCACAGTGGAGACGCCTGCTGGAAGATGCTGCCAGGATTCAGAAACTTTAGGAACCTGTGGGGTAGAGGAAGGTTTGGTCAGTATCAAACAGTGATAATAAAACAGATATGGAAGGACGTAGTATAGTGTTGTGTGTGTGTGGGGTTATTCTCACCTGAACAGACTGAGATCTTTGGTCAGAGCTGCAGCCAGAGACGAGGTCTGTGTCCTCCGACGAGTCACTGAACAGGAGAGACGCTCAGTTAACGATTTCAAGATATAAATGAAACTTCCAGACCATTTACATGCACTAAATCTATAGAACACACTACGTACACCAGGGGTCGGCAACCCCTGGCATGCGTGCCAGCCTTGGCACGCGGCACCGTAAACCAGTGGCACGCTAGGAATAAGTGGAATAAGTGTGCAAAATATTTAAATTGTATTTTCGGATCCTGAACGAGACCGCCGCCAGAGCGCGTCTCCCCGTTACCCCGCAGAAGGAAGCCATGCACGCAGCGCAGCCCCGCTCTCTTTAACTCCAGGTGACTTTCTGCCGCTTTCCTCCGTGGTGCTGATCGTTTCACCACAGAGAGGAAAGCACTTCACTAACTGCAGTTCCCATAAGGAGCTGTACAAATGCCGCAGTTTTTGCATGGCTGTGTATTTAGTTGAAAGCCCAGTGGCGATCTGCTCATCGCTCATCGAAATAATATGCTACAAAGGGGCGCACTGGCCATCTGTGTGTTGAACTTTCCTGTCGGCTCCCAGACCGTAGTCGAGGAGGGCAGAAGCAACAAGCTTCAGGTTCAATAACCCACTTTAGCTTAAATGACTGGAGAGAGGCGAGCTCTTCTTGGGAGGCCGTTGCATTTATTTAGCTGTTTCTTCTGTTTCACAAAATACATCACAGACCTCTGTTTCTCTGCTTCCTCGTTTCACTTCCAGAAACATACATACACACGTTCCCTCACTGTCGCTCTACCATCCACAAACACGTATGCACAAGCCACACCTCCCTCTCTCTCTCTCTCTTAAAGGGACAGCGATCTCATCTCACTCTGCGTGACCCTAATATCATAACATATGTTCTGGAGAATCACAGAACGGACGATCGTCCTTATTATTATGCCGTTTAAACCAATTATTTAATGTGTTGTTAAATTCGGCATCATGTAAGTTGCACTGACAGGTCCATACGCTGCTTCCCCGCAGCGAGGCTCCCCCGCCCTCCTGCTGATAGTTGACGAGCGCCAAGCTCCTCAACCCCCCCCGTTGATAACTCTCGATCGTTGGCACGCTGATAACAATTTTTTTTTTAAATGGCACTTCATATCTAAAAGGTTGCCGACCCATGACGTACACTATGAAGTGTCCCCTACTTTAAAGAGTCCTCTCCTGCTGATGTTCAGGTGTATCATCAGTATGTAGTGCTCGGTCTCTACTTTAAAGAGTCCTCTCCTGCTGATGTTCAGGGTATATCAGTATGTAGTGTCTCTACTTTAAAGAGTCCTCTCCTGATGATGTTCAGGTGTATATCAGTATGTAGTGTCTCTACTTTAAAGAGTCCTCTCCTGCTGGTGTTCAGGTGTATATCAGTATGTAGTGTCTCTACTTTAAAGAGTCCTCTCCTGCTGATGTTCAGGTGTATATCAGTATGTAGTGTCTCTACTTTAAAGAGTCCCTCTCCTGCTGATGATCAGGTGTATATCAGTATGTAGTGTCTCTACTTTAAAGAGTCCTCTTCTGCTGATGTTCAGGTGCATATCAGTATGTAGTGTCTCTACTTTAAAGAGTCCTCTCCTGCTGATGTTCAGGTGTATATCAGTATGTAGTGTCTCTACTTTAAAGAGTCCTCTCCTGCTGATGTTCAGGTGTATATCAGTATGTAGTGTCTCTACTTTAAAGAGTCCTCTCCTGCTGATGATCAGGTGTATATCAGTATGTAGTGTCTCTACTTTAAAGAGTCCTCTCCTGCTGATGTTCAGGTGCATATCAGTATGTAGTGTCTCTACTTTAAAGAGTCCTCTCCTGCTGATGTTCAGGTGTATATCAGTATGTAGTGTCTCTACTTTAAAGAGTCCTCTCCTGCTGATGTTCAGGTGTATATCAGTATGTAGTGTCTCTACTTTAAAGAGTCCTCTCCTGCTGAGCTGAACTAAATGAGTGCTCACCTCTCTGCAGGAGCAGCAGCAGCAGCGTCCGGACCTTTCTCTGACAGATGTTCCTCTGTGACCTTTGACCCGCTGCCTTCTTCACGGGGCTGCAGCTCATGTTGTTGGCTCTGAAGCCGCAGCGAGGTCAGCGGTGAGGATGCGTGGATGTTATCCAGAGGACTGACGGAAACACCGTGAGCAGAGCTGACCTGAGGCGCAGCCAGACCTGAAGAAATAGCTGAAAAAAGAAGCATCAGATCAGAGTTTATAGAGTATATGTGTGTTTACCAGCAGGAGACTAGGGGTGTGTGTGTGTTTACCAATCGGAGACTAGGGGTGTGTGTTTACCAGTAGGAGACAAGGGGGGTGTGTGTGTGTGTGTGTGTGTGTGTGTGTACCAATAGGAGACTAGGGGCATGTGTCTGTGTGTGTGTACCAATAGAAGACTGGGGGTGTGTGTTTACCAGTAGGAGACTAGGGGTATATGTGTGTGTGTGTGTGTGTGTGTGTGTGTGTGTGTGTGTACCATTGGGAGACTAGGGGCGTGTGTTTACCAGTAGGAGACTAGGGGTGTGTGTGTGTGTACCAATAGGAGACTAGGGTGTGTGTTTACCAGTAGGAGACTAGGGGTGTATGTGTGTGTGTGTGTGTGTGTGTGTGTGTGTGTGTGTGTGTGTACCAATGGGAGACTAGGGGCATGTGTTTACCAGTAGGAGACTAGGGGTGTGTGTGTGTGTGTGTGTACCAATAGGAGACTAGGGGTGTGTGTTTACCAGTAGGAGACTAGGGGTGTGTGTGTGTGTGTGTGTACCAATGGGAGACTAGGGGTGTGTGTTTACCAGTAGGAGACTAGGTGTGTGTGTGTGTGTGTGTGTGTGTGTGTGTGTGTGTGTGTACCAGTAGGAGACTAGGGGTGTGTGTTTACCAGTAGGAGACTAGGGGTATATGTGTGTGTGTGTGTGTGTACCATTGGGAGACTAGGGGCGTGTGTTTACCAGTAGGAGACTAGGGGTTTGTGTGTGGGGTGTGTGTGTGTTGTGTGTGTGTGGTACCAATAGGAGAACTAGGGGTGTTTGTTTACCAGTAGGAGACTAGGGGTGTATGTGTGTGTGTGTGTGTGTGTGTGTGTACCAATGGGAGACTAGGGGTGTGTGTTTACCAGTAGGAGACTAGGGGTGTATGTGTGTGTACCAATGGGAGACGAGGGGTGTGTGTTTACCAGTAGGAGACTAGGGGTGTATGTGTGTGTGTACCAATAGGAGACTAGGGGGGTGTGTGTGTGTGTGTTTACCAATAAGAGACTTTGGCTTGCTTGAGGCAGTCTGGGTCAAGATGCTGGAGGACAACATGACAGGAAGCTGGTCCTCCTCGTCCATCTCTCTGCTGTCAGCTGACTCTCGGCTGTAATACGCAAACTTCTTAGCCACCAGATCGTCGTTCAAACAGATCTGGAAAGAAATCGCCAAAATCCGGGTGTTTATTCTCCACAACTGAAACATGCAAGCTGTGATAACAAATCGCACAAGGAAATATTAGTAAAAACAGACTAAATGATATACGAGAACTGTCAAACATAGCCAGGAATCAGGATGCACTTCCTGTTCCCTGAATTGAAAAATGGTGGTTGCTAACAAGTGTCTAAATGAGACGTCTTCACGCCCAACATTAGCCGCCTTTAGCTTAGCGGTGGAGACGTGAAGTCATGTGACCGTGCTGTAGTTCCTTTATAGCCCATCATTAGCCACCTTTAGCTTAGCGGTGGAGACGTGAAGTCATGTGACCGTGCTGTAGTTCCTTTATAGCCCAACATTAGCCTCCTTTAACTTAGCGGTGGTGACGTGAAGACATGTGACCGTGCTGTAGTTCCTTTATAGCCCAACATTAGCTTAGCGGTGGAGACGTGAAGTCATGTGACCGTGCTGTAGTTCCTTTATAGCCCAACGTTAGCCGCCTTTAGCTTAACGGTGGTGACGTGAAGTCATGTGACCGTGCTGTAGTTCCTTTATAGCCCAACATTAGCCACCTTTATCTTAGCGGTGGAGACGTGAAGTCATGTGACCGTGCTGTAGTTCCTTTATAGCCTAACATTAGCCACCTTTAACTTAGCGGTGGAGACGTGAAGTCATGTGACCGTGCTGTAGTTCCTTTATAGCCCAACATTAGCCTCCTTTAACTTAGCGGTGGAGACGTGAAGTCATGTGACCGTGCTGTAGTTCCTTTATAGCCCAACGTTAGCCGCCTTTAGCTTAGCGGTGGAGACGTGAAGTCATGTGACCGTGCTGTAGTTCCTTTATAGCCCAACATTAGCCTCCTTTAGCTTAGCGGTGGAGACGTGAAGTCATGTGACCGTGCTGTAGTTCCTTTATAGCCCAACATTAGCCTCCTTTAACTTAGCGGTGGTGACGTGAAGACATGTGACCGTGCTGTAGTTCCTTTATAGCCCAACATTAGCTTAGCGGTGGAGATGTGAAGTCATGTGACCGTGCTGTAGTTCCTTTATAGCCCAACGTTAGCCTCCTTTAGCTTTGTGGTGGTGACGTGAAGTCATGTGACCGTGTAACCCAATTTTCTGCAATATTAAAAATAACGGAGAAATCCCATTGCTTTTTTTCAAAGACATCAGGGAGAATTTTAGGATTGGCCTACAAAAATACGTCATCCCTACACCACTTTATTTCTGTATAAAGCCCTCGATTAAAACATAATTTTAACGTTTGAGGCTCTTTGTCTGAATAAGCATGACTTGCATAACCCTACACAGAATAAAGAAGTCACCTTGATGCTTCCTACGGTCAGGTAGAGCTCTATGGAGGTGGAGTCGGCCTCGGATTCAAGTAACACGGCCTCAGTCCGAGTGGAAGCTGATGAAAAAGGAACATTTTAAAAAGACAGGGAGGTAATCTGACATAAGTCTCATCAAACAGCAATTAAGGACACATCAAATATCACTTTTAAAATGTACAGGAGAAGAACTGTTTTCGCCCCGATCTATTTGCAATGTTGCTCACCTTGCAGCAGGCTGTGCATGTAGAGAGTAGAAGAGCTGTCCCACCGAGTGGATGCACTGCAGCGAAAAAGAACATCCAGCTGAAAGTGGGTTTTATAGCAAAGTACTAATATCTGGACACGTCATAACAGAGATAAAAGCTGTTCTTTTTTATTATACAGTTCTGTAGCGATATGCCCGGTTGGCTTTCAAATCAAATGTTATTCATATTGTCCAATATCCAAAATGACATATTCGTCTCAGATATTAAAGTAATGGTCAACAAGACAGACAGTGACAAACTCACCGTCTCTCCCACAGAGAAATAAATGACAATATAACAAACACTGAACCATCGCAAACTCTGAATAATGTGATTAATATTTCATCAAAATCCACTCGTGAGTAGCTTCATGGCTCCTACATATTCTAAGAACTGTGGGAAACCAGAGGTGGGAAGTAGTGGAGTACAAATACTTTGCTACTGTACTTAAGTACATTTTATCAGTACTTTACTCCACTACTTATTTTTCTGACGACTTCTTACTTTCTACTTCTTACATGTTGAACTCAAATACCTGTACTTTCTACTTCTTACATGTTGAACCCAAATACCTGTACTTTCTACTTCTCACATGTTGAACTCAAATACCTGTACTTTCTACTTCTTACATGTTGAACCCAAATACCTGTACTTTCTACTTCTCACATGTTGAACTCAAATACCTGTACTTTCTACTTCTTATATGTTGAACCCAAATACCTGTACTTTCTACTTCTTACATGTTGAACTCAAATACCTGTACTTTCTACTTCTCTCATTTCCCAAACAGCTGGTTCCTTTAGTCTGAATGTGTGTTTGGTGCGTGATCATTATTCTTTAGCGTCATTGCGTGCCTATTGATTTGAACACGATCCGTGTATCCATCACTTCCTGGTCTTCTCTAAAGAAGAGGGACCAATGGAAACGTTGTCATGTTGCCGTTGTTCAGCATGGAAACATTCATTAGCTAACAATGACATTACTGTTCTATTAATATAAAGGGAGGTCAGGTACTCTTTAAAACAGCTGCTAGTGTAAGGCAATATTTGAATGTATTCATGTTAGCTCCAAATGTATAAGCTTAAAAATGAGAATGATTTGGGTTAAAACTGAGCTGGACTTTGGGGCAAGCACATGTGACTTCAGAGAGACCATAGGGACTTTGAGGACAAAGGAAGAGGGGGAAGGTGGCCGCATGTCTTGACTTGCACTGTATGCAAATGCTCTCGCCACCTGTGAGTGGGGGAACTTCAGATTTGGGGTGTTGAGGATATTTGGGCTGCCAATCAAAGGGGAGAGATCGGATGATCCCTCCCATTGCTTCAGCATAAATACAAGAGACGCAGCGGTGTTCAGTCTCTTTCTGCTGGCCGGCTGACGTGATCACCAGGTAATTGTGTTGTATGTGTGTTGTGTTGTATGTGTGTTGTGTTGTATGTATATTGTATTTGTAGGTGTATTGTATTGAATGTAATGATTTCTGGTGCATTGTAATATTGCCATTAAAGTAGAGTACGGTTGACTTGGTGGCACTGAATTCCTTCCATATAAATGGCTCTAGAAGGACGCGGAGATATTTGAAACGTGGAGCGTAAATCCATTTTAATATCTAACAATATGGTGCCCCGACGTGCAAGATTACGAGCGGAGGAGGAATTCAGACGACCGGATTGGGTCGAGAATAAGCGCTTTTAAACACCTCAGACAATCACGCGGGCCCTGCACAACTCAAAGGTACTTACAGACGCCTGTTATGTACATCGATTGTCTGTGATTGAATACACTAAAATGTTAGGATTGTCTGAAGGCGTTTCACAGTGTTTTTAAAGTTTAAATGGAATATACAATGCATATTTAGAAACATAGTCGTTGATCGCAGGTAGATATTAGTCCGGCGTAGCGTACATAGACAGTTACATATTGATTACAGTTTGGCGCGGATCTACAGGTAGATAAAGTCCTGAGTCGCGTACATAAGAACGGTTAGCGCGGATCTGTGGTATCTTAGTCCACAGTGGCGTAGAGACGGTGCAGGCTGGTGGTTGTAGAGGTTTGATTCCCACACGCCAGACCTGGAAACCCGATTTCAGATCGGGTCGCCGGCTGGAACTGAGGGGTTTTACAGCACAGACGAACGCTCTCAAGCTAAGAGCCGGAGGTCTGTGTTATGGTAATTACTCAATATTTATGGATCTCAAGGAGCACTCGGATGAGTGAGGCTCATTTGTGGTCTGCTGCTGCCATCTAGTGGCTGAAAGGGGGTAGTACACCTTTGACATTTTTTATATGAATTTAGCTTCAAGCGCTGAGGTTAAATATTACATTGCTGACCGGTATTGAAGACGGGAAGCGCGTTAATAGTAACTACGACAATAGCCCAGTATATTAATACATGTGAGCACATGTTAATTGAGTCAGATAAATAAAAGCGAAGTGCACATATTAATTGAGTCAGATAACTAAAAGCGAAGTGAATATGGAACGACAGAATGCTAAAAACGATTCTGAAATTCCAGGTAGTTACCGGGAGCAATGGGAACAGATTAAGAGATTGATTTTCAGAGAATGAAGTACATTCAAATTAAATATAATAGTGGATTATTCTACCTAGATTAGACATACAAAGAGGACAATTTGTGTGTTATGAACTGGCCTTGTCTGGTTTAATTTTTATTGAACTCAGTCTCCAAGCAGTGTGATTTCTCTCTGCACATGGTTGAGTCTTTTCCCTTCCCCCGGTCATCCAAGTTATTTGACCCCATGTGGTCAAGAGTCATTCTGTTAGACTACAATCTTGTGTAAGACAAATCATTGTTCTTTTGTCACATTTTTGAATCACATAAGACTTCATTTTGCTAAATCAATTTATCTTTAATTTGTAGTTGGTGTGTTTGTTAACATTTTAGGCACGACATAGACACTTGGGTCAAATTACATAACTGTAATCAGATTACTTGTTTTTCAATATAGCGCTAAATACAGTTAGTTTTGTATTCTGTTACAAATCTAACCATGCTTGTAACACAACATGGATAGATTTAACTTAGATGAAAGACAGATTGTAAAGCAAATTGCACACCTAAACGAACAGAAACCCAGATGGTTTGCTCGTAGCAAATGGAACAAACAGACGCAGGCACTAGATAGATTGAGGAGGGTTTGTCACAATGCTGCCCTCGCAATGATGGGAATTACAATTCCTCCCGTCACAGACCAAAATCTCCCGGGTGCAATGGCAATCCACAGCCCGATAAAAACAGATGAATTTAACACTCTTCTGTTCCCTCATGGTGTTAAAGACACGGAGGTGCCTACAGATGGCGACATTCTGGACTATGTCGCAGAACGAGTTGAATATTTTAGAACAATGCAAAATAATGTTGCTCTAACTCAGAGCACAAATCTCAACTAAAAGTTAAAAAAACACAAGTTTCCTCCTCGTTAGACAGAATACACAGGCGCGCTGAGGAGGGGGAGAGAGGTGAGACGTCTTATCACACATGTCCAAGGGGGACAGTGGTGAGGGGAGAGCGGGCCATAAAAGGAGAGAGGACACAGCAAGCCATGAAACTGAGGAGTTTTACGATGAAGCAGGAGGCCAGTGTAGTAAAACAAAAACCTGAGGACACTTTGAAGCAGGACGCCAGGGTCGTAAAGGTCCCAGGGCACAGCATTTGCCTCTGCCTCCTATGCATTACCATTCTTTCTTCATGTTTCTGAAAATGAAAACACAGTAAATGGGATTCTTTTTCAGAAAAGGGGGAGTAGTTGTTAGACAATAGGAATTTGATATTTACATTTTTATAGTCTAAAATCTATTGTAGTATTTTTTTAGGTATCATAAAAACAAACTGTTTTAGCTTTTTAGGTCAAGTTAATTGAAGATTTGAGAATGTTAATTAGGCGTCCCTAAAAATGGGGGGATGTACGACACAAATTATCTGTTAAATTCTGATTTAGATTAATCAGATGACATGTCTTTTTTTATACAGTCCTTTAATGACAGAGGTTAAAAACCTGGACACTTATTTTATTTTTATGCATATACTGCCATCAGGCTATATTTAAATCCAGAGACAGATGCAGTCTCTGTTTGAACAAATATCACAATGAAAAATAGTGGTAGCAAATCATCTTTATGTCAAATCATGTCGGGAAGAGATGAGGAGTTTTTTTTTTGAAACAAAAGTTTGAACTGAGCCATGTTGGTTTTCAAAAAGCTGACTTTTCAAAATGAAACAGATCACTTTTGAGTGTACAGTAGCAGTTTGCATGGAGATTTATTTGTGAACACAGTAGCAGGATGTATTTACCTGTCCTAGGAAAGGGACAGATTATAAGTATAAAGACTGGTTAGAAATGGAAATAAGAAAAGGTGTTGAAGGCTGAAAGAGAAAAGAGAACAGATGGTTAGAAGAAGACTGAAATAGATGGACAGGGCAAGATATTAAATGTGTTGAAGTGATATCTTGCTCAGAAGGATAAAAGGTGGTTAAAATACCACGAGTGAAGTTGGAAAAAGTATGTAGGAGAGAGAGAGAGAGAGAGACAAGACAATTAAGATGTTTGAAAAGATTAGAAAGAGTAAAAGTTATATAAAGTTAACTACTATTCTGGACAATGTCATATTGTTTTATGAGTAAAAAAACATGAAATAAAATATATTACTAAGATATAAGAAAACATGTGAAGAGACAGGCATGAAATGGTTAGACGCATGGCCCCTAGCTCGTATGTCAATCAGGAGCTCAATTAACAAAGGGACAGGTTTCTCTCCTTTGAGCTCACTCATGGTCACCAGTTCCCAGGCGCCCTGAGCGTAGGCTTGAGGGATTTGTATCAGATTTCTCCACACAGATTACAGAGGCAAAAGGGGGACATCAGACCCAACTGGCTGGGACCCAGGTTCTCTGGACCCCATCGGGCGATGCAGAGGACATCTCACGCTGTCCGCTTGGAAGGGAAAGGAGACATCTGGTACCACTGGAATCAGTGCGCAGTGGGGAAACCTCCAGGAAGGATGTGTGAAAGCTGTCATCTTCCGCGTGCTGGGCCTGCTGTACCTGACCAAGCAAGGGTGGCGACTCCACGGTGTGGGAACCGTATCCAAGGACGCAGTATCAGGAGTTCCGGGTCTCGCCACGGATGGAAGTACCTGACACTACGCAGACAGTGAAACCAGGAAAGTGAGTGTTCACCAGAGCGATAAAGAGGAAGAGCAGGCACTCGCCAAAGGGGGAGGGTCCCTAACAAACACTCCTGTCTACATCGACTGCAGTTAGACTGGCGGAGAGACCATCCTGGATACATCTGATGAAGCTGTTTAAACCTAAAAGACAGAAACTCGCCTCTACTGTGGTGAAGTCTGGCTACAAAGGGGGTGTTTTCCACTAAGGGCACTTGTCTCAAACCAGTGGAAGAAACCAACAGAACCCAGTAGAATTTAAAGAGTGGTGGACGTGAGCAGGGAAACAGTAACGGGTCTGAGGATAGAAACTGACGATGTACAGAGAAAGAATTAGACCATGGGGATTACATTAAAACATGTGCCTATACAATTTACCTACCTCAGCCGTTTGGGTACTTTTGTATATGAATTTTTGATCTTTTACAATCATTTGTATCTTTCCAGGTTCTATGTTATTCCGGAGTATAAACAGGAGGGATATGTTGGAGACATACTGAGGTCTCCACTCTTTGGGAAGTTTTAATGCACTGATATCATGTGTGGCTCTGAAACTAAAGCGGAATGAAGTATACATGAAGTAATGTTAAAGCTTGAAGACACTGCAATCTTGCAGATTACAGATTAATTGAATCACCACTGTGAAGGTTATACCTTATGACGATTGACTATACTCAATCAGAATGATTGAAGGGTTTTAACTTGTTGTTACTAAGTGATGTAATTGATGTATGGAGTTATTTACATATTTTAGTATTTCTAACACGGTCGTATGAAGTTGATATGTGGAGCCATTTCTGAACGTTTAAATAGTCTGAATCCCAGAACGAATGTGAATGTCTTGAAAGTAGTTGATTTATTACATTTAAATCAAAAGGGGGATTTGTAAGGGAATATTTGAATGTATTCATGTTAGCTCCAAATGTATAAGCTTAAAAATGAGAATGATTTGGGGTTAAAACTGAGCTGGACTTTGGGGCAAGCACATGTGACTTCAGAGAGACCATAGGGACTTTGAGGACAAAGGAAGATGGGGGAAGGTGGCCGCATGTCTTGACTTGCACTGTATGCAAATGCTCTCGCCACCTGTGAGTGGGGGAACTTCGAATTGGGGTGTTGAGGATATTTGGGCTGCCAATCAAAGGGGAGAGATCGGATGATCCCTCCCATTGCTTCAGCATAAATACAAGAGACGCAGCGGTGTTCAGTCTCTTTCTGCTGGCCGGCTGACGTGATCACCAGGTAATTGTGTTGTATGTGTGTTGTGTTGTATGTATATTGTATTTGTAGGTGTATTGTATTGAATGTAATGATTTCTGGTGCATTGTAATATTGCCATTAAAGTAGAGTACGGTTGACTTGGTGGCACTGAATTCCTTCCATATAAATGGCTCTAGAAGGACGCGGAGATATTTGAAACGTGGAGCGTAATCCATTTTAATATCTAACAATAGTTATGGGTACTTTTTACTGAAGTACACTTCAAAGCCTCTTTACTTTGACTTGAGTAAAGAAGTTTAGTCAGTACTTCTACTTTCACCAGAGTATTTTTAAACACGAGTATGTGTACTTCTACTTGAGGAAAGGATGTGTGTGGATAACCCATACAGTGTGTATCCTGCATTAAGTTTCTCTCACATGAGTCCCGCCTTTATCTCGTGGACGCAAACTCGCAGGGTTGTTGGTTTGATTCCCGCCAGGTGGAACCTCCTCACCCAGAAAGGCAGCTGGAGGAAATTCTGCATAGCGATCCGGATCCTTGTCAGAACAAAAAAACACAGAAGTTCAACAACAACAACAACAACAGCTCAGACACACTTTTTTCTTAGGTCTGCAATTTCTTCTACATCATCGTTTTATTGCCTCCTGGATTAAAATGTCAGGCCTTATTCGTTACCCTTTAAGGCTGCACAGTGAATCCAAATGTTAGCGAAATTTCAACATAGCAATATCATGAATCATTTCCTAATTGAAACATAAGTCAAACAATCCCAATTACAGCCCGTCCACACAGCGCCGTGCGTTGAAAGCTTCACCATTCACTTTGAATGGGTGACGTCACTTTTCGCCGAACTGCATTGTAGGAAGCGACGCAGTGCTTTGCTGACGTGGCTCGCTGCAAAAGTTGAGCAATGTTCAACTTTTGAAGCCTCGGCAGAAGCGTCAGCCAATCGAATCATATACAAGCTCTAGCCAATCAAACCGCTGCTTGTGTGTCAGGGGCGGGAGATTCATGTGATTGGTTGTTGGTCGAGTTTCAGACACGCCCACCGGCAAGCTTCAACGCACGCCGCTGTGTAGACGGGCCGTTACTTATTTTTCCCAAATCGTGCTGCACTAATACTCTAAGAAAAGGCTTTGATAAATACACCAAAAAGCTGTAATTGAATTAAACGTTGCGTCATAAAAATCCTCTTGTATGTGGACTGATAAACTGGGAGTTGTTCACATAACGTTCTGGTCTTACTGGTCTGAGGGGACGACGAGTCTCTCTCCGTGGTCCACCAGGAGGCATCGAGCCTGAGAGGAAACTGAGTCCGTGATGATGGACTCAACCAGCACCCGACACCACGACTTTATCACCGCCCAGTACACCACACACACCTGGGAGGAAACAGTGTTGGGGAAACACTGAGTGTCCTCTTCCAGTCTGAGAGTCACATGATAACAAAGGTGTCCCAACTGCAGCTGTGCACATGACAGGATGTGATTACTAGACAGGGTTCCTGCAGGTTTCACCAACTCAAATGTAAGACTTTTTAAGACCACTTTGAATAGAATTTAAGACCTATTTCACGGCAAGTAAGTATGAAGGAAAATTGCTATGAAAGAAGAATACGTCCCATAATTACTTACAAAGCTTGTGGAAGTGCGCTCCAAAATATTTGTTGATCTTGTTTATTGGTATTTATTATTTGATATTATTTATTTAATTTATTTTTGTATTGGTTTTTCAGTTGAATTATACGTTCAGGGTAATCAAAAGTTAAAAAGATACTGTTCAAATTATTATTGTTTTAAGGCGAGACACGGCAGGCAAAAACATCGTTTTTCAGTAACTGGTCAATTTTGAGATTTTGTGCTATTTGATTCCATAACATGTTTACTTTCAGGCTTTTGGAAGGAAAAACGTACAAAATACACATTTAAGTGTTTATTTTACTATAGTTTGTCTATTTGCGTCTGTAGATTTCTCCTAAATTCACCAAAAGTTAGCATTCTAACGTAACATAAAGTACCGCGACCGCTGTGTGCACCATGTCAACAGAGATATCGTGGAAAGCTCCGTCTCTCCTGCACAATCTCATCGGATCCAAATATGGTCATTTCCTTTGTATCAGCAACCAATCGTGAAAGCACAAAGGGGTCTTAAACCAAGAAACGAAATCTCATTGGCTGGTGTCAATTTCTGACAACGTGATTCGTTCAGATGCGTCACGTGGTGTGCTAAAACACTTCCTGTTTAGCTTTCCGCTAGAAATTGAAATCTCAAAATCGCAAAAGAACGGCCAAAAAAACGTTCACAGAGAAGACGACAACAATTGTCACTTGCACGAAGCAAGGTTATACAAAAAACAAATGACCCCGAACATGAAACACCTTCACGGAGTGCGTCGATGCGCAAGCTGTCATCCAGAGAACAGGAGGGTTTAGCTAGCGCCTCACTGCAATCTTTAAAGGTCGTTTTCTCAAAATGAGTTTTTTCTCCTACTCTGAGTTCGAAATTTCAACTTCAGAAGCACGTAGAGACACCAAACTTTCCAGTTATATTCCTATCAATATTATGAAGGCTTTTACAGAAGGGTTTGTTCATATAATTCATAGCCTGAATTATACAACATTGTATACCTAAAAACATGGCGAAAATGGATATTTTAGGGCTGTTGACAGTATTTTCTGATTTATTGAGTGATAAAAGAGATATCCAATATCCCTTCTGTAAAAGCCTTAGATACTAATATGACTACAAAATGAAACAAGAATTTGGAACCTGGCTTTATCCAAAGTTCAGATTTCGATTCCTGAAATGTGTTAAAATATGTGCATATTTAATGAGATAATGGCTAATTTGCATATTTAAACATGCTATTTCAGAAAACTTGTAATACAAAAGACAATTGCCTTATTGTAAGACATTAACTGGAGAAATTTCTAGCTGATACCTTTAAGTTAAAAAAATTACCCTATTCACCTGGGGTGTCTCGCCTTAAGGTTCAATAAATTGATGTTTTCAAAGTCAATGAATAATCGTATTTAATAATCGTGATATCAATTATTGTTTTTATTTCATTTTTCATTATTGGCTACAATCTTTCATCGTTGCTGTTGTAGGATTGGTGTTTATCTACGGTATTTAGCGTCTACAGCAGCTCCGCTTTTAGGGTTGGCGTAGACCCAAACGTTGCCCGGAAGTCCCCCGGTGTTGTTGTGGGAGCTGCTGCACTAGCTAACGCTGCACTAGCTAACGCTGCACTAGCTAACTGCTGCACTACATTAGCTAACGCTGCCTAGCTAACGCTGAGCTAACGCTGCACTAGCTAACGCTGCACTAGCATTAGCTAACGCTGCACTACATTAGCTAACGCTGCACTAGCTAACGCTGCACTAGCATTAGCTAACGCTGCACTAGCTAACGCTGCACTACATTAGCTAACGCTGCACTAGCCAACGCTGCGCTGCACTAGGCGAATAATCGATTATTATTCGCCAGGCCTCCGATTTTGATCATGGTCAGTTTCTGGCATCCCTATTTCTGATGGCAACTTTTCTGATGGGGCCGTGGGTCTAAAGCCAGCCCATATTTTAGTAATGTCGTCATGAAGCAGCAAATCTGAATCAGCTCCGTTGTTCCCCCGTTTTTAGAGGAAAGAGAGAGAGTGTCCCCGTGAGTCTCCTGACACACCGGGGACACATGTTGATGTATAAAGACATCAAAAAGTGCATTTTGCATGATAGGAGACCTTTAGAGTAAATTCAGAGGTTCATTTTAATGCAACTTACTAATTATTGGATCTACAATCAATTTTCCATCCGATTTAAGGGGGCAGAATGATGTAATGTCTGAAGGTGTGTTAGTCCCTCCTCTAACGATGTGGGCGTCAGCTTGCGTAGGTCCTGGGTCAAGTCGTGGTAGAAGAGGTTCATCTGAGCAGCAGACAGAGGTGGAAAAGTACACATCCTTTACTCAAGTAGAAGTACGATACTCGTGTTTAAAAATACTCTGGTAAAAGTAGAAGTACTGACTAAACTTCTTTACTCAAGTAAAAGTAAAGAACTTTGAAATGTACTTCAGTAGAAAGCACCCATAGCTAGCAGCTGTTTTAAAGAGTACCTGACCTCCCTTTATATCAATAGAACAATAATGTCATTGTTAGCTAATGAATGTTTCCATGCTGAACAACGGCAACATGACAACGTTTCCATTGGTCCCTCTTCTTTAGAGAAGACCAGGAAATGATGGATACACGGATCGTGTTTAAATCAATAGGCACGCAATGACTCTAAAGAATAATGATCACGCATCAAACACACATTCAGACTAAAGGAACCAGCTGTTTGGGAAATGAGAGAAGTAGAAAGAACAGGTATTTGAGTTCAACATGTAAGAAGTAGAAAGTACAGGTATTTGAGTTCAACATGTAGAAGTAGAAAGTACAGGTATTTGAGTTCAACATGTAAGAAGTAGAAAGTACAGGTATTTGGGTTCAACATGTAAGAAGTAGAAAGTACAGGTATTTGGGTTCAACATAGAAGTAGAAAGTACAGGTATTTGAGTTCAACATGTAAGAAGTAGAAAGTACAGGTATTTGGGTTCAACATGTAAGAAGTAGAAAGTACAGGTATTTGAGTTCAACATGTAAGAAGTAGAAAGTACAGGTATTTGAGTTCAACATGTAAGTAGAAAGTACAGGTATTTGAGTTCAACATGTAAGAAGTAGAAAGTACAGGTATTTGGGTTCAACATGTGAGAAGTAGAAAGTACAGGTATTTGAGTTCAACATGTAAGAAGTAGAAAGTACAGGTATTTGTGTTCAACATGTAAGAAGTAGAAAGTTCAGGTATTTGTGTTCAACATGTAAGAAGTAGAAAGTACAGGTATTTGAGTTCAACATGTAAGAAGTAGAAAGTGCAGGTATTTGTGTTCAACATGTAAGAAGTAGAAAGTACAGGTATTTGAGTTCAACATGTAAGAAGTAGAAAGTACAGGTATTTGGGTTCAACATGTAAGAAGTAGAAAGTTCAGGTATTTGTGTTCAACATGTAAGAAGTAGAAAGTTCAGGTATTTGAGTTCAACATGTAAGAAGTAGAAAGTGCAGGTATTTGGTTCAACATGTAAGAGTAGAAAGTACAGGTATTTGAGTTCAACATGTAAGAAGTAGAAAGTGCAGGTATTTGTGTTCAACATGTAAGAAGTAGAAAGTACAGGTATTTGAGTTCAACATGTAAGAAGTAGAAAGTGCAGGTATTTGTGTTCAACATGTAAGAAGTAGAAAGTACAGGTATTTGTGTTCAACATGTGAGAAGTAGAAAGTACAGGTATTTGAGTTCAACATGTAAGAAGTCAAAGTAAAAAGTCGTCAGAAAAATAAGTAGTGGAGCAAAGTACTGATAACAGAAAAATGTACTTAAGTACAGTAGCGAAGTGTTTGAACTCCACTCCTTCCCACCTCTGCCAGCAGACCGTCGTATTGATCCGCTTCTCCGCCCCGACCCGCTCGGCCCCAAAGGCACGACGGACTTTCAACCTGCAGGGGCCACAAAGAAATGATTCAAAATGAGCCACCACAAAAGGGTCAGTTTTTACAGAATATACGATCTCCGTTCACATGATCTCAAGTACGAGAATCCTTTATACCGTAAGCAAACCTAAAGGAAAACTTAAAAAGCCTTCAGAGACAATTGGACGCTGTTATAAAAGCATATTAAGGTCCTCAATCTTAGAAGGAAAAGGCAAACTACAGGGGTAGAATCTAACTCTTTATTTAGGTCACATTAGAAATACTGGACAGGAAATGATACACTATTAAAATATGTTTCTGTTTATGTCATATATATATATATATATATTCATATGTTGCACTGTTGGAGGAGCCTGTGACTTTAGTTTTTCATTGCCATAGCTACACTGCAGCTACTGATGATGATAAAGCCTTGAATTCAAAAGAAACAGCAAATCATACGTTAAAATATATCTAGCTTAATTGGATTAACATGGAGTCACGTGGGGGGAAAACAAATATGATAAAACTCCCTCAAACCCACATATTCACCACAAAGTGCTATCGTTTTTAAGCTGCACGGGAACCGGCAGCATTCATATTAATTACTTTTCATTTCCGTGCTTACTCGTTAGTGAACCAGTCCCTTATGTCCAGTCTTAGAATGAAAAGGCAAACTAAGCACCGCTTTGAGGAGCCACAGATTTACACTTGACTAGAAAAAGGAGCAAAAGAGGAAGGAACTTTTCTGTTAATTACTCAAAAAAATGAATGGATTGAATTCAATTTTTAGGAAGCTTATTACATTTACGTGAAAATTTTCCTGTTTTATTGAGTTTGAGCTTTATTACATTCTTTAGAGAAATGAGTGGAGGAAGAAGTCCTTATTTAAGTAGAAATAGAAATACAGTGTACTTGACCTTGGTTAATTTTTTAATGGAAACAATAATAAACTATAAGAAATTATACAAGACGTATATACTATCTTAATTTCATTTTAAAATGGGCAAACATGGTGGGGGAAAAACACGGCTAATTTATCCATTATTTCTGATTATCAGGCCACTGACTGGCTGTTATATAAATGAACGTTAATGTTCCTGCTTAAACAGTCTCTTACCTTTACAATTGAAATTTCCAGCATGGTAGACACTGAAAAGAAAGCACAACAAGTGACAAACTGGTTGATTATGCAGTAATAGTCTGTTTGTCCTGTTCGGAAAAGTTGAGTACCCTCAATTTTTATGATAGAAATGTGTAGTATGGGACCCCAGCACATAGAAACTGCCGCATATGTTGGGCAATTTGGTGGTCATATTTGTAGTCTTGGTGGGCTGACTCTTGATCAATGTTGGGTCTATTTGGCAGATTTAGGGGACTCTGGATCATTTGGATTGCCTATGTGTTCTTTAGTTATGCTAATGCGAAGCAAAAACGTCCCAACTTGGGATCAATAAAGTACAACTGATCTTATCCTTCCTTATTTGAAAATGTGTCCACAGTAGCGGTAATAGAGAGGCGAGGTGCCTCCCATGCCGGTGGGACTCATGGGACCTTATTTCGGAAAAAGTTTGTATTGAAGTCAAAGATTATCTTTTGATCCCGTTTGAATTGTGCCACGAATTACACATATGATGTTTGTCAAACTTAAATAATAATTTCCATGTCAAAAAAGTCACAGTTTGTTGTAAAACTGTTGAAATAGACTATGAAAAATATGCAACTAGAAACACTACAAATCCCAGAATCCCGGTCCCGACTCACTCCCCTTGTGTGTGCACAGCTCTCAACACGCCCAGACTTGGAGTGATTTCCACCTCTTTTAATACTTTCCGCCTCG
This sequence comes from Harpagifer antarcticus, assembly GCA_902827135.1. NCBI lineage: Eukaryota > Metazoa > Chordata > Actinopteri > Perciformes > Harpagiferidae > Harpagifer > Harpagifer antarcticus. The sequence goes on along the minus strand of CADEHL010001299.1, from coordinate 55,492 downwards.
TCCTGAAAGAAAGAAGTGAAATGTTCCAACGTGACGGCCGTCTGGGCGTGTGGTGCGAGACGGGAGATGTAGTTCATTGAGCGGTTTCATACAAAAAAAAAGTGTTAATTCACAGTTTTACGACACATTTCCTTTTTTTTGACTTGCAAAATTATCTTTTAAATTGTCAAACATCATATGTGTAATTCGTGGCACAATTCAAACGGGATCGAAAGATAATCTTTCTCTCTCCATTGACTTCAATACATAACTTTTCGGAAATAAGGTCCCATGGAGCTCCCCCGGAAGGGGAGGGACTTCGCCCCTCTATCCTTTTCATCTTGTTCTCTCCATTTCCAATGGTTGCAACACTACTCATGGTAGTCACCATCAGCCCACAGAGAATACAAATACAGGGGTGCCAACTGTGGGTTCCTGGCTGGAGTGAGATTTTGATATCATGGGTTTAAATTACACATATGCACTAAATGACTGCTATCGTGTCAGCAGCGGGACCTTAGCGCATATATATATGTAATATATATATATATTAGGGATGCCAGCGATTATTCGATTATTCGATTATTCGTTTCAGTCTCCATAATCGAATATTATTTTTAAAAATCGATTTTATTTATATTTTTTTTTTTATTATTTATGTTTAATTTTTTTTTTTTCTGGCTTAGTTTCAACCAAAATATAGACTAATGCTAATAACAGTAATAGTATTAATAATTGTAAATGGCCATTGGTCACACCACCAGTTTGTTCTACTGTAAACTTGGAGGAAGCCTGCGTGCAGAGAGACTGCTGCTGCAGCACGCTACACACCGACCCCGCCCCCCCCCTCCTTTCCCTCACACGTGCGACTAAAGATGAGCAAAGCGGCAGGTAAAAAGAGTTCCTTGTGGAACTACTTTGAACTTACAAGTCCAAAGGAAGTGAAATGCAAGCTCTGCGAAAAGACGTTGGTCTATCACAGCTCAACCTCAACAATGCGTTCGCATTTGAGTGCGAAGCCAAAGTGGTTACAGAGAAAGACGCAGCACAGCCGGCCATTACCAACTTTCCTTCGAGGCCACGTCGTTGTGATGACATGCGTGCAGGTGAAATAACTGCACTAATCACCAATATGCTAGTGAAGGACATGTATTTCAATGCTGCTATTATTAATACAGGCTACATGATGGTGGTTTATTTTCTAAAGTGCCTGTCATTGCCTTTATTTGAAGATGCGCGATGCGCGCACAATGTATTTATTGCAATGCTGCTATTATTAATAATACAGGCTACAGCATGGTTTAATAATAGCATTGCAGTAAATAAATTGCTATAATAATATGTATTGCAATACTGCTATTATTAATAGAAGCTGTAGCCTGTATTTAATAATGGCAGCATTGCAATAAATACATTGTGGCGCATCGCGCATCTCCAAATAAAGGTGATGGCAGGCATTTTAGAAAAAAAAAAAAATTCTTCTGCGGAGGGGGGGGGGGGGGGGTCGGTCGAATAATCGATTATTATTCGCCAGGGCTGCCGAATAATCGATTTTGATCATGGTCAGTTTCTGGCAACCCTAATATATATATATATATATATAATACACACACAATATATACAAATACACAATATTGGACACAGACTATAAAGGGCACACAGTTTCATTCACTAATGAAAGTCAAACACATGTTTGCTTTCCACTGTTTTATTGTGTCCTGTCGCGATAAGCAATTAATTGACTTATCGTACGATAAATAAAAATGAACTCAATAAATTGCCATTTACATGAGGATGTGACTCGCAGCTCGAAAGGATGTACTTGAATTATTATTATATATTATCATTATGTCAGGGGTCTAAAATGGTCATACAACGGTGCCGACAATATTATCGGTTATCGCAATAATTTCCGGGAAAATGTTTCCAACAAAATTAATTATCGTTTGAGGCCTATACATGAAACACACACACACACACACACAGTGCACCCGCGACTGTTACAATGAAGGCTCGATAATCAGGTCACGGCATATAGGTGTAAGCAGGGGTAAAGTGATAGGAGTGGACCCCACCTCCTCTGGGGTCCTCACCACCTTTCGTGGGGTCCGGGGGCATGTTTCCCCGGGAAGATTTTTTCTTAAATATTGAAGTTAAAAGCATCAATCACCTCTCAGTGTAGCTCTAGGATGGAGCTTTTACTGACTCGTTGCCACCACACACACACACACACACACACACACCACACACACACCACAACACACACACACACACACACCACACACACACACACACACACCACACAACACCACAACACACACACACACCACACACACACACACACACACACACACACACACAGCCAAATATATTAATGAACACACTCTCACACACTCTGACTCTATGTGGCCTAGTAGAACAATAAGCAGCAGACTTTTACTTTGTTATCATTTCTACTGGATCTCAGATCTGCGCATGCGCAATACCGGTCGGGGATTGCCCAACCGGCTCCCACTGCTCTGTCTGTAACGTTAAGAGTGGGGGGGCGAGGGGGGAGCGGACCCCAGCTTGAGCAGCTGTCAACTCAACATTGTAAATAACCAACCAAAAACGATCTCCGGTTCATCTTGTTGTTGGCGTGAGAATAGTTTGGGCAGCGCGAGCGCGCGAGATTGAGAGTGAAAGCGTGTGTCACGCCAGATGCGTGCGAGTTGGCAACCCTGCAAATATCGCCAGGTTCTGGTTAAAACTGACTTTTTTGGGTCCTGAAAATGGATTCAGCATCCTCCATAACCCCCAAAACCACTCCTAAAATGTCCAAATCGGCCAAGTTATTATTATGTTTTTACTATGTTGGGCTATATGCTCATTCATGCAACTGATGCTAATTGCCCAACATGCAGGTTAGCATCCGGCCGTTTCTATGTGCTATGTACCCTACTACACATTTCTATCATTACACTTTTGGGGTACTCGGCATTTCCGGGTTCACTGAGCTGGCAACGTGTTTACTAAACATCAAAATAACAATGAATAGCTAAGGTCGACATTTTGCACCCAAGAGCGAGAAGCACATGTCGGCTAACACGTGCTAGCTTGAGCTAACGTGAGCTAACTTGAGCTAGCATTAGTTCACCGATAACTAAAACAATTTTTTTAAAAGTGCTCCCAATTGAAGGCAAATTCGACAAGTGTTGATTTAAACAGGTTTTGTTTTACATGTTTGAGCTCCATCTTATTCAGCCGGTAAAACGCACCTGTTTCAGAGCTTCTGCAGGTGTGGTGTGGGGTGGCAACCGGAGGGTCACTTCCTTCTGATTGTGACCGAGATGTCGCTGTGGCGGCCGGGTTTCCTCCGAGGTGAGAGGGTGGTTCTTTTTTCTTAGAACATTTATGAAAAACATATATAATAAAAATCACATCAGGGGTAGACATATAAAGAAAAACAAGGTTCAACATTTATTGTTGTTTATCTATAATCTACCTCTGTTTTTTTAAAGAAACATTATTCTTCCTAAAACATTTCATCTTACAATTTGACGGTTTTGTAACCTCTGAATAAACAAATGTATTTAAACGGTTAAATCCGTGTATCTACCGTCCAATTGTTTTTCTTAGTAAACACGTAAACGGGAGACGTTTGAGAGAGCTGCGGCTCGCCTCGAAAGTAGACGAGAATAGCCGATTGCAGCCGGGGGGGGGGGGGGGGTCTCAAACAGCTCGGAGTCTTCTTCTTCTTCTTCTTCTTCTTCTTCTTCTTCTTCTTTCTTCTTCTTCTTCTTCTTCTTCTTCTTCTTCTTCTTCTTCTTCTCTCTTTTGTTTTTTTTTGGCGGATTGCAATCAACTTAAGATGCATACCGCCACCTCCGAGTCGGCTTGACTCGGTTTGCATTTATAAAGAATGCACACGTGTTTAATCGTTAATGTCAGATATGTACTAAGTAAATACATTTGTTCCTGCTCAAGATTAGATTCAACTTTATTGTTATTGCACAGATTACAGGCACTGAGACAACGACATGCAGTTTAGCTTCTAACCAGGTGCAACAAGCAGTGAAGTGAAAAGTAATGTACACAATCTACAGAATAACATATAGAATGAATTGAATGATGAATAAACAGTGAGGTCTGAATACACTAGATATACACAGCAGCCTGTGAGCAGTATCAACAGTGTGTATGAATACACTAGATATACACAGCAGCCTGTGAGATAACGCAGCTTCATCATGGCAACTTGACAACAGCTAAGCTAAGCTAGGCTACTACACAGCATCCGGTGACTTTTCAGAGTTGTTGTGCCACCGGCCAGTTCTTGTCGCATATTTGGCACACTGCCTTCTTCTTACCGTCGTCCAATTTAAAATGGTCCCACACAGCTGGAGTCTTCGGCATTTTGTGTTCAGGTGTGTGAAGCGAGGTGAAGCAAGGAGAAGCGTGCCGTTTGCGTTCGTGACTGTGAGTGAACGCGATGTCAGGAGCACAGGCTGAGATTGTATATATTTCCGCATTTTAACAGTGCAATTCAAAAGTATAAATATAGTATAAGAATATGGAAATTCGCCTTTATTGATAGCATACATTTAGGGGAAAAAAATTTTTTGGGAAAAAAAATAAAAAAACGAATATCCGAATAATGAAATTGAAACCCGAATAGTTGGCCAACGAACGAATATTCGAATAGTCGAATATTCGGGTACAGCCCTAGTTTCCACTCAGACTTTAATACAGCTACACCATTGTTTGGTTTCCATGGTAGCGCGCGCAACTGAAAGTCTGAGAGGGTGAGGAAGATAGTCACAGAAAACAGAACAAGAATCGACAACTCGACCACTCCTTTCCAGCCCACACATATGCTCCATCAAGGATGGTGCTTCAGGCCGCAAGACAGTGCGGTCTCAAGGTTGGCAAGTATGCATTAGAGATCCAAGTAAGGATGGAGAAAGAAACCTTTGGGTGCCAGTCGGTCTCGGCGTCCACTGGTTTGACGCGGCAGACGATGATCTCCACGGCCTGGCCGGGCAGAGGGTGAAACCTCTCCGGGAGCTTCAGGATCTGATGGGACTTCACTTCCTTCTCCTTCCCCACATCGATGAATCGGACAAACACTGTGAAGAACAGCCGGTCTCCTCTGTCGGGGACGGACAGGACCTTCACTCTGAAGAGGGGGCGGAGCAAAGACATTATTACTAGTTGCTTGGATTATTGCAATTCTCTGTTTAATGATCTCCCTATGGTGCCATATACATCAAGTTTATTATTATGTATCTGTATCCACTTGTACTGATGCTAAAATATCCAACCTAATTTAATACAACATGGCTGAACAATGTTTGCTGTGAACTTAAGAACCAACAATGGTTACGCCTCTAAAACTGTGCCGAGAGGCGAAGTCCCTCCCTTTCCTCCATGGGACCTTATTTCGGAAAAAGTATGTATTGAAGTCAATGGAGAGAGAAAGATTATCTTTTGATCCCGTTTGAATTGTGCTACGAATTACACACATGATGTTTGTCAATGTAAAAGATAATTTTGTGTGAAGCGCTTAATGAACTACAACTCTGGTCTTGCACACGTCACCAACACCAAGACGGCCGTCACGTTAGCACATTGGAGTGATTTGAAGATCACTCCAAGTCTGGGCACGTTGAGAGCTGCACACACACACAAGGGGAGTGAGTCGGTTCCAGCATGCGGGACCGGCTTCACAAGGTGTCGGTGAGTAACACGAGTGTAATGTGTAACGTTAATGACAGCTAGCTAAATTCACCTACTGGGATTTGTAGTCTTTCTAGTTGCATATTTTTCATAGTCTTATATTTCACAGTTTTACGACAAACTGACTTTTTTGACACGGAAATATTTTTTAAGATTGCAAACATCATATGTGTAATTCGTGGCACAATTCAAACGGGATGGAAAGATACGTTTTCTCTCCCATTGACTTCAATGCATACTTTTTAAGGAAATAAGGTCCCACTCTATTCAAATGAATGTCCACTCGCTTGCAAAATCTCCTCTATAGTGATCCCTCCCTCAATTTGTTTTAGATTCCAGTCAGACCTAGGATGGGTATAGTTATATAAAAATGAATGCTGTCAAAATTATCGCGTTAACGGCGGTAATTAAGTTTTTGAATTAATTGCGTTAAAATATTTAACGCATTTAACGCATGTGCAGAATGGCCCGCCCCATACATCCCACCAGTGGCAGCAGGGTATGGCTGGGGTAGCTACACCCATACCAAGAAATGGCTTAGCCCCACCTTGAACATGATGTTAAAGTAAGCTAAATAAAGTCAGAGTAAATTGCACAGACAGCAGTTAGTCAGATTGATTTCAGCCACTTGTCTGGAAATACGAAGACCAGAAACGGTTTTGAAAACTTTTGTCACGTAGTGATCGTCTTCTCAACAGAACATCTTTGATAATGTCTTCTGGCCAATCAGAATCAAGATAACGGCGTGGTGTTGTTGCAGGAAGTCCCGACGGAGAATACTTTTGCTGTAGTACAGGTAACATATAACTGGTACGCAGGTTATGTGCGTAATCTGAAATGCGTACCGTCACTTGTGTCACACACGTACTTGTTGAAGCTTTTCCCAGAAGGCGGTTAGATCACCGGACGACAGAGTCGGTCTCCGTGCGCACAGACAGGCTGCTGCTAACGTCGTCTGTACTACGGAACTGTGCCAAAACTACGCCAACCGGCTGCGGAGGGGAGACTCCTCCCCCCCCTTCACTGGAGAGCTGCGCTGAAACAGCTGATCACAACGTTCACACTCTGTGGTCACGAAGTACTCCACTAGCCCCCCCCGTAGACTTTCCTGAAGTACTCCCCGTTGATAGAAATCAACACGTAATGAATTAAGACCCCACGGTTTGATGATTGATTCATTTTGACACACAGAACAATGTTATAATAAACAGATACTGTTAAATGGATATATCCGCCTTCTTTCATTTATCTTTCCATTCCCACAACAATATACATAAAGAAATGGCATATTTTGGACATAGTTTCGAATGGTGATTAATCTGATTAATTAATTTTTAAGCTGTGATTAATCTGATTAAAAATTGTAATCGTTTGACAGCCCTAGTTTCAACGGCACTACTACTTTTATCGATACCACTTATCCATCCGGTGCTTTAACGGTGCTCTTATCGGTTCTTTGAATAAAAGAAAAAAGGTAAATTAACCAAACAAAATTGTAAATAATGTGAATTTACAGAAATGTAAAACACAAACAGAAGAACTTACAGAAACACACAGTGGTGCAGAGCAACACAGGTGGGGCATACAGGTATGCTGCCAAAGGCCTAACGGTTCGTCTGGAGGAAGATTAAGGCATACATAACACCTGACGTGGAAATGTTACTCGTGGACGGGGCTACAGAGCTGCTAGAAAGACAGTTGACGCGGTGCATTCCTCCGTCTGGATGTGGAGCGCTTTTGCTAAATGTTTAGACAAATTGCTCGTGGTTACCGCCCTCACATGCTAAACTCTTATTGCACTTTTGGCAACGAGCATTGTCCACATCGAGACGGGTAAAGTTTAACCACAGCTTGGATCGCTTAGTTCTCTCCGCTTGTCTCTGCCGTGTGTGTGAGTGTGTGTGTGTTGCATGCATGTAGCAGAGCGTGTGTGTAAACTGCCCCGCCCCCTCGCACACAGACGGGGGAGAGAGATCTCTCGTCTGGATTGGAAAGATCGAAAATACATCATAGACGCATTTTGTAGTCTTATTGCGTATTAGAAACGGAGTTGGCGAAACTAAACTGCAATACAATATTTATGTAGCAATAATACAGATGACATATATATCTTTTACATGTCTACAGTACCGATAAAAAGACCGATAACGTTGGAGCTTAACGGTACCACGGTCTTTAATAATTCAGCCCCGGGGCTCGGTACCCATCCCTAGTCAGACCTGTGTAGAAGTTGTCCTCCTGCACAGCGAATAACCCTCCCTCCAGAATCTCCTCCACTCCGGGCTTCTTGTCGGCGTAGAAATCCTTCATCTCCGACGCCATGTTCTGAAAACCTCCGTCCTCCCTTCCCGACGATACGGCCGTAAAACACGGACGCCGTCTTAACGTAGAGAGGAACCACCTTGGAGGACAGAAAACATTTAGAGCAATCAATGGGCTCTGTTGCTGATTGGAAATAACAAAAAAGGTGTTTTAAGGAACCCTCACTTCTATGACTCCGGAGGCAGGGAGCACAGACTGGATCCAGCTCGGAGACGAAGGTGTGACGATCGGGACACACACTGCTGTCTCTGCAGAGGAAAACAGTTAGTGAAGCAGGAACAACACCAAAGGGAAATAGCAACAACATGAGTTTTATTTAGTATGTATGGGCTTTAATTTTCTAAAAATAACTACATCTTTAAAAGCTCACCTATTATGCTATAATTGAATAATATGTTATAGGGCCATATCTATACTAAACGTCTCTGGTATTTTGAGTATACATGCACAGAGAAGCAGATACTCAGCTAAATGCTGCCGTGATTAAACTCCATATCCTGTTCCAAACCACATCAAGGATTCTCTCTAAGGTGAGTTCCTTTTTATTTCCTGCTTCTTTACACACACTCTCTCCAGTACAGGGTAGCTCTGAGTGTTAGCGATGCTAATGTAAAACACAGACCATATTACGTCCAAGACTTCCGTACTCTTGATGTATTATAAACTAAGGATTAAACTTAAATAAAAACCGTAAATACCTGCAGACCCCGTAGCTCTTGACGTATCCACAGAGAGGTTGGTGGTGGGGGGGGTCTTCTGCTCCTCACGGGGCCGTGTTGAACGCCCCGAACAGAAGTCCAGCAACTCGGGGGGCAGGCGGGGCGTTGGCGCGTTTCCAGATACCGCAGAACCCCGACCACGTGACAGGCGTTCCTCTCCGAGAAATCAACAAGACCGAGCGGGTGAGGCGAGGACTTCCTCTCTGATCCTGGGAGGAAAGGAAGAGAAACCAGAGAGATGTAACACCAAACGCAGAAGTGATTCACTCAGGAATAAGATAATACTAATAAATAGGGATGCTCCGATCGCCAATTTTGGGGCCGATCGCCGGAATCAAGTATCGGCCGATCTGATTGAGTGGGCGGGGCCTATGGGGATCTTCCAAGCGGACGGCAGGAGCGGGGCTGCCAGCATCAGCTTGTAGATGTATTTTAAAACCCGTTGCGCTCTGAAACTACGGGGCGGCCGATGACAAAAAATACCATGCGTTAAAATAATTACTGGCATTAATTTTTTTTGCGTACAAATATATAAAAAAATGTGTCTATGAATTGTTTTGATCAAAATACAAACAGAAAAAAAAGGAGGAGCTAATGCCTGCTCAGAATGGATGAAACACTATCATGTTCCAAACCACATCAAGGATTCTCTCTGAAACAGTCTTGAGCTCAAAGGCCTTTCCTCTCTTGCCGGTTATACCACAAGTGATGTTCCTTTCTACTTCCTGCTTCTTCACACACATGCTCTCCAGTACAGGTTAGCTCCGAGTGTTAGCGATGCTAATGTAACACCGACCATATTACGTCCAAAACAGTCGGCATTGTTTCTGATAGCAGCTTTCTGATTGGCCCGTGGGTCCACATTTCAGATATTACGTCATGTCGGAACGCCGGAGACACATATTTATGTATAAAATACATCAAAAAGTGCATTTTGCATGATTTGTATGATTGTTCTTACCCGGTCTGAAAGGTTCCTGAAGCGTTCGGCCATACAGAAGAGCCGGCTGCCAAACACTTTGGGGGACGTGGGGAAGCCGTAGTGGACGACACACGTGGCGTCTCTGATCCCCAAACACTTCAGACACTCGCTGGAGGTCACTAAAGGTCAAACACAACAAATCAAACTACAAGCAACACATGTAAACGGTGTTGATTAGCGTTGCGTTTCGTTCGGTGAAGAGACCACGAGACGTTTATTCACTGACTGACAGGTATATAACAAATCAGTCTTTAATTGATTCGTTTTCCCTCACACCGACATATTATTATTATGTATTTATTTCAACAAGGACTGTGCATACAAATACAGTAATCTCAGAAAAGAGAAGAATTATGCCAGATTTGAGATAATAGCTAATTTCCATATGAAGTCCTGCAAAAAAGAAGAAAACGTGAGGGACACAATTATCTTCCGTTTACAGCGACTACATTTTGGAGGTTCCAAAATAGTCAGGTATTTAACGTTTGATACAGGAAGAACTAGGGCTGCTCAATTAATCTTATTTTAATTGCAGTTACGATTTTGCTTGAAAGGATTATGAAAACATAATCGAAATAAAACGATTTATTTTAAATTAACTTTTTTTAATTATTTATTTTATTGGGTTAAAAACATACTGTTCAAATTTCTCTTTTTCAATAAATGGATGTTTTCAAAGTAAATGGATAATCGGGTTTTAATAATCGTGATTTCAATTATTGACCCAAATAATCGAGATTATGATTTTTACCATAATCGAGCAGCCCTAGGAAGAACACCGAATTATAAATACAAAAACACAGAATTTGTGTTTACATATTTGACACCAAACAACACTGCATATTTACAATTGTGACACACAGATATCGAAACACATTTACTAAATCCCTTATAGTGAATGTTCATTTACCCAGAATACGTGAGTCCCGGGGCCGATGTCTTTCCCTCCACTGCTGGACCACAAAGTCAAACTGGTGCGTTAACCCCTCGTGGGTTTTGAGGCAGAACGCGGACTTGTTGCTCACGGCCTAAATATAAAAGAAAGGCTGGTTAACTTTAAAGAGAACAGCTCTTTGGTTTCTCTTCGGTAGAGAGTGAGTATCGGCAAGTAATGTAGTTAACAAACAAATGCGGTTTCTTGAAATGAAATATACCATCATTTTCGTCATATGCTCCACCCCTAGCTTGGAGCATATCACGTTTAGCAGTATTTGGTAATACTCCCATCTACATTATTACACATGATTGTACTATAAATCCCTTCAGGTGAAGCCTCTACAGGTGTGGAGTGTTATCTTCATCAGAGGGTTCACTTATCTGCTGGTGTCATATTAGTCCGACATTAGATATCTAAAGCACAGTATATATATATATATATATAGTATATATATATATATATATATATATATATATACACACATACATCTGATAAAGCTGCCGTCTCACCTTGAACACGTCTTCCACCTCCTGAGCAGATTTGGCTACGATCAGCGTCTTCTGGCCGACGTCGGAGTTGAAATCCAACGAATCGAGCAGCACCGAGATCTTATCGTTCTCCACAGTCATGCGGATGATCTGCAGGAAGACATTCATTTAAACGGAGAATCACAGCAGACACAAAACACTGAGGGCAAAAGTACTCGCATCCTTTACTCAAGTAGAAGTACAGATACTCGTGTTTAAAAATACTCAAGTAAAGAAGTTTAGTCAGTACTTAACTAAAGAGGCTTTGGAAATGTACTTCAGTTAAAAAGTACCCATAGCTAGCAGCTGTTTAAAGAGTACCTGACCTCCCTTTATATTAATAGAACAATAATGTCATTGTTAGCTAATGAATGTTTCCATGCTGAACAACGGCAACATGACAACGTTTCCATTGGTCCCTCTTCTTAGAGAAGACCAGGAAATGATGGATACACGGATCGTGTTCAAATCAATAGGCACGCAATGACTCTAAAGAATAATGATCACGCATCAAAACACACATTCAGACTAAGGAACCAGCTGTTTGGGAAATGAGAGAAGTAGAAAGTACAGGTATTTGAGTTTCAACATGTAAGAAGTAGAAAGTACAGGTATTTGGGTTCAACATGTAAGAAGTAGAAAGTACAGGTATTTGAGTTCAACATGTAAGAAAGTAGAAAGTACAGGTATTTTGAGTTCAACATGTAAGAAGTAGAAAGTACAGGTATTTGAGTTCAACATGTGAGAAGTAGAAAGTACAGGTATTTGGGTTTCAACATGTAAGAAGTAGAAAAGTACAGTATTTGGGTTCAACATGTAAGAAGTAGAAAGTACAGGTATTTGGGTTCAACATGTAAGAAGTAGAAAGTACAGGTATTTGAGTTCAACCATGTAAGAAGTAGAAAGAAAGTACAGGTATTTGAGTTCAACATGTGAGAAGTAGAAGAAAGTACAGGTCTTTGTGTTCAACATGTAAGAAGTAGAAAGTACAGGTATTTGGGTTCAACATGTAAGAAGTAGAAAGTACAGGTATTTGTGGTTCAACATGTAAGAAGTAGAAAGTACAGGTATTTGTGTTCAACATGTAAGAAGTAGAAAGTACAGGTATTTGTGTTCAACATGTAAGAAGTAGAAAGTACAGGTATTTGTGTTCAACATGTAAGAAGTAGAAAGTACAGGTTATTTGGGTTCAACATGTAAGAAGTAGAAAAGTTACAGGTATTTTGAGTTCAACATGTAAGAAGTAGAAAGTACAGGTATTGAGTTCAACATGTAAGAAAGTAGAAAGTACAGGTATTTGGATTCAAAATGTAAGAAGTCAAAGTAAAAAGTCGTCAGAAAAATAAGTAGTGGAGTAAAGTACTGATACCAGAAGAATGTACTTAAGTACAGTAACAAAGTATTTGTACTCCACTACTTCCCGACTCTGACACTGAGCATAAGTCATCATAACATATTAAAACATCGGCTGTTTTCATATACAGGGTTTTGTCGGAACCGGTAACAAATTGCAGATTCTCCAGTAAAATGTTAAAAGTGATTCCAGAAAACAATATTTCTGTTCCTCAAAACTATAATTACTCCAGAAATATGAGAATCAAACCCGGCGTCAGCCGGCAGAGACAGCTCTGTTTTTACGGAAGCTCCGACGTCACGTTGGTTGTTTACGTCCGCGGTGCCATTTTGTATAGATGTGGAAAATGTATCTTATAAACAAGATCAAAGTCACAGTACTCGTGCTATATCTTTCTAGAAACACCTCTTGTGAACTGTACCTGTACTTATATTTTTTATTCTCACTTGTCCCAGTCCGTACTTTTGGAAAACAAAAAATATGAAGAATCAAAGAAAAGATTACAAGATGAGTTTCGTCTTAATGAGTTATTTAAGTGGACTTTGGCATCTTTTGCACCTCTTACGCTACGATGGGATAATACCTACTTTATCAAGTCTGAATTCGTTCTTGCGTCATAGTAGCTCCGTTAGTAGCAACAATGACAGATATTAGGACAATAAACAAGGAAACAGACATTTTAAATGCCATTAAAATCACTGCAGACAACATGTTTAAGGCCCTTTAATGACATTTGATCTGGGATTAAACTTATTTAATTTGAGGACTACCTGGTGCATTGCTTTTTAATTTAACGTTTAAAAAAAACATGACAAAACAAAGTGGTAATGAAAGGGAATTGATGGAAAGACTGACCTGCTGAACGTTGCCATAGAGAGCAGCCTCTTCGAGGATCGCCATGACGATGCACGGGTACGGCATGTGATTGGCTAACAGAGCCTCAATGTGATTGGTCCATCTCTTTGCCACGGCGACGAGCTGCTGCGGACAGGAAGTCTTCTCCTCGCTGGAAGTCACTTTCTGGAAATGCTGCAAAATGGTCGCCATCTAACGGGGGGGACATTTGTGTTTAAAGAGACACACTTGTTCTACCGACAGATACTCGGCTAAATGCTGCCGTGATATAAACTCCATATCATGTTCCAAACCACTTCAAGGATTATTTTCTGAAACAGCATGGAGCTCAAAACTCTTTTTCTCTCTCAGGTTTACCACAAGCCGAGTTCCTTTTTTATTTCCTGCTTCTTCACACACATGCTCTCCAGTACAGCTTAGCTCTGAGTGTTAGCGATGCTGATGTAAACAAAAAGAGAGAGGGTCTCCTGACACACCGGGGACACATATTTATGTAGAAGAGACATGAAGAAGAGGGGACACATATTTATGTATAAAAGACATCAAGAGTGGCATTTTGGCGTGATAAGAAAATATGTGCCTGTAGCTTTAAATGCTAATGAGCTGCTGCTGGCCACGCCCCTCTGTGAGATATTTGGTTACAAAGCACTCAATGGTGCTCTAGGAGGAGGTTCAGTTGATAAGAGGGGGGGGGGGGGGTACCTTGGTTGCTGATTGGCTAATGGTTACACAAGACAACACATCGTTATGACATCATAAAGAGGCCAAAATCTGATCAGCTCGTTTTCAGACAGGTTTTTATAGAAATGGATCAAAAAAAAGAGAGAGAATCTTTGTTCCTGAAACTTTCAGAGTCTCTTTCCACAGAGGGGACACATGTTGATGTAGAAGAGACATGAAGAAGGAGGGGACACATGTTGATGTAGAAGAGACATTAAGAAGAGGGGACACATGTTGATGTAGAGAGACATGAAGAAGAGGGGACACATGTTGATGTAGAAGAGACATGAAGAAGAGGGGACACATGTTGATGTGAAGAGACATGAGGAAGAGGGGACACATGTTGATGTAGAAGAGACATCAAGACGAGGGGACACATGTTTGATGTAGAAGAGACATGAGGAAGAGGGGACACATGTTGATGTAGAAGAGACATCAAGACGAGGGGACACATGTTGATGTAGAAGAGACATGAGGAAGAGGGGACACATGTTGATGTAGAAGAGACATCAAGACGAGGGGACACATGTTGATGTAGAAGAGACATGAAGAAGAGGGGACACATGTTGATGTAGAAGAGACATGAAGAAGAGGGGACACATGTTGATGTAGAAGAGACATCAAGACGAGGGGGACACATGTTGATGTAGAAGAGACATGAAGAAGAGGGGACACATGTTGACGTAGAAGAGACATGAAGAAGGGGACACATGTTGATGTAGAAGAGACATGAAGACGAGGGGACACATGTTGATGTAGAAGAGACATGAAGAAGAGGGGACACATGTTGATGTAGAAGAGACATGAAGAAGAGGGGGACACATGTTGATGTAGAAGAGACATGAGGAAGAGGGGACACATGTTGATGTAGAAGAGACATCAAGACGAGGGGACACATGTTGATGTAGAAGAGACATGAAGAAGAGGGGACACATGTTGACGTAGAAGAGACATGAAGAAGTGGATTTTGTGTAATAGGGACCTTCACCTGATCTGGAGCAAAGAGTGAAGAGCTGGTCGGCCTCGTCCAGCACCAGGTGGTAAAGACGCAGGAACAGGAAACAGTGGACGGACAGCAGACGCCACCAAACTGAAGGGGGTGGTGACCAGCAGCAGGCCTGGAGGGAAATAACAATATATTTTTCGGGCTGAACTGAATGGAGCGGTTGATGACGTATTTACCTGGAAGTAAATACATCTGGTTTGTTGCTGGTTCCCTCAACAAAAAAGCAACGGGACTTCTCCAGAGGGTTTGGGAAAAAAGCTAAAAATAAGATCTGTGGAAACGAACCCGTTTGATAAACGCACGTTTTGTTCAGCCGGATAATCTCCACATGTCTACCCTACTTTTAAAAAAAAAATCATAAATCTAGTCCCCAGAAGCTAAATGCTAACGTTATGCTATAAAGGAACTACAGCCGAGTCCAGCAGCACGACTTCACGCCAACTTCAGATCCAGATTCAAACACTCAGACTCTAGATGGAACGAGTTGAAGCGTTTGTTTGAACAGTCTGCAGGAGGCAGGGACTTGCTTTCAAGCAGAACAGAAACTAACTTAGGAGTGTTCACGTGTTCGGCGTAATGACGTACAACGGCCTCCACACTTGGTAACAACCATCGTTTTTCAGACACGTCCACTCTTCAGAAATCACAGCGGGGTCACTGCTGATGATTTAATGTAGAACAAAACGTGATCCGTCTCTTCAATGAGTCTCAACCACAGACCTTCGTTCCAGATATTTTCCCAAACCCTATGGAGAGATCCCATTGGCTGTGAGACGAGGCAACAGGAAGTGGAGAAATGCTGACTCACTTCCTGGTTTAGGACTCGTCACTGCACCGCTCTATACATACACTAATAATAATACAACATATAGTCCAATAGTCAACATTTATAAAAAAACACACAAATGTAATAATTTGGAAAATTCACTACATGTTTTTAAACATTAAAAAGTTGGATAAAAGCTTTCAAATGTAAGAAAATGCATCCGAAATTGTATGAAAATGTAGGCGGGGCTCGAGCTTAAGGACGTCCCGTCGCCCGTAAAAAATCGTTTCGGGGCGAATTTGGGACGAGAGTTAAAATAAAAATACCCTGCTAACTCTACTACAAACGATGATGAAATGAAGCCGACTGCACGTTTTGTGAAGCACACAGTTATTAAACCTCCTTGTCAACATAAACAAACAAAACATTTAGAAACCCGCGAAATACACACACACACACACACACACACACACACAGCACGTAGCTACAGCTGTGCCGCAGGCTGTGCCCGCGAATTCCTGGCCCGCAAAATCGCAGGTCTAGCTATGTACTGAGTGTGTGTATTTCGCGGGTTGAGTGATGTACAATGGCATCCCGTGGAGGAATTCTGAAATGTTTTACCGTTCACAAAACGCACAGCAGAACCAGACCCTGGAGCGCCGGCCTCTTTATTTACTTACTCCTCTTCATCCCCTATGGGTAATAAGGCTGAGATGAGAACTCTCTATCGTATTCAGTCCTTAGCAATATGCTGCTCCTCTCCCCATGTAGGATGGGTACCAAGCCCCGGTATTAAACGGGCCCCGGGCCGGAATTATTACAGACAGTGGTAACGTTAAGCTCCGGCGTTATCGGACTTTTTATCGGTACTGGAGACATGTAAAAAATATATGTCATATGTATTATTGCTACATACACATTATATCGCAGTTTTAGTTTCACCAACTCCGTTTCTAATATGCAATAAGACTACAACATGCGTCTATGATGTATTTTCGAGCTTTCCAATCCAGACGAGATCTCTCTCTCCCGTCTCTGTGCGAGGGGGCGGGGCAGTTTGTAAAGGTCTCCTGACTGTGTTACAGACGGTCATCCTGTTAGTGGTTACTCTGGGTTCTGTCTTCAGGACAGTGTTGGATTGTTTTGTTAATCGGATGGGACTTGATTGGATTCAATATTAGAGTAACTTTCTCATTTGTTTAAATATATCGTTAGCCTAATAGCATAATTGCCCAAGTCATATTTGAATGTTTTTGGAAAACAAGGAAAAGTGCCCTGCAAAAATGCCTAAGTCAAAGCGATGACTTAGGCAGATAGTGATTTTGGACTCTAAAATGCATTCTGATAGGCTGTGGACATAGGCAATAAGGCAGGGTGATGCAGCAGTGGTAGGAGAGTAAAGTTAGGCAGATATCACAATTTGGCCAAAAAATGACTTAGGCAATTATGCTATTAGGCTAACGATATGTGGCCTTTGTTTATGTGATTGAATGATTTACTCAAATAAAAAGGTTGATGAATTATCATCTAATGATTTGTGTGATGTTTTATTTATGTTAAAGTTCACTTTGAATGATTTTAACTAATGATAATGTAGAAAAACTAACATTTTAATTTCGGGACGGTTCCGGGAGGATGGTGAAAAAAGTTAGTCGAGAGCCCTGAATGTAGGATAGGATAATCCAAAATGTTCCCACACCACTCCGCTCCTCCGCTCCCTCCACTGGCTCCCGGTAACTGCTAGAATCCACTTCAAGACACTGGTACTTGCGTACCATGCTGCGAATGGATCTGGCCCTTCCTACATCCAGGACATGGTTAAACTGTACACCCCAGCGCGTGCACTCGTTCTGCATCAGCCAAACGACTCGCTGCACCCTCGCTGCGAGGGGGACCCAAGTTCCCATCAGCAAAAACACGTGGGTTTGCTATCCTGGCTCTGAGATGGTGGAATGAGCTCCCCATTGACATCAGGACAGCAGAAAGCTTACACACCTTCCAGACTGAAAACTCATCTCTTTCGACTCCACTTCCAGCCATAGAATTACTAACAGAGCACTTATATACTAACAAAGGACTGGCTTCTCTAAAGCCAGCTGAGTAGCACTTGAAATGTTTGGCTCTATGAAACCTGATGTACTTTATGATTCTGTTTTCTTCAGGGATGTGTCTTCCTGGTCGAATGCACTTATTGTAAGTCGCTTTGGATAAAAGCGTCAGCTAAATGTAATGTAATGTAATAATCTCACGTATTAACAAATAATTGCATGTGGGGATTTATGTACACAATCTTTTTATTACTGCACATATTTTATTCCATTTGTAAATACTTCTATATTTTACTGTATTTTTTAATGATAATATAGTTTTCTTAAAAATAGTTCTCTCTGTGTACGCACCACGACATCAAGTCAAATTCCTCGTATGTGTCAACCTACCTGGTGATAAACCCGTTTCTGATTTTCTGACACAATTTCACGAAAGTTGAGTCGCTAGCCGACTGACGGTGTTTCGCTCACAGTTTTTTGGGGGATCCTGACGGCCTTTGCCTCGTCTTTCCCGACGCCCAGCAGCAAAGCGCAGGGGTGGAGAACGGATTTGATCTTCATCTCCTCCAGAAGCTCCATCATCACCATCACTTTCTCCCAGCCCGGACACAGCAGCACCGCCATGGGCTGGACATCAACACAAATCAGACATACGCTAATCATTCAGAGACATTTTAAGTGTAACATTTCTACCTTTGAGGGAAGAATTGTGAAGACTTTGCACACTTATGTAAAATATACTGTACGGTTTTCAGCGTTCGAGTCCTTTTAGTTCATTGTTTTGTGTTTATATCTTGTGACCTTTCATTTTGGTATTGGCTCTACCCTCTTGTTTCAGGTGTCTACACTTCCTGTCCTGGTGTGTCACCTGTCAGCCTGATTGTTGTTTCCTGCTCCTGATTGTTTCCACCTGTGCCCCATTGCCTAATGTGTGTGTGTGTGTGTGTGTGTGTGTGTGTGTGTGTGTGTGTGTGTGTGTGTGTGTGTGTGTGTGTGTGTATAGCCCTTCTTTCCTTTTGTCGGTTCGTCTTGTCTACACATCAGGTCCATGTCTGTATACTCAGTGTTTCTCAAACTTTTTCATACCAAGGACCACTTAACCAATTAAAAAACACTCGTGGACCACCTAACTCCACAAATATCAAAAAACACATCGTTTTTCTAGAACAGATTACAAATCGCCTGAAAATGGTACAAACAGGGGGCAATATGTGTGATGAAGGTGTTTATCTGGGCTATATCAAGCAATCGAAAGTGAAACTTAACGTCGCTCCATTGCGGAGATATTCCCGCGAGAGTGCGGAAAACTTAAATTGATTAATTAATTTCAAATGTGAAATGTTACCAATATACTCACGGACCACTAGGGGGCGCTCACGGACCACACTTTGAGAAGCACTGCTCTAGTGCAGTGTTTTTCAAAGTGGGGCCCCGACCCCCCGGAGGGCCGCCAGGGGGGTGGGGTCACGCAAAGTTTGAGGGAAACGGGATTATTTCTTTTTCAAGTTTAATTTATTTTTTAGATGTATTAATAACTGCATATCAATCTGTGTCCTTGATGCCAATCTTTTAATATTTTTGAATCACACAACCGCTCTTCAGCCAATCAGAATCGAGCTGCCGCTACGGAGAGTGAAACTGAGTATCTGCTCAGCTGTTGGAGCAAGTGAGAGCGAGTGAATGTTTCGCTCTGCAGCTGCATGAGAGCATACAATCAGATTTATTTCAGAAGGACAACTTTGTTGAGGAAATATTATTTTGCAAAGCTCTGGAAGGTAGGACTAAAGACTTTTCTTTTTGCCGCTGCTTTTAATTTAACTATTTACATCTTAAACTGCACTGTAACTTTTATCCATCCTTATTTTATTATCTTTAATGACTGATTTTAAATGCCATTTTCTTTGTCTTTCGTTTTTTGGTAAAGCACTTTGAATTGCCTTGTGTTGAAAGGGGCTATATAAATAAACTTGCCTTGGACCACAGGAAGAGACATGTTTCCAAGTTTTAGACGAGTTCTCATCTCAAACGGACTTGACTGGTCTCGTTGTGTGGGCGTGTGTGTTCAGATGGGGCAGCGGCCGAGAACCGGCAAAGAAGAAAGCTGAGTGACAGCTCTTCGATCAGGCAGGAGGCCCCCACATGTGGTGGCATCATTTAAAAAGGGTTAGACAAAAAAAATTGCAACAGGGGGGGTCCCCGCCAGAGGATAATGATATATGGGGGTCCTTGGCATGGCAAAGTTGGGAACCCCTGCTCTAGTGAACTTGTTGAAACAACCGAGTGGAACCTAGAGCTCTTATGAGAATCCCAGTTGAACCTAGTAACCTTTTGAATTGTCTTTTATGAAATAAAACACATGGGACACATGTTGATGTAGAAGAGACATGAAGAAGAGGGGACACATGTTGATGTAGAAGAGACATGAAGAAGAGGGGACACATGTTGATGTAGAAGAGACTTGAAGAAGAGGGGACACATGTTGATGTAGAAGAGACATGAAGAAGAGGGGACAATGTTGATGTAGAAGAGACATGAAGAAGAGGGGACACATGTTGAAGTAGAAGAGACATGAGAAGAGGGGACACATGTTGAGGTAGAAGAGACATGAAGAAGAGGGACACATGTTGATGTAGAAGAGACATGAAGAAGAGGGGACACATGTTGATGTAGAAGAGACATGAAGAAGAGGGGACACATGTTGATGTAGAAGAGACATGAAGAAGAGGGGGACACATGTGATGTATGTAGAAGAAGAGACATGAAAGAGGGGACACATGGTTGATGTAGAAGAGACATGGAGAAGAGGGGACACATGTGATGTAGAAGAGACATGGAGAAGAGGGGACACATGTTGATGTTAGAAGAGACATGAAGAAGGGGACACATGTTGATGTAGAAGAGACATGGAAGAAGAGGGGACACATGTTGATGTAGAAGAGACATGAAGAAGAGGGGGACACATGTTGATGTAGAAGAGACATGAAGAAGAGGGGGACACATGTTGATGTAGAAAGACATGAAGAAGAGGGGACACATGATGATGTAGACGAGACACGAAGAAGAGGGGACACATGTTGATGTAGAAGAGACATGAAGAAGAGGGGACACGTGTTGATGTAGAAGAGACACGAAGAAGAGGGGACACGTGTTGATGTAGAAGAGACATGAAGAAGAGGGGACACATGTTGATGTAGAAGAGACATGAAGAAGAGGGGGACACGTGTTGATGTAGAAGAGACATGGAGAAGAGGGGGACACGTGTTGATGTAGAAGAGACACGGAGAAGAGGGGACACATGTTGATGTAGAAGAGACATGAAGGAGAGGGGACACATGTTTGATGTAGAAGAGACATGAAGAAGAGGGGACACATGGTGATGTAGAAGAGACATGAATAAGAGGGGAAACATGTTGATGTAGAAGAGACAAGAAGAAGAGGGGACACACGTTGATGTAGAAGATGTAGAAGAGACACGAAGAAGAGGGGACACATGTTGATGTAGAAGAGACAAGAAGA
Source organism: Harpagifer antarcticus (assembly GCA_902827135.1). Classification (NCBI taxonomy): domain Eukaryota; kingdom Metazoa; phylum Chordata; class Actinopteri; order Perciformes; family Harpagiferidae; genus Harpagifer; species Harpagifer antarcticus. The sequence goes on along the minus strand of CADEHL010001299.1, from coordinate 34,043 downwards.
AGAGGGGACACACGTTGATGTAGAAGAGGACATTGAAGAAGAGGGGACACATGATGATGTAGAAGAGACACGAAGAAGAGGGGACACATGTTGATGTAGAAGAGACACGAAGAAGAGGGGGACACATGTTGATGTGGAAGAGACACGAAGAAGAGGGGACACATGTTGATGTAGAAGAGACCTGAAGAAGAGGGGACACATGTTGATGTGGAAGAGACATGGAGAAGAGGGGACACATGTTGATGTAGAAGAGACATGAGGAAGAGGGGACACATGTTGATGTGGAAGAGACACGAAGAAGAGGGGACACATGTTGATGTAGAAGAGCCACGAAGAAGAGGGGACACATGTTGATGTAGAAGAGACATGAAGAAGCGGGGACACATGTTGATGTAGAAGAGACATGAAGAAGAGGGGACACATGTGATGTAGAAGAGACATGAAAGAGGGGACACATGTTGATGTAGAAGAGACATGAAGAAGAGGGGACACATGTTGATGTAGAAGAGGACATGGAGAAGAGGGGACACATGTTGATGTAGAAGAGACAGGAGAAGAGGGGACACATGTTGATGTAGAAGAGACATGGAGAAGAGGGGACACATGTTGATGTAGAAGAGACATGGAGAAGAGGGGGACACATGTTGATGTAAGAAGAGACATGAAGAAGAGGGGACACATGTGATGTAGAAGAGACATGAAGAAGAGGGGACACATGTTGATGTAGAAGAGACATGAAGAAGAGGGGACACATGTTGATGTAGAAGAGACATGAAGAAGAGGGACACATGTTGATGTAGAAGAGACATGAAGAAGAGGGGACACATGTTTGATTGTAGAAGAGGACATGGAGAAGAGGGGACACATGTTGATGTAGAAGAGACATGAGGAAGAGGGGACACATGTTGATGTGGAAGAGACACGAAGAAGAGGGGACACATGTTGATGTAGAAGAGACACGAAGAAGAGGGGACACATGTTGATGTAGAAGAGACCGGAAGAAGAGGGGACACATGTTGATGTGGGAAGAGACATGGAGAAGAGGGGACACACGTTGATGTAGAAGAGACATGGAGAAGAGGGGACACATGTTGATGTAGAAGAGACATGAAGAAGAGGGGACACATGTTGATGTAGAAGAGGACATGAGGAAGAGGGGACACATGTTGATGTAGAAGAGACATGAAGAAGAGGGGACACATGTCCTCACCCCTGCGCTGGAGGTGAGGGCGGTGTGTAGATGGAGTTGAGCAGCATGTGTGTGAGCAGCGGAGCGATGTAGCTGAGCGGCCTGCTCTGCGTTGGGCGAGATGATGACGGTGTTGCAGCCTCGAGCCACGGAGGGCCAGCTGTAGCGCTCCGCTGGAGTCAAAAACGCTGCAATGCCTCTTCTTCAAAACCTGCAAACACAACGCCGTCATTTGTGAAACTCTGAAGGCAGCTTCGACATCCAACGGTCCACCACCTAAAGGTGTCCTATGATACTATTGGAAGGCATATATTATAGGTCTGATATCAATACAAAGCATGTCTATGACTCGAAATCCCAAACAGATCAGCCATTCCAGCCTCATGCCCCTCTGTTTCAGCCCTGTTATTAAAGCGCTGATTCTGGGTCAGTAGCTTTAAAAAAATAATAATAATGAATGCAGGAGAATTCTCCCCAGAGTCTCAGCTCGGGGGGGGGGGGCGTCGAATAATCGTTTATTATTTGCCAGGGCTGTCCGATTTTGATCATGGTCAGTTTCTGGCATCCCTTCTTGTTAGAGCGACTCACACAATCCCCACAGGAGCAGTTTGGGGTGAAGTGTCTCAGGGACACAACGACATGCTGACTGCAGTGGGGTTTGAACCTGTGCTCCCCTGATCCGAACACCAACGCACTATCCACTGCGCCACACGTCTTCCTATATCATGTTCCAAACCACATCAAGGATTATCTCTGAAAATAATATGGAGCTCAAAGGCTTTCTCTCTTTCCGGTTATACCACAAGGTGAGTTCCTTTCTACTTCCTGCTTCTTCACACACATGCTCTCCAGTACAGGTTAGCTCTGAGTGTTAGCGATGCTAATGTAAACAAAGACCATATTACGTCCAAAACAGTCGGGCATTGTTTCTGATAGCAACGTCTCTGATTGGCCCGTGGGTCCACATTTCAGATATTACGTCATATCGGCAGCAAATCTGGATCAGCTCCGTTGTTGGAGATGTGGGAACCACCTTGTGGTACAAAGTGCATTTTGCATGACAGGACACCTTTAAAGCCCATATGTGTTGAATGGCGCCGTGTATCAGTGATTACATTTTGACTTGAGACCAACGCAGGACCCTAAGCCCCTCTCTCCAATTATCAAATTACATCTTTTGTGCTTTTTCTAGCATTTGGAGTATCTGTGTAATATGCAAGTACAAACAGCCTGAAACTAAAGTAAGAGCACGTTATATTTTACCCAGCGGAGAGAGTCTGTGATGGGGGCGTCGTCCAGGCTGCTGCAGGGCTCCACTGGGAGGAAGAGTGCACCAGGATCCCACTCCTCCTGGGATCACTGGGAACAAACTGAGGACAAGGAGAAATATAGGAGACGTTAATATGGTTGTTTCTGTTGGGAAAATCCTAGGCTAGGTTAGGCTTGAGCTTCATCTCAGGATCCATGTATCTGTGATCCTCTCCAGAAGGAGTCATCACATACAGAGACTAGTTCCTGAGCAGTGTCCTTCACATGCTGATATCCTAGAGAGGGAGTTACAGTCACAAGATGGAGGAATAGAAAGCAGTATTCAATGTTTACTTCAGATTAGCTCCACGTCAGAAATGAGCATGCTTGATGTCTCTCTCCATAGAGGCTGAATCATCATGTTAATCACATAGCTATCATCTGCCTCAAACAGTCCTGATGCTCTTCTAGGTAATCACACATCCTGTCATGTTCACAGCTACAGTTGATACCTTTGTTATCATGTTACTCTCACATTGGAAGAGGACATTCAGTATTTTTCCAACACTAAAACCATTTGGTACTTTATGTTTAATTTATAATATTTTGATTAAAACGACTCACCGCGTCGTGTGCCGTCTCAAATTCAGGGTTCACAGGCTCAGGGTTCAACCACTCCAAAAGGCTGCATCAAGCACAACAGTCAGAATGAGGAAACGTTGGATATTAATGTAAAAGATAAATAAAAATTGTCTACCTCCCGAAGAAGCAGAAGCAAAACTCACCAGACATGTTTTGCTTTGGATGACATTCAACAGTTTCTCTTTTCACAATCATTCTACTTTTTCAATTAAGGATCGCAGGAGGTACGCACAAAGATAAGGGATTGCAATTCATTTCCACACAAAAACAGTTCTAAATAAATGTTCATAATCCTGGTGTTCTGCCACGATAACTATCAGTTTATGAAAGACAAGTGCTTAAGTGTCTCAACACTGAATAAAGCAGCTTCATGTGTTTCTGCAGGGCTAGTTCGGCGCTGCTAACCGAGCTAGCTCAGCTTGTTGCTCTGATAACTTAACCTGTTAAGCTCTGAGCCTGTTTTTCAGGTCTCAGGCTCGAAAATGACATTCCCAGAACAAATGACCATATCTTCTGAAGGGTTACATTAATAATCTTTTTTCTCAAAGTAATGATGAACCTGTGAGTTGGATGTAAAAAAGTCAGAATCAATATAGATTTTTTTATTTTAAAGAAAATTCAGATTGAACATGGTAAAAAACTGTAAATTATAGTGTCCGTCCAAAAATGTATACTTGTAGTGAAAACCACCCTTGGATGATGGTGATCAAGATTGATGCAAAACAAGTGACATTTGACCTTTTTAGAGAGAGTTAGCAAAAGAAACTCCACCTCTGAGGTGATTTGGGGTGGAAATGGGCGTTTTTGCCGTTTCTCTGGAACCCATTGGTCGATTTTGCTGATTGACATCTCTTTCTGACCGTTAGAGCCAATAGAATCGAAGGGGAATTTCCCCATACACACATGGTAAAAAAAAAAAAGGTGGGGGCTTTGCACATGCAGGTTTACATCAGAGTGAACCTATCTCTAGCTCTGACATCTGGAAACCGAAAAGCAGGTTTATTGCTTATGGTTTATCAGAAATCATTCAAAGGGACACAGACACATTGGATTAACCTATGGATTAACTTCAGCAGCGTTTTTATCGTTTTAATGCCATTGAAGACCACTTTTGACCAGACTACGACCAAGGTAGGCCCATGTTAGCATTTTTAGCTACCTAGCGCCACATGTGTTGATGTCTGTATCCGCGAGTTCTTATCATGGAGTGATGATGTATGTACCTATCGATTCTGTGTCATCTCACGATCAGATCGATGGGTTGGACGTGCAGTTACGATAAGTAATAAGGGTGTTATGAGTGAGTTTCCGTGCAACACTCGTGGCTAATTCATAGGCTCAGCGCTAGCTTTGTGGTTTAAAAAAAAATCAGTTAGCTGAGTTTCTTTGGATATAAACATTCATAGTTTATTGAATATTAAGAAGCTCTCAGACGCTGTTTCCTGCAGATGACGCGTTTTCCCCCGAGGGTGCGGTGTAGAAGAGGTTGAGATCCAGACGTCCGTGACTAAAATCCGGTTAAATATAGTTACAAAAATACCAATTGTATTGCATTAAAGTTCAAGAACTGTCTTTTCTTAACTTCCTGTATTTTTTCATTTCGCAGGGGAAGAAAATATCGCAATGTTTTCCAATATCGTGCAGCCCTTGTTTGTCTTATTAGGAATAACATTTGAACATGAGTGTCTGTGTAAACATCTTAACCTCATTACTCAGCATGTATGTTTGTTTGTTTCCTCAGCTCACCTCGAACAAGCCCAGTCCGTTTCACTCTTCCACCTTTTCTCCTCCGAATTCTACTCACCTGCGTGAAACAAACCATGAAAACAACAGCGCAGACACACAAATGTACTTTCCACCTGTGTGTCTGTGTGAGATAGGGAGTGTGTGTGTGTGTGTGTGTGTGATTTATCTAGATTACATTGTACGCTGCAGTGTTACGTAGACATGAGTTGAATGTTGGTGAATAAGTACAGATCATTTATTCCTTTTACCTTGTTCCTTCGTCTTCAACCTGACTGCTCTCACAAAGACCTTCAGCTCCACTTTGCTCACTAATAAAATGCAAATCAAGACACGTTAATAACACTTGATGTTGATATTTACAGCTCAATTAACTGGGATTTACATTTTAAAGTGCATCCGTCTCACCTCATGCTGGTCAATGTGTGCAGAGTCTCAGGCTCCACAGTTTGAAGGGGTTAATCTGTGGGACAAAATACAATTATCAAAAGCAATACTCCTTCTTACTCTCGGCGTGCGCCATCAAACCAAAATGCAGATTATTCCCCGTCAAATGTTAAAGTGAGGCCAGAAAACAATCTCTGTTCCTCAAAAAACTGTATAATTACTCCAGAAATACGAGTATCGAGCAGAGCGTCAGACGGCAGAGACAGCTTTGTTGTTACGGAGCTCCGACGTCACGTGGTTGTTACGTCCACATCTTGTTTACTGGCGCCATGTTATTGTGAGAATTTATATATCTTATAAACAAGATCAGCGCCACAGTACTCATACCAGAGGTTGGGAGTAAGTCCTACATGTGCAAGTCTCAACCTACAAGTATCAAGCAAGTCCCAAGTCACTGTGGTGAGAGTCAAGCAAGTCAAATGAATAATCCCAGTTTCCACATCAGTTAAAAGACCGTGGTTATGAAAATGGATTCAACACTATGGTCTTCATTTACACACAGTTAATCATTTGAAACGCTGCGTCTGTCTGTCTGTCCTCTCTCTCTCTCTCTACCTCTCTCTCTCTACCTCTCCCCCCCCCTTATTGGTGGGGAGGGAGAGACTCAAATGTCAACAGTTTTTCATTGACAAACATAGTTAGTTTTTCTTTGATAAAATGCTCAGACCTTTAGTCGAATAAACCACTGTTCCGAATGAGCCATTTGTAAATTAGAGTATTACTAAAGTGCTGGTAGCTTACACTTCCTTTTCTGTGCTGGAAGCTGCCGTCGTCTCTTCAGGTTGACTTTCTTTTTGCTCTTCATGCTCATCACCTGGGGAAAAACAAACACAGGAAACTTCTGGAGCTACACTTTTTGTTCAGGAATTACTTCCCAAATTGAACAGGTGAAAAAACAACAAGCAACCTGACAGCTAGGGGTGGGGGAAAATAATCGATAGGGCATAGTATCGCAAATACACAGACGCCAAGTATCGATATTTTATTATATAAACCATTCATATAGCAAATACACAGACGCCACCCTTGTGCGGTCATGGGTAAAGTCAGCGGGATTGGCAGGAAGTTAGTTTAAACAAAGATTTAAAAATATATATCGTAATACTTAGCATATCGTAGAATCGCGATAGTATCGTATCGTGGGCACAACCACATTTATTGCACTCCATTACAGTACAAGAACATTTTTAAACGAACACCACAGGCCTCCAGGAGTTTAGACCCCTGTGGATATATCTCACCCACAAAGGGGGCAAACTTGCTTTCTTGTCCATGTCAATACATGACCATTAGCTGGCTGGTGAGTGATATAGCTACTTGCTTGTTGAACCAGTATGTTGCTGCTAAACGGTTGCTTAACTGTATCCCCTCCTCACAGCCGACTCCAATTTCACAAGAAAATGGAGTCTAGTGGCTTTGAAGATACTACAGATTGCAGCTTCAGTATCTCTGTCCCTGATAGCAAGGTGTTACGGCTGCTGCCTTCCGGGTCGTCTTTATTGTATTAATCCAGTGGTATGTAAATGAGCAGTGCGATTGCCCTGATGTCATTGGCTGCCATCTCCTGGTCCGCCCCCTGGGGATTGTGATTGGAGCACGCCGGGCCCGACGCACTCCAATCGCAGCGCACAGCCGGCGCGCACCTTGCTGGAGATGACTCCCAAAGCCTGGGGGACAACCATCACTCTGGAGGCTCTGTGTTGTGGGACAGACGCCTCTAGCCTCTTGTTTGTGATTACTCGTGTTGCTTGATAACTCCAGTGAATCCTCTGTGTTCAGTTATACTGCAGCGTGTTGAAGTAGTGTTCTGTGTTTAGCGTAGTATGTGTGTGTAAGAAGATCCAGGTTTAGCTTAGCGGGGAACTAATTATTACTGTGTATACTCTGTTTTAAACTCCATTCTGTTGGTTGTTGTCAACCGATATTTTGGTCCTTTGTTTATGCCAGGCTGCACGCCTTTATCATTTTGTCACCATTACTGGACTATAATAATCCCTATAACTATTACCAATTCCAACTGGTGTGTGTTGCACTTCCTCATCCCTAGTGGGGACGTAACACAAGGTAAAGAGGTACAAATATTCTAAATATAGCCCTACTTAAACGCTTTAAATGATTACCTGTGGTTTTTCAAATTGGGTGTTGAAGCCATTTGGCATTTATATCTTATTTATATTTATAATGAAATATATGATGTTTTATCATTTATATTTATTATTGGTTTGATTGGTGACGTCACAGGCGTGTTTTTTTTTTTTTTTTTAAAAGGTGCTCACGATGAGTGGAAGGCAAACTATTATTAACCCGCACGATAGAGACCGCATGGTGAATTCTGGATGAGAAAATGTACCCAAGATACGCCGTTTGGCTTAGAAACTTTTTTTATTTTAGAGTTTTGTTTAGTATTTTGTCAGTTTTTCATTAAATAAACGGCGATATCTGATCATTAATGTGGATGCGCGTTGATTTTTCTGATAACATTGTGTGTTGTAACGGTGGTGGACTCATCAGAACAGAGGTGGGCGAGCTGACCAATCAGAGCACAGTAGGCTCATAGGGAGGGGGGGGCAGGGAGCTCCACCAAGCCGTGTAGGGACAGAGAGTGAATACACATACTATCAGAGATGCTGTTTGAGAAACCAATGTGAGTTTGGAACATTGAACAATGTATTTCTATTCTAGTAGACCTCAACAATGGAAACTATGATCAGTAGAAATGGCCATGACATGGAGCCTTTAAACCTTTAAACTTCCATGGGATGTTTTGACAGTTCTTGTTGAGTTATCAGTCTGTTCTGTTCTGAAAGAAGAACCAATGACTTAAGTTTCGGTGTTTACCCTATATACAGATAGTGGCAGCGCCGCTGCTGAAATATGCACGCTGCTGCTAGGGGGCGCCAGCCTGTAAGATGGTACTTCTTACAACAACAAATATCCCAAACTATCCCCTTCAAAAGCTGGGCTCAAACACTTCCTGTGTGCGATGTGTACTCACAGTGGGAGACGCCTGCTGGAAGATGCTGCCAGGATTCAGAAACTTTAGGAACCTGTGGGGTAGAGGAAGGTTTGGTCAGTATCAAACAGTGATAATAAAACAGATATGGAAGGCGTAGTATAGTGTGTGTGTGTGTGTGGGGTTATTCTCACCTGAACAGACTGAGATCTTTGGTCAGAGCTGCAGCCAGAGACGAGTCTGTGTCCTCCGACGAGTCACTGAACAGGAGAGACGCTCAGTTAACGATTTCAAGATATAAATGAAACTTCCAGACCATTTACATGCACTAAAATCTATAGAACACACTACGTACACCAGGGGTCGGCAACCCCTGGCATGCGTGCCAGCCTTGGCACGCGGCACCGTAACCAGTGGCACGCTAGGAATAAGTGGAATAAGTGTGCAAAATATTTAAATTGTATTTTCGGATCCTGAACGAGACCGCCGCCAGAGCGCGTCTCCCCGTTACCCGCAGAAGGAAGCCATGCACGCAGCGCAGCCCCGCTCTCTTTAAACTCCAGGTGACTTTCTGCCGCTTTCCTCCGTGGTGCTGATCGTTTCACCACAGAGAGGAAAGCACTTCACTAACGCAGTTCCCATAAGGAGCTGTACAAATGCCGCAGTTTTTGCATGGCTGTGTATTTAGTTGAAAGGCCCAGTGGCGATTCTGCTCATCGCTCATCGAAATAATATGCTACAAAGGGGCGCACTGGCCATCTGTGTGTTGAACTTTCCTGTCGGCTCCCAGACCGTAGTCGAGGAGGGCAGAAGCAACAAGCTTCAGGTTTCAATAACCCACTTTAGCTTAAATGACTGGAGAGAGGCGAGCTCTTCTTGGGAGGCCGTTGCATTTATTTAGCTGTTCTTCTGTTTCACAAAATACATCACAGACCTCTGTTTCTCTGCTTCCTCGTTTCACTTCCAGAAACATACATACACACGTTCCCTCACTGTCGCTCTACCATCCACAAACACGTATGCACCAAGCCACACCTCCCTCTCTCTCTCTCTCTTAAAGGGACAGCGATCTCATCTCACTCTGCGTGACCCTAATATCATAACATTATGTTCTGGAGAATCACAGAACGGACGATCGTCCTTATTATTATGCCGTTTAACCAATTATTTAAATGTGTTGTTAATTCGGCATCATGTAAGTTGCACTGACAGGTCCATACGCTGCTTCCCCGCAGCGAGGCTCCCCGCCCTCCTGCTGATAGTTGACGAGCGCCAAGCTCCTCAACCCCCCCCGTTGATAAACTCTCGATCGTTGGCACGCTGATAACAATTTTTTTTTTTAAATGGCACTTCATATCTAAAAGGTTGCCGACCCCTGACGTACACTATGAAGTGTCCCTACTTTAAAGAGTCCTCTCCTGCTGATGTTCAGGTGTACATCAGTATGTAGTGTCTCTACTTTAAAGAGTCCTCTCCTGCTGATGTTCAGGTGTATATCAGTATGTAGTGTCTCTACTTTAAAGAGTCCTCTCCTGATGATGTTCAGGTGTATATCAGTATGTAGTGTCTCTACTTTAAAGAGTCCTCTCCTGCTGGTGTTCAGGTGTATATCAGTATGTAGTGTCTCTACTTTAAAGAGTCCTCTCCTGCTGATGTTCAGGTGTATATCAGTATGTAGTGTCTCTACTTTAAAGAGTCCTCTCCTGCTGATGATCAGGTGTATATCAGTATGTAGTGTCTCTACTTTAAAGAGTCCTCTTCTGCTGATGTTCAGGTGCATATCAGTATGTAGTGTCTCTACTTTAAAGAGTCCTCTCCTGCTGATGTTCAGGTGTATATCAGTATGTAGTGTCTCTACTTTAAAGAGTCCTCTCCTGCTGATGTTCAGGTGTATATCAGTATGTAGTGTCTCTACTTTAAAGAGTCCTCTCCTGCTGATGATCAGGTGTATATCAGTATGTAGTGTCTCTACTTTAAAGAGTCCTCTCCTGCTGATGTTCAGGTGCATATCAGTATGTAGTGTCTCTACTTTAAAGAGTCCTCTCCTGCTGATGTTCAGGTGTATATCAGTATGTAGTGTCTCTACTTTAAAGAGTCCTCTCCTGCTGATGTTCAGGTGTATATCAGTATGTAGTGTCTCTACTTTAAAGAGTCCTCTCCTGCTGAGCTGAACTAAATGAGTGCTCACCTCTCTGCAGGAGCAGCAGCAGCAGCGTCCGGACCTTTCTCTGACAGATGTTCCTCTGTGACCTTTGACCCGCTGCCTTCTTCACGGGGCTGCAGCTCATGTTGTTGGCTCTGAAGCCGCAGCGAGGTCAGCGGTGAGGATGCGTGGATGTTATCCAGAGGACTGACGGAAACACCGTGAGCAGAGCTGCTGACCTGAGGCGCAGCCAGACCTGAAGAAATAGCTGAAAAAAGAAGCATCAGATCAGAGTTTATAGAGTATATGTGTGTTTACCAGCAGGAGACTAGGGGTGTGTGTGTGTTTACCAATCGGAGACTAGGGGTGTGTGTTTACCAGTAGGAGACAAGGGGGGTGTGTGTGTGTGTGTGTGTGTGTGTGTACCAATAGGAGACTAGGGGCATGTGTCTGTGTGTGTACCAATAGAAGACTGGGGGTGTGTGTTTACCAGTAGGAGACTAGGGGTATATGTGTGTGTGTGTGTGTGTGTGTGTGTGTGTGTGTGTACCATTGGGAGACTAGGGGCGTGTGTTTACCAGTAGGAGACTAGGGGTGTGTGTGTGTGTACCAATAGGAGACTAGGAGTGTGTGTTTACCAGTAGGAGACTAGGGGTGTATGTGTGTGTGTGTGTGTGTGTGTGTGTGTGTGTGTGTGTGTGTGTACCAATGGGAGACTAGGGGCATGTGTTTACCAGTAGGAGACTAGGGGTGTGTGTGTGTGTGTGTGTACCAATAGGAGACTAGGGGTGTGTGTTTACCAGTAGGAGACTAGGGGTGTGTGTGTGTGTGTGTGTACCAATGGGAGACTGGGGGTGTGTGTTTACCAGTAGGAGACTAGGTGTGTGTGTGTGTGTGTGTGTGTGTGTGTGTGTGTGTGTGTGTACCAGTAGGAGACTAGGGGTGTGTGTTTACCAGTAGGAGACTAGGGGTATATGTGTGTGTGTGTGTGTGTACCATTGGGAGACTAGGGGCGTGTGTTTACCAGTAGGAGACTAGGGGTTTGTGTGTGGGGTGTGTGTGTGTTGTGTGTGTGTGGTACCAATAGGAGAACTAGGGGTGTTTGTTTACCAGTAGGAGACTAGGGGTGTGTGTGTGTGTGTGTGTGTGTGTGTGTGTACCAATGGGAGACTAGGGGTGTGTGTTTACCAGTAGGAGACTAGGGGTGTATGTGTGTGTACCAATGGGAGACGAGGGGTGTGTGTTTACCAGTAGGAGACTAGGGGTGTATGTGTGTGTGTACCAATAGGAGACTAGGGGGGTGTGTGTGTGTGTGTTTACCAATAAGAGACTTTGGCTTGCTTGAGGCAGTCTGGGTCAAGATGCTGGAGGACAACATGACAGGAAGCTGGTCCTCCTCGTCCATCTCTCTGCTGTCAGCTGACTCTCGGCTGTAATACGCAAACTTCTTAGCCACCAGATCGTCGTTCAAACAGATCTGGAAAGAAATCGCCAAAATCCGGGTGTTTATTCTCCACAACTGAAACATGCAAGCTGTGATAACAAATCGCACAAGGAAATATTAGTAAAAACAGACTAAATGATATACGAGAACTGTCAAACATAGCCAGGAATCAGGATGCACTTCCTGTTCCCTGAATTGAAAAATGGTGGTTGCTAACAAGTGTCTAAATGAGACGTCTTCACGCCCAACATTAGCCGCCTTTAGCTTAGCGGTGGAGACGTGAAGTCATGTGACCGTGCTGTAGTTCCTTTATAGCCCATCATTAGCCACCTTTAGCTTAGCGGTGGAGACGTGAAGTCATGTGACCGTGCTGTAGTTCCTTTATAGCCCAACATTAGCCTCCTTTAACTTAGCGGTGGTGACGTGAAGACATGTGACCGTGCTGTAGTTCCTTTATAGCCCAACATTAGCTTAGCGGTGGAGACGTGAAGTCATGTGATCGTGCTGTAGTTCCTTTATAGCCCAACGTTAGCCGCCTTTAGCTTAGCGGTGGAGACGTGAAGTCATGTGACCGTGCTGTAGTTCCTTTATAGCCCAACATTAGCCACCTTTATCTTAGCGGTGGAGACGTGAAGTCATGTGACCGTGCTGTAGTTCCTTTATAGCCTAACATTAGCCACCTTTAACTTAGCGGTGGAGACGTGAAGTCATGTGACCGTGCTGTAGTTCCTTTATAGCCCAACATTAGCCTCCTTTAACTTAGCGGTGGAGACGTGAAGTCATGTGACCGTGCTGTAGTTCCTTTATAGCCCAACGTTAGCCGCCTTTAGCTTAGCGGTGGAGACGTGAAGTCATGTGACCGTGCTGTAGTTCCTTTATAGCCCAACATTAGCCTCCTTTAGCTTAGCGGTGGAGACGTGAAGTCATGTGACCGTGCTGTAGTTCCTTTATAGCCCAACATTAGCCTCCTTTAACTTAGCGGTGGTGACGTGAAGACATGTGACCGTGCTGTAGTTCCTTTATAGCCCAACATTAGCTTAGCGGTGGAGATGTGAAGTCATGTGACCGTGCTGTAGTTCCTTTATAGCCCAACATTAGCCTCCTTTAGCTTTGTGGTGGTGACGTGAAGTCATGTGACCGTGTAACCCAATTTTCTGCAATATTAAAAATAACGGAGAAATCCCATGCTTTTTTTCAAAGACATCAGGGAGAATTTTAGGATTGGCCTACAAAAATACGTCATCCCTACACCACTTTATTTCTGTATAAAGCCCTCGATTAAAACATAATTTTAACGTTTGAGGCTCTTTGTCTGAATAAGCATGACTTGCATAACCCTACACAGAATAAAGAAGTCACCTTGATGCTTCCTACGGTCAGGTAGAGCTCTATGGAGGTGGAGTCGGCCTCGGATTCAAGTAACACGGCCTCAGTCCGAGTGGAAGCTGATGAAAAAGGAACATTTTAAAAAGACAGGGAGGTAATCTGACATAAGTCTCATCAAACAGCAATTAAGGACACATCAAATATCACTTTTAAAATGTACAGGAGAAGAACTGTTTTCGCCCCGATCTATTTGCAATGTTGCTCACCTTGCAGCAGGCTGTGCATGTAGAGAGTAGAAGAGCTGTCCCACCGAGTGGATGCACTGCAGCGAAAAGAACATCCAGCTGAAAGTGGGTTTTATAGCAAAGTACTAATATCTGGACACGTCATAACAGAGATAAAAGCTGTTCTTTTTTATTATACAGTTCTGTAGCGATATGCCCGGTTGGCTTTCAAATCAAATGTTATTCATATTGTCCAATATCCAAAATGACATATTCGTCTCAGATATTAAAGTAATGGTCAACAAGACAGACAGTGACAAACTCACCGTCTCTCCCACAGAGAAATAAATGACAATATAACAAACACTGAACCATCGCAAACTCTGAATAATGTGATTAATATTTCATCAAAATCCACTCGTGAGTAGCTTCATGGCTCCTACATATTCTAAGAACTGTGGGAAACCAGAGGTGGGAAGTAGTGGAGTACAAATACTTTGCTACTGTACTTAAGTACATTTTATCAGTACTTTACTCCACTACTTATTTTTCTGACGACTTCTTACTTTCTACTTCTTACATGTTGAACTCAAATACCTGTACTTTCTACTTCTTACATGTTGAACCCAAATACCTGTACTTTCTACTTCTCACATGTTGAACTCAAATACCTGTACTTTCTACTTCTTACATGTTGAACCCAAATACCTGTACTTTCTACTTCTCACATGTTGAACACAAATACCTGTACTTTCTACTTCTTTATATGTTGAACCCAAATACCTGTACTTTCTACTTCTTACATGTTGAACTCAAATACCTGTACTTTCTACTTCTCTCATTTCCCAAACAGCTGGTTCCTTTAGTCTGAATGTGTGTTTGGTGCGTGATCATTATTCTTTAGCGTCATTGCGTGCCTATTGATTTGAACACGATCCGTGTATCCATCACTTCCTGGTCTTCTCTAAAGAAGAGGGACCAATGGAAACGTTGTCATGTTGCCGTTGTTCAGCATGGAAACATTCATTAGCTAACAATGACATTACTGTTCTATTAATATAAAGGGAGGTCAGGTACTCTTTAAAACAGCTGCTAGTGTAAGGCAATATTTGAATGTATTCATGTTAGCTCCAAATGTATAAGCTTAAAAATGAGAATGATTTGGGTTAAAACTGAGCTGGACTTTGGGGCAAGCACATGTGACTTCAGAGAGACCATAGGGACTTTGAGGACAAAGGAAGAGGGGGAAGGTGGCCGCATGTCTTGACTTGCACTGTATGCAAATGCTCTCGCCACCTGTGAGTGGGGGAACTTCAGATTTGGGGTGTTGAGGATATTTGGGCTGCCAATCAAAGGGGAGAGATCGGATGATCCCTCCCATTGCTTCAGCATAAATACAAGAGACGCAGCGGTGTTCAGTCTCTTTCTGCTGGCCGGCTGACGTGATCACCAGGTAATTGTGTTGTATGTGTGTTGTGTTGTATGTGTGTTGTGTTGTATGTATATTGTATTTGTAGGTGTATTGTATTGAATGTAATGATTTCTGGTGCATTGTAATATTGCCATTAAAGTAGAGTACGGTTGACTTGGTGGCACTGAATTCCTTCCATATAAATGGCTCTAGAAGGACGCGGAGATATTTGAAACGTGGAGCGTAAATCCATTTTAATATCTAACAATATGGTGCCCCGACGTGCAAGATTACGAGCGGAGGAGGAATTCAGACGACCGGATTGGGTCGAGAATAAGCGCTTTTAAACACCTCAGACAATCACGCGGGCCCTGCACAACTCAAAGGTACTTTCAGACGCCTGTTATGTACATCGATTGTCTGTGATTGAATACACTAAAATGTTAGGATTGTCTGAAGGCGTTTCACAGTGTTTTTAAAGTTTAAATGGAATATACAATGCATATTTAGAAACATAGTCGTTGATCGCAGGTAGATATTAGTCCAGCGTAGCGTACATAGACAGTTACATATTGATTACAGTTTGGCGCGGATCTACAGGTAGATAAAGTCCTGAGTCGCGTACATAAGAACGGTTTAGCGCGGATCTGTGGTATCTTAGTCCACAGTGGCGTAGAGACGGTGCAGGCTGGTGGTTGTAGAGGTTTGATTCCCACACGCCAGACCTGGAAACCCGATTTCAGATCGGGTCGCCGGCTGGAACTGAGGGGTTTTACAGCACAGACGAATGCTCTCAAGCTAAGAGCCGGAGGTCTGTGTTATGGTAATTACTCAATATTTATGGATCTCAAGGAGCACTCGGATGAGTGAGGCTCATTTGTGGTCTGCTGCTGCCATCTAGTGGCTGAAAGGGGGTAGTACACCTTTGACATTTTTTATATGAATTTAGCTTCAAGCGCTAAGGTTAAATATTACATTGCTGACCGGTATTGAAGACGGGAAGCGCGTTAATAGTAACTACGACAATAGCCCAGTATATTAATACATGTGAGCACATGTTAATTGAGTCAGATAAATAAAAGCGAAGTGCACATATTAATTGAGTCAGATAACTAAAAGCGAAGTGAATATGGAACGACAGAATGCTAAAAACGATTCTGAAATTCCAGGTAGTTACCGGGAGCAATGGGAACAGATTAAGAGATTGATTTTCAGAGAATGAAGTACATTCAAATTAAATATAATAGTGGATTATTCTACCTAGATTAGACATACAAAGAGGACAATTTGTGTGTTATGAACTGGCCTTGTCTGGTTTAATTTTTATTGAACTCAGTCTCCAAGCAGTGTGATTTCTCTCTGCACATGGTTGAGTCTTTTCCCTTCCCCCGGTCATCCAAGTTATTTGACCCCATGTGGTCAAGAGTCATTCTGTTAGACTACAATCTTGTGTAAGACAAATCATTGTTCTTTTGTCACATTTTTGAATCACATAAGACTTCATTTTGCTAAATCAATTTATCTTTAATTTGTAGTTGGTGTGTTTGTTAACATTTTAGGCACGACATAGACACTTGGGTCAAATTACATAACTGTAATCAGATTACTTGTTTTTCAATATAGCGCTAAATACAGTTAGTTTTGTATTCTGTTACAAATCTAACCATGCTTGTAACACAACATGGATAGATTTAACTTAGATGAAAGACAGATTGTAAAGCAAATTGCACACCTAAACGAACAGAAACCCAGATGGTTTGCTCGTAGCAAATGGAACAAACAGACGCAGGCACTAGATAGATTGAGGAGGGTTTGTCACAATGCTGCCCTCGCAATGATGGGAATTACAATTCCTCCCGTCACAGACCAAAATCTCCCGGGTGCAATGGCAATCCACAGCCCGATAAAAACAGATGAATTTAACACTCTTCTGTTCCCTCATGGTGTTAAAGACACGGAGGTGCCTACAGATGGCGACATTCTGGACTATGTCGCAGAACGAGTTGAATATTTTAGAACAATGCAAAATAATGTTGCTCTAACTCAGAGCACAAATCTCAACTAAAAGTTAAAAAAACACAAGTTTCCTCCTCGTTAGACAGAATACACAGGCGCGCTGAGGAGGGGGAGAGAGGTGAGACGTCTTATCACACATGTCCAAGGGGGACAGTGGTGAGGGGAGAGCGGGCCATAAAAGGAGAGAGGACACAGCAAGCCATGAAACTGAGGAGTTTTACGATGAAGCAGGAGGCCAGTGTAGTAAAACAAAAACCTGAGGACACTTTGAAGCAGGACGCCAGGGTCGTAAAGGTCCCAGGGCACAGCATTTGCCTCTGCCTCCTATGCATTACCATTCTTTCTTCATGTTTCTGAAAATGAAAACACAGTAAATGGGATTCTTTTTCAGAAAAGGGGGAGTAGTTGTTAGACAATAGGAATTTGATATTTACATTTTTATAGTCTAAAATCTATTGTAGTATTTTTTTAGGTATCATAAAAACAAACTGTTTTAGCTTTTTAGGTCAAGTTAATTGAAGATTTGAGAATGTTAATTAGGCGTCCCTAAAAATGGGGGGATGTACGACACAAATTATCTGTTAAATTCTGATTTAGATTAATCAGATGACATGTCTTTTTTTATACAGTCCTTTAATGACAGAGGTTAAAAACCTGGACACTTATTTTATTTTTATGCATATACTGCCATCAGGCTATATTTAAATCCAGAGACAGATGCAGTCTCTGTTTGAACAAATATCACAATGAAAAATAGTGGTAGCAAATCATCTTTATGTCAAATCATGTCGGGAAGAGATGAGGAGTTTTTTTTTTGAAACAAAAGTTTGAACTGAGCCATGTTGGTTTTCAAAAAGCTGACTTTTCAAAATGAAACAGATCACTTTTGAGTGTACAGTAGCAGTTTGCATGGAGATTTATTTGTGAACACAGTAGCAGGATGTATTTACCTGTCCTAGGAAAGGGACAGATTATAAGTATAAAGACTGGTTAGAAATGGAAATAAGAAAAGGTGTTGAAGGCTGAAAGAGAAAAGAGAACAGATGGTTAGAAGAAGACTGAAATAGATGGACAGGGCAAGATATTAAATGTGTTGAAGTGATATCTTGCTCAGAAGGATAAAAGGTGGTTAAAATACCACGAGTGAAGTTGGAAAAAGTATGTAGGAGAGAGAGAGAGAGAGAGACAAGACAATTAAGATGTTTGAAAAGATTAGAAAGAGTAAAAGTTATATAAAGTTAACTACTATTCTGGACAATGTCATATTGTTTTATGAGTAAAAAAACATGAAATAAAATATATTACTAAGATATAAGAAAACATGTGAAGAGACAGGCATGAAATGGTTAGACGCATGGCCCCTAGCTCGTATGTCAATCAGGAGCTCAATTAACAAAGGGACAGGTTTCTCTCCTTTGAGCTCACTCATGGTCACCAGTTCCCAGGCGCCCTGAGCGTAGGCTTGAGGGATTTGTATCAGATTTCTCCACACAGATTACAGAGGCAAAAGGGGGACATCAGACCCAACTGGCTGGGACCCAGGTTCTCTGGACCCCATCGGGCGATGCAGAGGACATCTCACGCTGTCCGCTTGGAAGGGAAAGGAGACATCTGGTACCACTGGAATCAGTGCGCAGTGGGGAAACCTCCAGGAAGGATGTGTGAAAGCTGTCATCTTCCGCGTGCTGGGCCTGCTGTACCTGACCAAGCAAGGGTGGCGACTCCACGGTGTGGGAACCGTATCCAAGGACGCAGTATCAGGAGTTCCGGGTCTCGCCACGGATGGAAGTACCTGACACTACGCAGACAGTGAAACCAGGAAAGTGAGTGTTCACCAGAGCGATAAAGAGGAAGAGCAGGCACTCGCCAAAGGGGGAGGGTCCCTAACAAACACTCCTGTCTACATCGACTGCAGTTAGACTGGCGGAGAGACCATCCTGGATACATCTGATGAAGCTGTTTAAACCTAAAAGACAGAAACTCGCCTCTACTGTGGTGAAGTCTGGCTACAAAGGGGGTGTTTTCCACTAAGGGCACTTGTCTCAAACCAGTGGAAGAAACCAACAGAACCCAGTAGAATTTAAAGAGTGGTGGACGTGAGCAGGGAAACAGTAACGGGTCTGAGGATAGAAACTGACGATGTACAGAGAAAGAATTAGACCATGGGGATTACATTAAAACATGTGCCTATACAATTTATCTACCTCAGCCGTTTGGGTACTTTTGTATATGAATTTTTGATCTTTTACAATCATTTGTATCTTTCCAGGTTCTATGTTATTCCGGAGTATAAACAGGAGGGATATGTTGGAGACATACTGAGGTCTCCACTCTTTGGGAAGTTTTAATGCACTGATATCATGTGTGGCTCTGAAACTAAAGCGGAATGAAGTATACATGAAGTAATGTTAAAGCTTGAAGACACTGCAATCTTGCAGATTACAGATTAATTGAATCACCACTGTGAAGGTTATACCTTATGACGATTGACTATACTCAATCAGAATGATTGAAGGGTTTTAACTTTGTTGTTACTAAGTGATGTAATTGATGTATGGAGTTATTTACATATTTTAGTATTTCTAACACGGTCGTATGAAGTTGATATGTGGAGCCATTTCTGAACGTTTAAATAGTCTGAATCCCAGAACGAATGTGAATGTCTTGAAAGTAGTTGATTTATTACATTTAAATCAAAAGGGGGATTTGTAAGGGAATATTTGAATGTATTCATGTTAGCTCCAAATGTATAAGCTTAAAAATGAGAATGATTTGGGGTTAAAACTGAGCTGGACTTTGGGGCAAGCACATGTGACTTCAGAGAGACCATAGGGACTTTGAGGACAAAGGAAGATGGGGGAAGGTGGCCGCATGTCTTGACTTGCACTGTATGCAAATGCTCTCGCCACCTGTGAGTGGGGGAACTTCGAATTGGGGTGTTGAGGATATTTGGGCTGCCAATCAAAGGGGAGAGATCGGATGATCCCTCCCATTGCTTCAGCATAAATACAAGAGACGCAGCGGTGTTCAGTCTCTTTCTGCTGGCCGGCTGACGTGATCACCAGGTAATTGTGTTGTATGTGTGTTGTGTTGTATGTATATTGTATTTGTAGGTGTATTGTATTGAATGTAATGATTTCTGGTGCATTGTAATATTGCCATTAAAGTAGAGTACGGTTGACTTGGTGGCACTGAATTCCTTCCATATAAATGGCTCTAGAAGGACGCGGAGATATTTGAAACGTGGAGCGTAATCCATTTTAATATCTAACAATAGTTATGGGTATTTACTGAAGTACACTTCAAAGCCTCTTTACTTTGACTTGAGTAAAGAAGTTTAGTCAGTACTTCTACTTTCACCAGAGTATTTTTAAACACGAGTATGTGTACTTCTACTTGAGGAAAGGATGTGTGTGGATAACCCATACAGTGTGTATCCTGCATTAAGTTTCTCTCACATGAGTCCTGCCTTTATCTCGTGGACGCAAACTCGCAGGGTTGTTGGTTTGATTCCCGCCAGGTGGAACCTCCTCACCCAGAAAGGCAGCTGGAGGAAATTCTGCATAGCGATCCGGATCCTTGTCAGAACAAAAAAACACAGAAGTTCAACAACAACAACAAACAGCTCAGACACACTTTTTTCTTAGGTCTGCAATTCTTCTACATCATCGTTTTATTGCCTCCTGGATTAAAATGTCAGGCCTTATTCGTTACCCTTTAAGGCTGCACAGTGAATCCAAATGTTAGCGAAATTTCAACATAGCAATATCATGAATCATTTCCTAATTGAAACATAAGTCAAACAATCCCAATTACAGCCCGTCCACACAGCGCCGTGCGTTGAAAGCTTCACCATTCACTTTGAATGGGTGACGTCACTTTTCGCCGAACTGCATTGTAGGAAGCGACGCAGTGCTTTGCTGACGTGGCTCGCTGCAAAAGTTGAGCAATGTTCAACTTTTGAAGCCTCGGCAGAAGCGTCAGCCAATCGAATCATATACAAGCTCTAGCCAATCAAACCGCTGCTTGTGTGTCAGGGGCGGGAGATTCATGTGATTGGTTGTTGGTCGAGTTTCAGACACGCCCACCGGCAAGCTTCAACGCACGCCGCTGTGTAGACGGGCCGTTACTTATTTTTCCCAAATCGTGCTGCACTAATACTCTAAGAAAAAGGCTTTGATAAATACACCAAAAAGCTGTAATTGAATTAAACGTTGCGTCATAAAAATCCTCTTGTATGTGGACTGATAAACTGGGAGTTGTTCACATAACGTTCTGGTCTTACTGGTCTGAGGGGACGACGAGTCTCTCTCCGTGGTCCACCAGGAGGCATCGAGCCTGAGAGGAAACTGAGTCCGTGATGATGGACTCAACCAGCACCCGACACCACGACTTTATCACCGCCCAGTACACCACACACACCTGGGAGGAAACAGTGTTGGGGAAACACTGAGTGTCCTCTTCCAGTCTGAGAGTCACATGATAACAAAGGTGTCCCAACTGCAGCTGTGCACATGACAGGATGTGATTACTAGACAGGGTTCCTGCAGGTTTCACCAACTCAAATGTAAGACTTTTTAAGACCACTTTGAATAGAATTTAAGACCTATTTCACGGCAAGTAAGTATGAAGGAAAATTGCTATGAAAGAAGAAATACGTCCCATAATTACTTACAAAGCTTGTGGAAGTGCGCTCCAAAATATTTGTTGATCTTGTTTATTGGTATTTATTATTTTGATATTATTTATTTAATTTATTTTTGTATTGGTTTTTCAGTTGAATTATACGTTCAGGGTAATCAAAAGTTAAAAAGATACTGTTCAAATTATTATTGTTTTAAGGCGAGACACGGCAGGCAAAAACATCGTTTTTCAAGTACTGGTCAATTTTGAGATTTTGTGCTATTTTGATTCCATAACATGTTTACTTTCAGGCTTTTGGAAGGAAAAACGTACAAAATACACATTTAAGTGTTTATTTTACTATAGTTTGTCTATTTGCGTCTGTAGATTTCTCCTAAATTCACCAAAAGTTAGCATTCTAACGTAACATAAAGTACCGCGACCGCTGTGTGCACCATGTCAACAGAGATATCGTTGGAAAGCTCCGTCTCTCCTGCACAATCTCATCGGATCCAAATATGGTCATTTCCTTTGTATCAGCAACCAATCGTGAAAGCACAAAGGGGTCTTAAACCAAGAAACGAAATCTCATTGGCTGGTGTCAATTTCTGACAACGTGATTCGTTCAGATGCGTCACGTGGTGTGCTAAAACACTTCCTGTTTAGCTTTCCGCTAGAAATTGAAATCTCAAAATCGCAAAAGAACGGCGAAAAAAACGTTCACAGAGAAGACGACAACAATTGTCACTTGCAGAAGCAAGGTTATACAAAAAACAAATGACCCCGAACATGAAACACCTTCACGGAGTGCGTCGATGCGCAAGCTGTCATCCAGAGAACAGGAGGGTTTAGCTAGCGCCTCACTGCAATCTTTAAAGGTCGTTTTCTCAAAATGAGTTTTTTCTCCTACTCTGAGTTCGAAATTTCAACTTCAGAAGCACGTAGAGACACCAAACTTTCCAGTTATATTCCTATCAATATTATGAAGGCTTTTACAGAAGGGTTTGTTCATATAATTCATAGCCTGAATTATACAACATTGTATACCTAAAAACATGGCGAAAATGGATATTTTAGGGCTGTTGACAGTATTTTCTGATTTATTGAGTGATAAAAGAGATATCCAATATCCCTTCTGTAAAAGCCTTAGATACTAATATGACTACAAAATGAAACAAGAATTTGGAACCTGGCTTTATCCAAAGTTCAGATTTCGATTCCTGAAATGTGTTAAAATATGTGCATATTTAATGAGATAATGGCTAATTTGCATATTTAAACATGCTATTTCAGAAAACTTGTAATACAAAAGACAATTGCCTTATTGTAAGACATTAACTGGAGAAATTTCTAGCTGATACCTTTAAGTTAAAAAAATTACCCTATTCACCTGGGGTGTCTCGCCTTAAGGTTCAATAAATTGATGTTTTCAAAGTCAATGAATAATCGTATTTAATAATCGTGATATCAATTATTGTTTTTATTTCATTTTTCATTATTGGCTACAATCTTTCATCGTTGCTGTTGTAGGATTGGTGTTTATCTACGGTATTTAGCGTCTACAGCAGCTCCGCTTTTAGGGTTGGCGTAGACCCAAACGTTGCCCGGAAGTCCCCCGGTGTTGTTGTGGGAGCTGCTGCACTAGCTAACGCTGCACTAGCTAACGCTGCACTAGCTAACTGCTGCACTACATTAGCTAACGCTGCCTAGCTAACGCTGAGCTAACGCTGCACTAGCTAACGCTGCACTAGCACTAGCTGACACTGCACTAGCATTAGCTGACACTGCACTAGCTCATGCTGCACTAGCATTAGCTGACGATGCACTAGCTAACGCTGCACTAGCATTAGCTAACGCTGCACTAGCTAACGCTGCGCTGCACTAGGCGAATAATCGATTATTATTCGCCAGGCCTCCGATTTTGATCATGGTCAGTTTCTGGCATCCCTATTTCTGATGGCAACTTTTCTGATGGGGCCGTGGGTCTAAAGCCAGCCCATATTTTAGTAATGTCGTCATGAAGCAGCAAATCTGAATCAGCTCCGTTGTTCCCCCGTTTTTAGAGGAAAGAGAGAGAGTGTCCCCGTGAGTCTCCTGACACACCGGGGACACATGTTGATGTATAAAGACATCAAAAAGTGCATTTTGCATGATAGGAGACCTTTAGAGTAAATTCAGAGGTTCATTTTAATGCAACTTACTAATTATTGGATCTACAATCAATTTTCCATCCGATTTAAGGGGGCAGAATGATGTAATGTCTGAAGGTGTGTTAGTCCCTCCTCTAACGATGTGGGCGTCAGCTTGCGTAGGTCCTGGGTCAAGTCGTGGTAGAAGAGGTTCATCTGAGCAGCAGACAGAGGTGGAAAAGTACACATCCTTTACTCAAGTAGAAGTACGATACTCGTGTTTAAAAATACTCTGGTAAAAGTAGAAGTACTGACTAAACTTCTTTACTCAAGTAAAAGTAAAGAACTTTGAAATGTACTTCAGTAGAAAGCACCCATAGCTAGCAGCTGTTTTAAAGAGTACCTGACCTCCCTTTATATCAATAGAACAATAATGTCATTGTTAGCTAATGAATGTTTCCATGCTGAACAACGGCAACATGACAACGTTTCCATTGGTCCCTCTTCTTTAGAGAAGACCAGGAAATGATGGATACACGGATCGTGTTTAAATCAATAGGCACGCAATGACTCTAAAGAATAATGATCACGCATCAAACACACATTCAGACTAAAGGAACCAGCTGTTTGGGAAATGAGAGAAGTAGAAAGAACAGGTATTTGAGTTCAACATGTAAGAAGTAGAAAGTACAGGTATTTGAGTTCAACATGTAGAAGTAGAAAGTACAGGTATTTGAGTTCAACATGTAAGAAGTAGAAAGTACAGGTATTTGGGTTCAACATGTAAGAAGTAGAAAGTACAGGTATTTGGGTTCAACATAGAAGTAGAAAGTACAGGTATTTGAGTTCAACATGTAAGAAGTAGAAAGTACAGGTATTTGGGTTCAACATGTAAGAAGTAGAAAGTACAGGTATTTGAGTTCAACATGTAAGAAGTAGAAAGTACAGGTATTTGAGTTCAACATGTAAGTAGAAAGTACAGGTATTTGAGTTCAACATGTAAGAAGTAGAAAGTACAGGTATTTGGGTTCAACATGTGAGAAGTAGAAAGTACAGGTATTTGAGTTCAACATGTAAGAAGTAGAAAGTACAGGTATTTGTGTTCAACATGTAAGAAGTAGAAAGTACAGGTATTTGTGTTCAACATGTAAGAAGTAGAAAGTACAGGTATTTGAGTTCAACATGTAAGAAGTAGAAAGTGCAGGTATTTGTGTTCAACATGTAAGAAGTAGAAAGTACAGGTATTTGAGTTCAACATGTAAGAAGTAGAAAGTACAGGTATTTGGGTTCAACATGTAAGAAGTAGAAAGTTCAGGTATTTGTGTTCAACATGTAAGAAGTAGAAAGTTCAGGTATTTGAGTTCAACATGTAAGAAGTAGAAAGTGCAGGTATTTGGTTCAACATGTAAGAGTAGAAAGTACAGGTATTTGAGTTCAACATGTAAGAAGTAGAAAGTGCAGGTATTTGTGTTCAACATGTAAGAAGTAGAAAGTACAGGTATTTGAGTTCAACATGTAAGAAGTAGAAAGTGCAGGTATTTGTGTTCAACATGTAAGAAGTAGAAAGTACAGGTATTTGAGTTCAACATGTGAGAAGTAGAAAGTACAGGTATTTGAGTTCAACATGTAAGAAGTCAAAGTAAAAAGTCGTCAGAAAAATAAGTAGTGGAGCAAAGTACTGATAACAGAAAAATGTACTTAAGTACAGTAGCGAAGTGTTTGAACTCCACTCCTTCCCACCTCTGCCAGCAGACCGTCGTATTGATCCGCTTCTCCGCCCCGACCCGCTCGGCCCCAAAGGCACGACGGACTTTCAACCTGCAGGGGCCACAAAGAAATGATTCAAAATGAGCCACCACAAAAGGGTCAGTTTTTACAGAATATACGATCTCCGTTCACATGATCTCAAGTACGAGAATCCTTTATACCGTAAGCAAACCTAAAGGAAAACTTAAAAAGCCTTCAGAGACAATTGGACGCTGTTATAAAAGCATATTAAGGTCCTCAATCTTAGAAGGAAAAGGCAAACTACAGGGGTAGAATCTAACTCTTTATTTAGGTCACATTAGAAATACTGGACAGGAAATGATACACTATTAAAATATTGTTTCTGTTTTATGTCATATATATATATATATATATTCATATGTTGCACTGTTGGAGGAGCCTGTGACTTTAGTTTTTCATTGCCATAGCTACACTGCAGCTACTGATGATGATAAAGCCTTGAATTCAAAAGAAACAGCAAATCATACGTTAAAATATATCTAGCTTAATTGGACTTAACATGGAGTCACGTGGGGGGAAAACAAATATGATAAAACTCCCTCAAACCCACATATTCACCACAAAGTGCTATCGTTTTTTAAGCTGCACGGGAACCGGCAGCATTCATATTAATTACTTTTCATTTCCGTGCTTACTCGTTAGTGAACCAGTCCCTTATGTCCAGTCTTAGAATGAAAAGGCAAACTAAGCACCGCTTTGAGGAGCCACAGATTTACACTTGACTAGAAAAAGGAGCAAAAGAGGAAGGAACTTTTCTGTTAATTACTCAAAAAAATGAATGGATTGAATTCAATTTTTAGGAAGCTTATTACATTTACGTGAAAATTTTCCTGTTTTATTGAGTTTGAGCTTTATTACATTCTTTAGAGAAATGAGTGGAGGAAGAAGTCCTTATTTAAGTAGAAATAGAAATACAGTGTACTTGACCTTGGTTAATTTTTTAATGGAAACAATAATAAACTATAAGAAATTATACAAGACGTATATACTATCTTAATTTCATTTTAAAATGGGCAAACATGGTGGGGGAAAAACACGGCTAATTTATCCATTATTTCTGATTATCAGGCCACTGACTGGCTGTTATATAAATGAACGTTAATGTTCCTGCTTAAACAGTCTCTTACCTTTACAATTGAAATTTCCAGCATGGTAGACACTGAAAAGAAAGCACAACAAGTGACAAACTGGTTGATTATGCAGTAATAGTCTGTTTGTCCTGTTCGGAAAAGTTGAGTACCCTCAATTTTTATGATAGAAATGTGTAGTATGGGACCCCAGCACATAGAAACTGCCGCATATGTTGGGCAATTTGGTGGTCATATTTGTAGTCTTGGTGGGCTGACTCTTGATCAATGTTGGGTCTATTTGGCAGATTTAGGGGACTCTGGATCATTTGGATTGCCTATGTGTTCTTTAGTTATGCTAATGCGAAGCAAAAACGTCCCAACTTGGGATCAATAAAGTACAACTGATCTTATCCTTCCTTATTTGAAAATGTGTCCACAGTAGCGGTAATAGAGAGGCGAGGTGCCTCCCATGCCGGTGGGACTCATGGGACCTTATTTCGGAAAAAGTTTGTATTGAAGTCAAAGATTATCTTTTGATCCCGTTTGAATTGTGCCACGAATTACACATATGATGTTTGTCAAACTTAAATAATAATTTCCATGTCAAAAAAGTCACAGTTTGTTGTAAAACTGTTGAAATAGACTATGAAAAATATGCAACTAGAAACACTACAAATATCCCAGAATCCCGGTCCCGACTCACTCCCCTTGTGTGTGGCACAGCTCTCAACACGCCAGACTTTGGAGTGATTTCCACCTCTTTTAATACTTCCGCCTCGTCCTGAAAGAAAGAAGGGAAATGTTCCAACGTGACGGCCGTCTGGGCGTGTGGTGCGAGACGGGAGATGTAGTTCATTGAGCTGGTTTCATACAAAAAAAAAAGTGTTAATTCACAGGTTTTACGACACATTTCCTTTTTTTGACTTGCAAAATTATCTTTAAATTTGTCAAACATCATATTGTAATTCGTGGCACAATTCAAACGGGGATCGAAAGATAATCTTTCTCTCTCCATTGACTTCAATACATAACTTTTCGGAAATAAGGTCCCATGGAGCTCCCCGGAAGGGGAGGGACTTCGCCCTCTATCCTGTTTCATCTTGTTCTCTCCATTTCCAATGGTTGCAACACTACTCATGGTAGTCACCATCAGCCCACAGAGAATACAAATACAGGGGTGCCAACTGTGGGTTCCTGGCTGGAGTGAGATTTTGATATCATGGGTTTAAATTACACATATGCACTAAATGACTGCTATCGTGTCAGCAGCGGGACCTTAGCGCATATATATATATGTATATATATATATATTAGGGATGCCAGCGATTATTCGATTATTCGATTATTCGTTTCAGTCTCCATAATCGAATATTATTTTTAAAAATCGATTTTATTTATATTTTTTTTTTATTATTTATGTTATAATTTTTTTTTTTTCTGGCTTATTTCAACCAAAATATAGACTAATGCTAATACCAGTAATAGTATTAATAATTGTAAATGGCCATTGGTCCACACCACCAGTTTGTTCTACTGTAAACTTGGAGGAAGCCTGCGTGCAGAGCAGACTGCTGCTGCAGCACGCGACACACCGACCCCGCCCCCCCCCTCCCTTCCCCCACACGTGCGACTAAAGATGAGGCAAAGCGGCAGGTAAAAAGAGTTCCTTGTGGAACTACTTTGAACTTACAAGTCCAAAGGAAGTGAAATGCAAGCTCTGGCGAAAAGACGTTGGTCTATCACAGCTCAACCTCAACAATGCGTTCGCATTTGAGTGCGAAGCCAAAGTGGTTACAGAGAAAGACGCAGCACAGCCGGCCATTACCAACTTTCCTTCGAGGGCCACGTCGTTGTGATGACATGCGTGCAGGTGAAATAACTGCACTAATCACCAATATGCTAGTGAAGGACATGTATTTCAATGCTGCTATTATTAATACAGGCTACATGATGGTGGTTTATTTTCTAAAGTGCCTGTCATTGCCTTTATTTGAAGATGCGCGATGCGCGCAACAATGTATTTATTGCAATGCTGCTATTATTAATAATACAGGCTACAGCATGGTTTAATAATAGCAATTGCAGTAAATAAATTGCTATATAAATAATGTATTGCAATACTGCTATTATTAATAGAAGCTGTAGCCTGTATTTAATAATGGCAGCATTGCAATAAATACATTGTGGCGCATCGCGCATCTCCAAATAAAGGTGATGGCAGGCATTTTAGAAAAAAAAAAAAAATTCTTCTGCGGAGGGCGGGGGGGGGGGGTCGGTCGAATAATCGATTATTATTCGCCAGGGCTGCCGAATAATCGATTTTGATCATGGTCAGTTTCTGGCAACCCTAATATATATATATATATATATATATATACACACACAATATATACAAATACACAATATTGGACACAGACTATAAAGGGCACACAGTTTCATTCACTAATGAAAGTCAAAACACATGTTTGCTTTCCACTGTTTTATTGTGTCCTGTCGCGATAAAGCAATTAATTGACTTATCGTACGATAAATAAAAATGAACTCAATAAATTGCCATTTACATGAGGATGTGACTCGCAGCTCGAAAGGATGTACTTGAATTATTATTATATATTATCAATTATGTCAGGGGTCTAAAATGGTCATACACGGTGCCAGACAATATTATCGGTTATCGCAATAATTTCCGGGAAAAATGTTTCCAACAAAATTAATTATCGTTTGAGGCCTATACATGAAACACACACACACACACACACAGTGCACCCGCGACTGTTACAATGAAGGCTCGATAATCAGGTCACGGCATATAGGTGTAAGCAGGGGTAAAGTGATAGGAGTGGACCCCACCTCCTCTGGGGTCCTCACCACCTTTCGTGGGGTCCGGGGGCCATGTTCCCCGGGAAGATTTTTCTTAAATATTGAAGTTAAAAGCATCAATCACCTCTCAGTGTAGCTCTAGGGATGGAGCTTTACTGACTCGTTGCCACACACACACACACACACACCACACACACACACACACACACACACACCACACACACACACACACACACACACACACACACACACACACACACACACACACACACACACACACACACACACACACACACACACACACACACACACACACACACCACAGCCAAATATATTAATAACACACTCTCACACACTCTTTGACTATATGTGGCCTAGTAGAACAATAAGCAGCAGACTTTTACTTTTTTATCATTTCTACTGGATCTAAGATCTGCGCATGCGCAATACCGGTCGGGGATTGCCCAACCGGCTCCCACTGCTGTCTGTTAACGTTAAGAGTGGGGGGGCGAGGGGGGAGCGGACCCACAGCTTGAGCAGCTGTCAACTCAACATTGTAAATAACCAACCAAAAACGATCTCCGGTTCATCTTGTTGTTGGCGTGAGAATAGTTTGGGCAGCGCGAGCGCGCGAGATTGAGAGTGAAAGCGTGTGTCACGCCAGATGCGTGCGAGTTGGCAACCCTGCAAATATCGCCAGGTTCTGGTTAAAACTGACTTTTTGGGTCCTGAAATGGATTCAGCATCCTCCATAACCCCCAAAACCACTCCTAAAATGTCCAAATCGGCCAAGTTATTATTTGTTTTTACTATGTTGGGGCCTTATATGCTCATTCATGCAACTGATGCTAATTGCCCAACATGCAGGTTAGCATCCGGCCGTTTCTATGTGGCTATGTACCTACTACACATTTCTATCATTACACTTTTGGGGTACTCGGCATTTCCGGGTTTCACTGAGCTGGCAACGTGTTTACTAAACATCAAAATAACAATGATAGCTAGGTCGACATTTTGCACCCAAGAGCGAGAAGCACATGTCGGCTAACACGTGCTAGCTTGAGCTAACGTGAAGGCTAACTTGAGCTAGCATAGTTCACCGATAACTAAAACAATTTTTTTAAAAGTGCTCCCAATTGAAGGCAAATTCGACAAGTGTTGATTTAAACAGGTTTTGTTTTACATGTTTGAGCTCCATCTTATTCAGCCGGTAACGCACCTGTTTCAGAGCTTCTGCAGGGTGGTGTGGGGGGTGCAACCGGAGGGTCACTTCCTTCTGATTGTGACCGAGATGTCCGCTGTGGGAGCGGCCGGTTTCCTCCGAGGTGAGAGGGTGGTTCTTTTTTTTAGAACATTTATGAAAAAATATATATAATAAAAATCACATCAGGGGTAGACATATAAAGAAAAACAAGGTTCAACATTTATATGTTGTTTATCTATAATCTACCTCTGTTTTTTAAAGTAAAACATTATTCTTCCTAAAACATTTCATCTTACAATTTGACGGTTTTGTAACCTCTGAATAAACAAATGTATTTAAACGGTTAAATCCGTGTATCTACCGTCCAATTGTTTTTCTTTAGTAAACACGTAAACGGGAGAGCGTTTGAGAGAGCTGCGGCTCGCCTCGAAAGTAGACGAGAATAGCCGATTGCAGCCGGGGGGGGGGGGGGGGTCTCAAACAGCTCGGAGTCTTCTTCTCTCTTATTCTTCTTCTTTCTTCTCTTCTTCTTCTTCTTCTTCTTCTTCTTCTTCTTCTGTTTTTTTTTTGGCGGATTGCAATCAACTTAAGATGCATACCGCCACCTCCGGAGTCGGCTTGACTCGGTTTGCATTTATAAAGAATGCACACGTGTTTAATCGTTAATGTCAGATATGTACTAAGTAAATACATTTGTTCCTGCTCAAGATTAGATTCAACTTTATTGTATTGCACGATTACAGGCACTGAGACAACGACATGCAGTTTAGCTTCTAACCAGGTGCAACAAGCAGTGAAGTGAAAAGTAATGTACACAATCTACAGAATAACATATAGAATGAATTGAATGATGAATAAACAGTGAGGGGTCTGAATACACTAGATATACACAGCAGCCTGTGAGCAGTATCAACAGTGTGTATGAATACACTAGATATACACAGCAGCCTGTGAGTAGTATCAACAGTGTGTATGAATACACTAGATATACACAGCAGCCTGTGAGTAGTATCAACAGTGTGTATGAATACACTAGATATACACAGCAGCCTGTGAGCAGTATCAACAGTGTGTATGAATACACTAGATATACACAGCAGCCTGTGAGTAGTATCAACAGTGTGTATGAATACACTAGATATACACAGCAGCCTGTGAGCAGTATCAACAGTGTGTATGAATACACTAGATATACACAGCAGCCTGTGAGTAGTATCAACAGTGTGTATGAATACACTAGATATACACAGCAGCCTGTGAGTAGTATGAACAGTGTGTATGAATGTGTCACATGGCAATGTATTTGTATTGCATGGTTTTAAGTGTGTGTGTTTTATACCTTTTTATTGTGTGATTTTATTCTGAAATGTGTTTGCCTTTTTAACTGGGTTTTAACTTCCTGCTGCATGCTTTTATATTGAAATGTTTGGATTGGCCTTGCTATGCTGAGTGACCACACCTGGAGCCAATGTGCACCAGCAGAGGACAGACGGAGACTGGGAAGTAAAGCTTTATGTTCTACTGAATCAATTATTGTGTTTTAAACTTAGTAGTTGGCTCCTTGATTATCAGTTTTGCTCTCTGATTTAAAAACAACCCTTTCCCGCTCCATACATTATTACCCCTCCTTTACAAATACACTAGAGCCTCATCCCAATACCCCTCCTCGACTCCTCTCTTCCCTCCTCCGGGACTTGACCCTGAAATCGATCAAGACACGCCATTTTGAAGGACATCCCAATAGCTGAAATGCACATGGAGGAGTCGAGGAGGAGTGAGGGGTGAGGGAGGAGGGGTGAGGGAGGAGGGGTGCGGGAGGAGACGAAAGGGAGGAGACGAAAGGGAGGATAGACGCGAGCAGACTACTCCCGTATAAAATCCCCGCCCCCACCTTCACAGCTGGTCCATTTCAACAGAGGAAAACCAACAACTGGAAGATGAGTGGAAAAGCGTCCCATAAATGTATAAGTGCTCACAGCTCCGTGGGAATTATTATGTGTAATTCATTTCTAAAAGGCTTTCACATTACTATAATTATATTTGTATTTAAATGTAGGCTACATTTTACACCAACACGGAACACAAAAGCAGGACCAACCATCATTGAATTCCTTGACTAACAAGAGAAAGATTCATTCATTTAAATAAATATTTAACAACAAATGGGCCGGTTCTAAAGGTTCTTCAGCTCGGCCCGATGAGAGGGGATACAGCTGTGCACATGTCATCATTAACAGACGTTTAAGAGTGACGTTTGAGTGAACGAGGACATCCCAATTAATACCTGAGGACTCCTCGTGTCCCTCGCTCGTATCTTACGGAGGCGGAGCTAAGACGCAAGGAAGGGAAAGTGAGTGAGGAAAGGAGGAGTCGAGGAGGGGTATTGGGATGAGGCTTTTATATACACAGCAGCATACCTGACGCTCACGGCCTCCGGCGTCTATAGAGTGGCGAAGTCCCGCCCATCTACTTCCGCCCCATGGGAACTTGGAGAGAGAAAACCTATCTTTCGATCCCGAAAAAAAATAATTTCCATGTCAAAAATGGTTTGAATGTGGCGCGCTCAGCAGCAGATTGATGGCTGCAGACGTTATGATTATGCGCGGTCCCGAGGGGGAGAGGTCTGAGGATTTAAACATTAAACTAAATATATTATTTTAATTATTGTGCAACACCCGCGACCCGACCCGTATCTTCTTTGTTTGACCCAGAACCGAACCCGGAAAAAAGCGTTTGAAAAGATACTACCCGCGAATCACCTTTTTTTGCGGTTCACCCGACCCGATGCAGGACTCTGTAGTGAGGGCAGTCAATCCCTTGTTTAGCAAGACAGTAGTGATGGCCATCTTGGTGACGTGTGCAAGACCAGAGTTGTAGTTCATTGACCGTTTCACACAAAAAAAAGTGTTACTTCACAGTTTTACGACACTTTATTTTTTTGACTTGCAAAATTATGTTTTAAATTGACAAACATCATGTGTGTAATTCGTGGCACAATTCAAACGGGATGGAAAGATAATCTTCTCTCTCCATTGACTTCAATACATAATTTTTCCGAAATAAGGTCCATAGAGCTCCCCCGGAAGGGGAGGGACTTCGCCACTACTTGAGAGTGTGCCTAAAAATAAGCATAACCCAGCATGAATTTATTTTTCCAGCGGTATAGAATAGGTGAATATTAAAAAGTCAATATTTATTTATTTATTCGAAATCAAATTTTACACGTAAATTCACAAACTCAACATTATGAATTTAAATAAAATTGTAGATTTCTCAATAAAGTTGAATTCTGAGAAAAAAGTCAGAATTGTCCAAAAAAAAAAAAAAAATAAAAAATCTGAATGCTGGAAGAATATGAAAAAAGTTCTCACAAAAAGTCTCAAATAAAATTGTTAAAATTCTCCAAAAAAAGTCAGTATGAAAAAAATCTGAATTCCCCAAAATTCAGAAAATTAAAAATAATCAAATTAAAAAAAAAATAATCGACAAGTCAGAATAAAATAAATAAATCAGAAAAGTCTGAATTTTCTTAAAAAATAAATGTGAATAGTCAGAATTATCAAAAGATATCTGAGTTGTCCTGCAGGGGCGATGATGAGGTCTGCCGCACTACTGACTGAACT
>CADEHL010001298.1:354847-407682 GCA_902827135.1 Harpagifer antarcticus | reverse complement strand
GCAGACGAAGAAGACATTTCGATGTTTTGGAGGCAAAAACAGACATGTCGGTCAGCTGACTCGTCTCCATGGACAGTTTCAATACTCTCTCTCTATATATTATATTGTATTAACAGTTGTGATTTAATGGAGAGCAAAGCGCCTTCTCTGCTGAATGCGGTCCCTCCTTACGGACATGTTATAACCAGCGAGAAATGGAGGAATTCGTCCCTTATTCAAAGCTTAAAGGGGAAATACATGAGTTAACTTACCGTGTATTACATTAACGGCCCAATTCCAACCGTGTTATCACGCTAACGGGTCGTTACACACGTGTGCCAAACCCCGTTCAAAAAGTCGCTGTTTTAATGTTTATTTCAATAAAATGCAGACAAAAACAAGGTGTAGAAAATGATAATTCACATTCTTTCTGTCAAATACTTCCACTCATCTATTCCGCTCACATGTCCTCAATTTAAAACGTCCACAAAATGTAACCATAACAATCAATCTAAATATAAATGTTACATGCTGAAGCGATGCTATTGGTGTTAATGCCGGATTCAATTATGTTCAATACGTCTAGAAAAAGAAACTATGTTGTAATTTATTGGTGATTAGATTCATTTTTAATGTGTTTGGCCTCCTTAAAGTCATTTCGTTTAATTAGATGTTTGTCATTATGCAAATTAAAGATTTAATTATAGTTTTAATATATATATTGGGAGGGATGAACCCCTCTAATGGTCACACATGCAGAGCACACAGTGACATGTGTTCTCTGCTTTAACCCATCCTAGTGCTAGGAGCACTGGGCAGCTATTGTACAGCGCCCAGGGAGCAATGGGAGTGGGGGGTTGTCTGGTGCCTTGCTCAAGGGCGGCAGGGCAGGCGGTGAACTGGGACCGCTCCAAGTAGCAGTCCATACTCTAAGTCTGTTCAGGGACTTGAACCGGCGACCCTACAGCTCCCAGTCCAAGCCCCTCCTATGAAAACCCACTCTAACGGTTCAGTTTGAGATCATTGTTCTGTGGCTGCAGCTCTAACACACAAGCTCTTCTTCTGCTGCAGGTGGAGGAGTGAACATCCTGTTTGAGAAGGAGCTCGGTGTCGCAGATTTCCACCTGCCCAACAAAAGCTGCATCCTGTACGTGTCAGAGTGCGACATCATAGCAGGAAACAGCTACAAGAGGAAACTGGTCCGCTACAGAAATGTGAGTTTAACGAATCAATATATTGTGCCTGAACTTTAAGGGCTGACTCTTGATCTACACTACAGTGATATGTGTCCCTCCTGTTGTACAGACCAGCAGCAGTTTCCAGGAGCTGGTGCTGGTGGAGAAGACGCGCCTCAGTGAGCAGAACTTCTCCGCCGTGCAGAAGTTTGTTGTGTTGGACCTGGGTTTGACTCTGCTGCCGGTCAGCGGGCAGACCGAGGCCTCGCAGCTCATCAGTCAGATCGTGAGTCATAGTTACCTTTTATCTTTTCATAGGATCCCAATCAGCACTAGCTATCCTACCTGGGGTCCACACACACTTACAGTCTAACACACATTTACACATGACAGCCACATTTTAATGTTAGCCGTATCGACCCTGCATCTGGAAGTCTGTTTTAGTATTAAAGAGTCACACTCAGATCGTGGTGTACACAGCATAAAGCTCTGTTAGAGACATCTCCCTGCTCCCCGGCTTGAGCTTCATCTCAGGATCCTCTCCAGAAGGAGTCATCACATACAGAGACTAGTTCCTGAACAGTGTCCTTCACATGCTGATATCCAAGAGAGGGAGTCACACAGTCACAAGATGGAGGAATAGAAAGCAGTATTCAATGTTTACTTCAGATTAGCTCCACGTCAGAAATGAGCATGCTTGATGTCTCTCTCCATAGAGGCTGAATCATCATGTTAATCACATAGCTATCATCTGCCTCAAACAGTCCTGATGCTCTTCTAGGTAATCACACATCCTGTCATGTTCACAGCTACAGTTGATACCTTTGTTAGCATGCTACTCTCATGTTGGAAGAGGACACTCAGTGTTTTCCCAACAAGCTCCCATGTCTCTGTTGATTTTCCAACCTGCTCTGACGGTCTCCAGGTCCACGGGGAGGGTCGAGAGAACCCCTTCAGGAGGAGGAGTTCCTCTCGGCTGCTGGACCCAAAGGTCCTGGTTCTGGTGCAGCGAGTCCCCGGTCGGCGGGGTCAAAGCTCTGGCGCTGCTGCAGGAGTTCTCCAGCGTCCCAGCTCTGCAACGCCGCCCCCCACGAGCTGGAGCCCATCGTGGGTCAGGCTGCAGCTCAGCAAATCCACAGCTTCTTCCACAAAGCCACTGCTGCTGGAACCTGAGCTCTCAGAGTCTGGGCTCTGATAGGTGTGTTGCTTAGTAACGACATGTTAAGCTCACTTTCAGGAGTCCATCAGTATGTAGTGTCTTTCCTTTGACGTGTGTCACAGTCGAGGCTTTCATGTTCAAAAAGGTCTTATTTCATGTTAACCCCAATATAATTCAACATGAACCCTCCTTTATTGTAACATCACACAATAAATAATATGATACAACTGCTGCTAATTTAGCTTCTTCCACAAACCCACTGCTGCTGGAAAGTAAGGACATGTTATTCATGTTCAGGTGTATATCAGTATGTAGTGTCTCTACTTTAAAGAGTCCTCTCCTGCTGATGTTCAGGTGTATATCAGTATGTAGTGTCTCTACTTTAAAGAGTCCTCTCCTGCTGATGTTCAGGTGTATATCAGTATGTAGTGTCTCTACTTTAAAGAGTCCTCTCCTGCTGATGTTCAGGTGTATATCAGTATGTAGTGTCTCTACTTTAAAGAGTCCTCTCCTGCTGATGTTCAGGTGTATATCAGTATGTAGTGTCTCTACTTTAAAGAGTCCTCTCCTGCTGATGTTCAGGTGTATATCAGTATG
Organism: Harpagifer antarcticus; assembly: GCA_902827135.1. Classification (NCBI taxonomy): domain Eukaryota; kingdom Metazoa; phylum Chordata; class Actinopteri; order Perciformes; family Harpagiferidae; genus Harpagifer; species Harpagifer antarcticus. The sequence goes on along the minus strand of CADEHL010001298.1, from coordinate 404,772 downwards.
TAGTGTCTCTACTTTAAAGAGTCCTCTCCTGCTGATGTTCAGGTGTATATCAGTATGTAGTGTCTCTACTTTAAAGAGTCCTCTCCTGCTGATGTTCAGGTGTATATCAGTATGTAGTGTCTCTACTTTAAAGAGTCCTCTCCTGCTGATGTTCAGGTGTATATCAGTATGTAGTGTCTCTACTTTAAAGAGTCCTCTCCTGCTGATGTTCAGGTGTATATCAGTATGTAGTGTCTCTACTTTAAAGAGTCCTCTCCTGCTGATGTTCAGGTGTATATCAGTATGTAGTGTCTCTACTTTAAAGAGTCCTCTCCTGCTGATGTTCAGGTGTATATCAGTATGTAGTGTCTCTACTTTAAAGAGTCCTCTCCTGCTGATGTTCAGGTGTATATCAGTATGTAGTGTCTCTACTTTAAAGAGTCCTCTCCTGCTGATGTTCAGGTGTATATCAGTATGTAGTGTCTCTACTTTAAAGAGTCCTCTCCTGCTGATGTTCAGGTGTATATCAGTATGTAGTGTCTCTACTTTAAAGAGTCCTCTCTGCTGATGTTCAGGTGTATATCAGTATGTAGTGTCTCTACTTTAAAGAGTCCTCTCCTGCTGATGTTCAGGTGTATATCAGTATGTAGTGTCTCTACTTTAAAGAGTCCTCCTGCTGATGTTCAGGTGTATATCAGTATGTAGTGTCTCTACTTTAAAGAGTCCTCTCCTGCTGATGTTCAGGTGTATATCAGTATGTAGTGTCTCTACTTTAAAGAGTCCTCTCCTGCTGATGTTCAGGTGTATATCAGTATGTAGTGTCTCTACTTTAAAGAGTCCTCTCCTGCTGATGTTCAGGTGTATATCAGTATGTAGTGTCTCTACTTTAAAGAGTCCTTCCTGCTGATGTTCAGGTGTATATCAGTATGTAGTGTCTCTACTTTAAAGAGTCCTCTCCTGCTGATGTTCAGGTGTATATCAGTATGTAGTGTCTCTACTTTAAAGAGTCCTCCTGCTGATGTTCAGGTGTATATTAGTATGTAGTGTCTCTACTTTAAAGAGTCCTCTCCTGCTGATGTTCAGGTGTATATCAGTATGTAGTGTCTCTACTTTAAAGAGTCCTCTCCTGCTGATGTTCAGGTGTATATCAGTATGTAGTGTCTCTACTTTAAAGAGTCCTCTCCTGCTGATGTTCAGGTGTATATCAGTATGTAGTGTCTCTACTTTAAAGAGTCCTCTCCTGCTGATGTTCAGGTGTATATCAGTATGTAGTGTCTCTACTTTAAAGAGTCCTCTCCTGCTGATGTTCAGGTGTATATCAGTATGTAGTGTCTCTACTTTAAAGAGTCCTCTCCTGCTGATGTTCAGGTGTATCAGTATGTAGTGTCTCTACTTTAAAGAGTCCTCTTCTGCTGATGTTCAGGTGTATATCAGTATGTTGTCTCTACTTTAAAGAGTCCTCTCCTGCTGATGTTCAGGTGTATATCAGTATGTAGTGTCTCTACTTTAAAGAGTCCTCTCCTGCTGATGTTCAGGTGTATATCAGTATGTAGTGTCTCTACTTTAAAGAGTCCTCTCCTGCTGATGTTCAGGTGTATATCAGTATGTAGTGTCTCTACTTTAAAGAGTCCTCTCCTGCTGATGTTCAGGTGTATATCAGTATGTAGTGTCTCTACTTTAAAGAGTCCTCTCCTGCTGATGTTCATTTGACCTCAGTTTGTAATGAACTCCTCTAAAGGGCGTCCTCAGATGTCCCTCATGATGTATCAGTGTTCAAATCAGCTGTTCACACACACCCCAAAACCTTATAAACAACATTATCACACACTTCCTATAAACTATCTGAACTGTGAAGAGGTGTGTTCAGCTCATCTGAGAACAGCTCATGGTGTTAATCATATTATTTGGTGTTATAATAAAATCAGCTGTTTTTTTCTCTTTTTTTTACAACAAGTAAAAACAAAACAAAAATCATCAGACATTAATTTGAATTTATTTATTCCAAAGAAAAGAGATAATTATTATTTTTCAGACTTATTCATAAAATGGTCTTCAGCTGTGTGAGCCAATATGCAACATGTCCTATATAATCAATGATTAGACAATAAAAGTGATTTAGCATCAAGACATGCCAGGAAAGTACAAACGCTTCTCATTCTGAATATGTTGCTCTGGATGATTTCAAAGGCAGGTAATAGAGTTTTTAGAATTCATCAGATCGTTTCCATATATGTAGTCAAATCGGTTTGCTGTTTTAGTAGCAACGAAAAATATTTACAGAAAAAAAATGCATTGATCTCAATCTGATAAAAAAGTGTAAACAACGCCCATCCTCTAAAACACATACATTTATAACATTACATGATATTGAACCTGATTTCAAATCAAAGGGTTGTTCTACTCGGTGTGATTGACAGGAGAGATGATCAGAGGGGCAGAGTTTTATACCACCCTTGTTGTTATAAGGACTAAAGAATGGGTAGAGTTTCTCTTTGAAGCAGCAGCCAGTGAAGGAGTAGATCAGAGCTGCAGCATCAACATCATAAAAGGAGACCAGACCCTCCTCATAATCCACAAACACCCCACCTTCTCAGGCTGAGACTTCAGAGAGAGACGGACTGGAGGAAAAGCACATGCTGTGTACTCATTTCCATTCCTCAACACTATCGTCCAGTTAACCTTTCTGAGGAGACAGTGAGATCTTTCCCTTTCTGTTGATCGACTCTCTGGGCCACTCCTAAATCCCAGTCAGTCTTCCCATTTAACCTGAACCTCGTAATAAAATCTTCCTGAAGAGAAACTCTGCTTTGCTAAGACATTAGTACAAGTATCAAAATCTCTCTGGATTGTCTGGGAGATTCTTCTTCACATCACCAAGTTTCACTTGTTTTCCATCATCAGACAGGATGAGGTTGGGATATGCTGTATCAGGATCAAGAGTCACCTCCACCTCATACTGCTGGACCCTCTTCAGCTCCACCTCAAGCAGCTTCTTCATCTGTTCACTGAGCGTCTCCTCCAGCTGAGTCACAGCTCTCCTCACAGTCCCCTCATATGAAGGTGGACGGACCCTGACTTCTGTCCAGTTCTTGGTGGGTGGAGCAGCGTTCAGGGACGTGAAGCTTTGGAGGAGGTGGAGCTGGTCTTCAGAGCGTGAGAGCTGCTCCACCTCAGAGCTCCTCTTCTTCAGCTCAGAGACTTCCTGTTCCAGCTCTTTGATGAAGCCTTCAGCCTGTTCCTCTGTCTCTCTCTGCTTCTCTTTGATGGTGTCGATGAGCTCGGCCTGGCTTCTCTCAACAGACTCCTTCAGAGCGGTGAAGACTTGAACACCATCTGCTATCTCTCTGTCTGCTCCTTCCTTACTGAGCTCCACTGAGCGATTCATCTCCTGGATCTTCAGTCGTCTCTTCTGGATCATCTGCTGAATTTCAGCCTCTGTCTTCCCCAGCTCAGCCTTCTTTCCTCATATCCTTCTTTCAGAGGAACACATCATGTGTCTTGTGGTCTGAAACAGTGCAGAGCATGCAGACACACACCTGGTCGGTCTTACAGAACAGCTCCAGCAGTTTATCGTGCTTCACACACATCCTGCCTTCCAGGTTCTCCACAGGGTCGATCAGCTGATGTTTCTTCAGGCCTGCTCTTGTCAGGTGAGGCTCAGGTGAGTCTCACAGTAGGACTCCAGACACAACCAGGCAGGACTTCAGGGCCTTCAGTCTGGTTCCAGTGCAGGCGTCACAGGGAACTTCTCTGGTTTGACAACGTGTTGCTCTGAGCTGCTGCTGCTGGCTTTCTGTTCAGCTGACTGTCTGAACTGAGCAGCCATCTCAGAGATGAAAGTGTTGACCCGCAGCTCAGGCTTTATGTTGAACACCTCTTTACAGTTGGGACACTGACTCTGGACATCAACATCCCAGTGTTGAGAGATGCAGGCTTTACAGAAGTTGTGTCCACATGGTGTGCTGACTGGATCAGTGAACACATCCAGACAGATGGAGCACAGAAACTGATCTTCAGTATGCAGACAGCTGGCAGCAGACATGTCTACACTGAGGACAGAGCAAGTGAAAAAACAAAATGTAATTGCATATTGTCTATTTGCCATGTACGAACGTAAAAATGTTAACAACCCCAAAGTTTTACGTTAGTGATGTATATTAAAGGTCTCCAGCACATACTGTAGAGCAGGGGTCACCCACCTTTTTTAGGATGAGGGCTACTTTCAAAAAATAAAACAAGTCAGGGGCTACTTTTACTCCTCCTTTTTTAGTTTTTTGCAGTGTATATATTTAGCACATTTGAACATTATTATATGCTGACCTTTAACCTTTGTGTGCTGTTTGGGTCTGTGGGACCTGTTTTCAGTGTTTACTCAATAACATGTCTGCAATTTAATTATTTTAACCTGCTTTATTTTGGGGGTGGGCCTCACCTCCTCTTGGGGGGACCTCACCTCCTCTAGGGGGTCCTCACCTCCTCTAGGGGGGACCTCACCTCCTCTAGGGGGTCCTGGGGCATGCAAACCCCGGGAAGATGTTTTTTAAAATGTTGAAGTGAAAGCATCAATCTGGTGCACTTTGAACACAAAATGAATTGATGGATCCAGCTCTCAACACTCAGATGAAAGGGAGCTGTATACTTTTCAATGATCCAAACATCTTTAGAATATTATCACAACCAATAACAAATCATTTAAACTTGTTTATTCTTATCTTATGTTACCTCGTTAGCATTCTTTCTTTTCTTTATGCATATTTTACTAATCACTCCCCTTTTAAACAGTTTTTGGTACTGTCCTATAGTACACATTGGAATGATTTCTTACTTTATATTAAATAGATAAAAGTGTGCTCTCCCTAGCTCTCTCGCTCTCTCTCTCCCTTCCTCCCTCCCTAGCTCTCTCATTTCATGTGGCCGGACTGGGTCAGTTTCCAGGGCTGAATTTTAGTCCCAGTCCGCCCCTGGGCGGGCCTACCTGAATGGGCGCGAATCTCACTTCCGTATAAAAGGAGGCCCCGCCTCCTGACCATCATCCTTTACTCTTCGCAGAGGTGATATCCTAGCACTGAGTCCGAGACGTATTTTGAGAGAAAGGAAGAATGAGAAAGAAAGCGAGTATTTCTTTAAAATGGAGCCGCTCTGGAGCATCGTAACTGCCCGGTCGTGCCCTGGCCTGATTGCGGAAGCGGATCTGCATCGTCAATGTTTTCCAGTGCCTGGGGCAGGACCATGCCGAGCAGGGAATGGGCCAGACACCGGCCTGCGTTGCCTGTCGCTCGATCCCGCTGCTGAACCGCCGGCATCGTGCGGAGCACTTTGGGAGGAAGCTCGGCCCGCAAGCGCACGTTGAGGAAGAAGATCCGGTACTCGTGGTGGTGGACATGGACGACCTGGGAGGACGTGCCGTTCGAATTCGCCCTTCAGAGGGACCGGGTGGGTCGACTTCACGGAGGGGGAAGATGACGACATCTCCTTGTCCGACACCCCTGGTTCGGATGGCCAGGAGGGTCCAGCACTCAGGTGTGTGCGACTGAACTTCCCAGCGGTGATGACCCAGGCGGCGGAGCGGGTAGGCCTACCGCTCCCCCCAACGCTGCCACCGAGGCCTGTAAGCCGCCTTAGGCAGGGGTGTTACGGCCCGGTGCTTCCGGCGCAGCCGGCCTTCATCTCACCCCAGTTGCCAGACATCTGGCAGTGTGTGGAGGCGACATGGCGGCGTCCATTGAAGGCGAAGGCCTCAATAGAGTCTATGTCGTGTGTCCTGGCGTGCCCCCCCTCGATGAGAGCCTGGTGGCCCATCTGTTGCCGCGTACAGCTGGTTGGGCGGAGGGGAAGAAACCTCTGCCCCCGCTACCGCGGGACCGAGAGGCCCTGGAATATTTAGACAAAATCTTCAGGCTCGGTGCACAGATGGCGGCTGCGGCCAATAATCTAGATGTGTTGGGCGTCTCCTTGATTACTCCTCAAGCAGACGCCCCCGCCATGAGATCGGCCCCCCTGTTCTCCAGTCCCGGGATATGGAGGGCTCTCAGAGATAACACAACCTCTGATGCCCATAACCACAGCCTCTCCGCTGTGGCCAACAAGGCAGCGGAGCGAAACTCCGCCCTGCCTGTTGATATAAGCCACTGTGGTGCTGTTCTCGCTCCTGACCATTACATGTCTCCCTTGAATTAGGGGCATGAAATGCTGGAAGACTAACACTACCGCCCGTAGCTCTAGGAGGTTGCTGTGTCGTGTTTCTGTTAGAGACCAGCGCCCAACCTATAGCCCCTCTTCAGGCAGGTTCCTCCCCATCCTGTTCTGGATGCATCTGTGAACACTGTGATGTAGGAGGTTACCCGTCCCAGCGGAGACCCCCTCCAGAGGCTCCCGGGAGACCCCCAGAACGGAGGGAGTGTCAGTCATCCGAGTGGCTCCGGACCGCGTCGGGGGCGCCGTGGTACTCAGAGATGACACAGATGAAGGTGGGCAGCTCTGGGCGATCCCCAGTTCTGGGCAGCGATGTCTCCAAGAGGCAGATGCAATCGGGCCGTTGCCCAATCTGGGCCGTCCTCTCCAGGCTTGGCTCCTGAGAGGGACAGGCTTGAGACAGGGTGGATTGTCTGACAGTGGTTATTCAGTCTATCCAGGCAGCTAGAGCAGGATCCACCACAGCCTGTTACAGGCCAAAGTGGCTAGGATTCCAGCGATGGTGTGAGGAGAGGAGAATAGAGCCCCTATCTTAGGCGCATTCACACCGCAGTACTTTTCCCACAAAGGTTCATGCGAACTTAGTTCATGAGAACTCTTTTATCGCATTCACACCAAAAAGAGCCGGTACTAAAGTAGTTCATGTGAACCTTTTTACCCGCTCGAAAGTCCCTGCTAGAGAGCAGGGACTTTCGAGCGGCTCTTTGGTGAGAAAAGAGCTATATTTCTGATTGGCTGGGCGGATTGCAAACCACGCCCCGTAAAACTCCCAAAACGTTTTGTGAAGCCGCCATTTTATTTTCCTCGCATTAGCATTATTAGCATTAGCATTAGCCCAGCGCAGAAACGCAGAGAGACTAACTTATGGCAACACAAAATAAAACATGGGAGCGGTGGAGAAGAGGAGGTGTCGGCGTTCTGGCGATTTACTCGGAAGGCTTCAGTAGAAGCTGCTGGGAGTCCTAGCAGCTTCTACTGAAGCCTTCCCCAACTCCGGGGACTTCCGGCCGGGGACTTCCGGGCGGCAGTATACGCCGTGAAGTGGTTTGCGGCCTGCCAGTAAACCCAAAGCAGAAGAAGAAGAAGTGACGTCAGCGGCTTCATTGGCCTAATCCTCCCCTAGGGACTTTTTCCGGTGTGAACGGGATCTGTCGCATGAACCTTTGTGGGAAAAGTACTGCGGTGGGAATGTGCCTATTGTGAGTTGGGCTCTATGTTATCCTTCTTACAGTTATTGGTGGACAGGGGGCTTGCTCATTCTACAGTAAAGGTGTATGCAGCGGCCATCTCGTCCTGCCATGAGGGTTTTAACGGCAGGTCAGCCTTTTCTCATCCACTGATGTCTCGGTTTTTACAGGGGGTCAGGAGGCTGCGCCCATTAGTGCACGCCTCCGCCCCACAGTGGGACCTGCCGCTGGTACTCGAGGCTCTGGTCACAGAACCATTTAAGCCTCTGGAGCTCTCCTCCTTGAAAGCACTGTCGTGGAAGGCAGCATTGCTACTTGCCTTAACGTCAGACGAGTTGACCGCTCTGTCGGTGCTCCCGAGTTGCCTGTTCAGTCGGGGTGACCGGAGCGGGGCAACACTCGAACCCACTCAACCGAACCCCTCCTTTATGCCCAAGAGCCTAAGGTTCAGGTCGAGGGCTCAGTTGGGGGGTTTAGTCTTCCACCGAGTCCACGGGGGTCAGTGCGCACTCCACACGAGCTATGGCTGTGTCAACAGCTTTATTCAACGGTGTGAGTGTGGAGGATATATGCACGGCGGCGTCTTGGTCAACGCCAGGCCCCTTCATAAAGTTGTATCTCTTGGGTATGTCTGGCTCTTTCTCAGCGTCTGTGCTTGCTGGGGAAACACAGGACTTGTGAGGAGGGGGGGGGCTATGGGTCAGTGGGCATCTGACCCCCTCCCCGGGCGTAAATGCGCTTACATTTCTCCGGACCCCTGGAGGGGTGACGTATTGCGCTCTGGGCCATTACAGGGCTAAAGGGCTCCCCTCGCCCGCCTGAGGGCGGGGGGGAGAGAGCCCTCCATACTATGGTCTGTACACGCTCTGCACGGGGTTAGTGTTTGAGTGTGGGGACATGGGGAGCACTTGCGCTCTCCCCGTGCCTTTTGGGGACTCAGGAAAGAGGGTGCATAGTGAACCCATACAGGGCTGCAGACTTTCCCTGTCTGCCTATAGGCGAACGCAGGGGAGCCCTCAGCACTGTTTTTCGAGCACACATTTTTGCGAGGCAAGCGCGTCAGGGTGTGCTCTATCTGCCGCAGCCTGGACTTCTCCACGGTTACAACCGAGGGAGAGGTGAGTGAGGCGCAGCGGCTGCTAAAGCCGGTCAGGGACAGTGAGGTGGAAGGGTGCGTTGGACGACAGTGCGCGTATACATCGGGGCTCCGCCCACTGTACCCACAGAGTCCAGTAGAGGGCGGAGCCTGTGAGAGATATAATGCCGGGTTACGTATTGTAACCCTTGTTATATTAACACAGGCTGAGCCCTCTACTCTGGGGCACTGTCTGTCCTATGCTGCTCGCTGAAGAGTGGTGAAGGATGATGGTCAGGAGGCGGGGCCTCCTTTTATACGGAAGTGAGATGCACGCACATTCAGGTAGGCCACGTCTATAAGAGTCTCAGTAGGTGAATGCTTGCATGATAAGGTAGTACCCATAGAGTCCAGTAGAGGGCTCCGCCTGCCAGTTTAAACTCTAAAACACACAATGTGTAAGCTCTATTCGTTTTGGGGGATTTTGCTGAAGTTAATAGTTAACAGTAAACGTTATCAGCTGTATAAAGGCCGAGAGCAGTTATTACAGAAACAGAGAGGCTGAGAAAGAGCGGTTCAAAGCTCAAGGCTGCTCACCACAGTGTGTCACAATTATATAAGAAGAAAAATGTAAATGTCATTTTTATAAGCAATTCCAAAAATGTGTAACATAACACCAGATACCTTGCTTTGGACAGTCCAGAACAAATATAATACTTAGATACTACTTTGTTTAAAAGTCATTTATAAAGATGTTTTCAAATCCAGGAAATATGAAAATAGTACAAGCTAATGCTTTGGCTGCATTCTGTCTAACCTTCCTCTCCCAGAGTTTACATTGCATTCTTGGCTGTTTCTAATTTCTTAACTGACACATTTCTATAGTATAATATTCTTTATTTGGTCAAATGGATGTAATACAGTCAGATTCAGATTTTAATCAAACGGTGACTAAATATGTAGTGAGTGATGTGTCTGTAGTGCACTCACCAGAGTTTGCAGAGATCCTGCTGTGTTGAAAAGAGCTGCTGAGTCGAGTGTTTCTTCAGAGAAACAGAGACACTGCTGCTCTGCTGTCGCTCCGACAAACTCCAGCTTTAATTTCCGGGAAATTGAAACTCTTCTCTTACAGTGTGGTTCCACGTCTCAGTGGCCGTTTGCCAAGAGGGAGTGGAGGAAGAACTGTTGAGGCTTGTTATTTAACTTTGTGGCGATGCATTTTACAACTGATCCAAGAGGCTTTTCAAACAGTGTATTGAGCACAAGTAGGAATATTTTCTCAATGCATTTCCTCCTTCCGCTTTATTTCACAACAGTTTTCCAGGCTGTGTTATGATCCCTGTTTAAGAGCAGCTGGTGAAACACTTCCTCCTCCCTGAACAGACTGATAAGGGTTTTTATTGGAGAGAAGTGACACGTGATTGTTGACTCACATTCAGGTCAGTCTTAGTTTATATTAGAAACAGATTAATTTGTATTCACCTGTAGTTTTGGACTTAGATGTAAACGAACTACAGCTCTAACGTGTGTCAGATTAACTGATGTTGATTCTGTTCAGTTGTAGGGGTGTAACGGTTCACAGAAGTCACGGTTCGGTTCGTACCTCGGTTTGGGGGTCACGATTTGGTACAACAAGAAAAAGCAAAAAAAAGTCCCAAATGCATAATTCCAGGTTTGTTGTTATTTATTTTGAACAGTAGCAAGTTTCAGTTTACAAATAAGGAACTTTGACATTTTGAATAATTAACTGTATTAAACAGTTAAAAACAAACCACACACACTCAGATGGCCATATTATCTATAATGGCTGATGTCAAACAAAAAGGTTTCATCAAGCTGTAAAACTAAAAAGAATGTCTTGAAAATATTACATCATAAATAATAAGAAAGTGTTTCAAGAGCGCAAAGTCGTTGGAAAAACATCTGCCAAAAGCTTCCGTTATTTATTTTGGTCTCTCGGCTTTCATGTCTATTGGTTTATTAAAAACAGCGGGGATCAGCTGTTGAACTGCTGTTGTCTTTTGCCGGACTCCGGTGATTGGCAAATCTGGGTGATGCCTTCTGATATGATTTAGCATGTTTGGCGTGTGTTTCATTAGCATACCGCACCACTGTCGAACAACGCCGACACACCGTCCTCGTCCGATCCACCACTCGAACACTTCATCGTTATTGTAATCCACAGCAGTGGCGGCCGGCCCATAGGAGCGCTAGGGGCGCCGCCCCACCTCTTCCCACATACAAAAAAGCAACTTCGCCGCCTTCTTCACTAACAAAGTTGATACCATCCGCTCCCTCCTCTCTAGCCCCTCTGCACCTCCAGTTACAACTGCTGACCCACAGCCTGGGACAACCCAGCCGCTGTTTCACGGACATCTCCCAGCGAGAGTTTGAGGGCATCGTTAGCAGGATGAAGCCCTCCACCTGTGTCCTGGACCCCCTTCCGTCAGCTCTTGTAAAATCGTACATCTGTACCATGAGCCCCATGATCACTAAGATACTAAACCTCTCACTCCAGGCTGGCCATGTCCCCCTCTGCCCTAAAACCGCTGTCATCAAACCTCGTCTCAAAAAACCCTCCCTTGACCCGGGAGTCCTGGCCAACTACAGACCCATTTCCAACCTTCCTTTTCTATCAAAGGTGCTGGAAAAAGTAGTTGCTGCTCAGCTCCATGACCACCTAAACTCCAACAACCTATTTGAGAAGTTCCAGTCTGGTTTCCGCTCAGGCCACAGCACAGAAACTGCCCTGGTCAGGGTCACCAACGACCTGCTGATGACGGCTGATGCTGGCTCTCCCTCTCTCCTCATCCTCCTCGATCTCACTGCAGCTTTCGACACCGTCGATCAAGGCATCCTCCATCGTCTGCACTCAACCATCGGGCTCTCTGACTCTCCCCTTGACTGGTTCAGATCATACCTCACCGGGAGAACAGAGTATGTCTCGTTGGGCGAGGCAGAGTCGGGTACCCACAACGTCACCTGTGCTGTCCCTCAAGGATCAGTTCTCGGCCCCACCCTCTTCACACTCTACATGCTCCCCCTTGGCTCTATCATCAGCCGACATGGAGTATCATTCCATTGCTACGCTGATGACACCCAACTGTACCTCAGGATCAACCCTACCTCCTCTGCAGCCCTGCCTTCACCCACACTCACTGCCTGCCTGGAGGAGATACAGGCGTGGATGAAGCAAAACTTCCTGAAACTCAACAGCGCCAAGACCGAAGCCATTATAGTTGGCAGCCCACACCAGGTTCGGTCATCCACCATCACCACCATCACCTTCTCCGGCCAGGACATTACCCTCTCCTCAATAGTCACCAACCTGGGTGTTAAAATGGACGCCCATCTGACCTTTGAGGCCCACATTAAACAGTTGTGCAAGAACTCCTTTTATCACCTCAGGAACATCGCCAAACTCCGCCCCACACTCACTCTGTCTGACGCCGAAAAGCTGGTCCATGCCTTTGTCTCCTCCAGGCTGGACTACTGCAATGCACTCCTCATCGGGATCCCTAACAAAAGCATCCAGAAGCTCCAATACATCCAGAACAGCGCTGCTAGGATCCTGATGAGAGTGCGCAAACATGATCACATCACCCACATCCTTAAAGCACTACACTGGCTACCTGTGAAACTAAGGATCGAATTCAAGGTCTCCGTCCTCACCCACCAGTGTGTCCATGGAACTGCCCCTCCCTACCTCAAGGAACTCCTCACCCCCCATACCTCCTTGCGGACCACCCTCTCCAGCAACTCCAACTTCCTCAAACCCCCGAGGACTAAGCTCCGTACTATGGGAGACCGGGCCTTCTGCTCGGCTGCTCCCAGTCTGTGGAATGCTCTCCCCGACCAAATGAGAGCACCACAGACCGTGGAGGCTTTTAAAAAAAGGCCTCAAAACCCATCTCTTCAAAAGAGCCTTTGCCTCGACCTTTTTATCACCCTTTTATTTTTTTTATTGTTTTTTATTAATTCTACCGTGTTGTGTAATGTTTATTTATACTGTTCATGCTCACTACTTTTAGCACTTCGGGATTTGAAATCAAATATGAAGTGCTTTATAAATGGAACCCATTATTATTATTATTATTATGTTTCCTGCCTGGCCTTGCCCGTGTAATTAGTTTATCATTACCGGGCGGAGCCCCGAGCCAAACAGCAGCAACCAGCACGTTGCAAAAGTCTCAATAGTAAACTGTGCCGCCGAAACATAATTTCAGCCAATCAGCGCCGTCAAATATTTTGGTCACGAGGGCGCTCACGTCGGCGCCCACGTTGCTTACGTGCGTTGACGTGAGTTGTTTTTTAGACTCGTGAATGACCAAGGTGATGAGAATGGCTTTGTGTGCAGGTGGAGTCGCCGGACTTCGGTCCCCGCCCAATTCCGTTCAAGATCTCCAATCCTTTCGAAAGGAGAAGTTTGGGAGATAAACTGTTGCTTAAAGACCTTGGACCGGACCAACCCGATTTGTATATATCACAGCAAGCTCGTGAAAAAGACAACGTATCAACGAGGCTTCTCACGTAGCTGGTACACCAGAAAGGCATGGCTAGCTGGATGCAAACAGGTAAATGCTGTCTTTTGTTTCCCATGCTTGCCCTTCAAACAGCCGGGGACAGATACGATCTGTTCAGAAACTAGACAATAGTTAAACAAGTACAAACCACAGACTGCCTGTGTCGTGGAGAATACAGTCGCTGGTTTATTTATGTCTGTATAGGCCGTTGCTGTGAGTGTGGACGGTCGGAGCATATATAACGTTAGCTTAGCCAAGCTCCATTTAGAAAACATGCATTTTAAAAGGGTTTTTCGCCTGCCGTCTGTCTGCAGACTTGTCAAAGCAATGAGTCTCTGTAGTGAACTCATCAGTGTTTGACTGTTGTTGAGAAGAAGCTGCTGGATTCAGTTGTTTCGTCAGAGAAACAGAGACGCTGTCTGGACTGCAGCTCTGCTCACACTAACTTTACCTTTCCATTTCTGTGAAGTTATAACTCTCCTGTTTCAGTGTTGCTCCACCTCTCAGTGGCCCGTCGCCAAGAGGGAGTGGAGGAGGGAATGTTCAAATCATTTCATGAAGCTCAGCTCAAGTTCAAGCGGGAAGACTGGGAATGCATTAATTTACTCCACAGCTGCATGTAGTCAGATCATTAAGGGCATCATCTTTGAACCAATTACATTTCACCTCAATCTCCAGCAGCCAATTATCATGCTGCAGTCAAACTTTAAAATGGTTCTCCTGCAGTCAGCTCAGCTGTGATTTCAGGCATTTATACTGCGGCCCACCTCCACCTCATCCACCTCCAGTGCCAGGAGAGCTAATCCAAAAACCACATCTCCTAAAATCCAGATCTTCAGCATCCTCTTCATCCCTCCTCCTCTTCAAATCCAGATCTTGAGCATCCTCTTCATCCCTCCTCCTCTTCAAATCCAGATCTTCAACATCCCCACCAGTGTCTAGACCCCGGGGGGTAACCAAAGACTATTAACATTTCTATCATTTGGCGCGTGTGTCAATAAATGTTCTTTAACCCAAAAAAGACTTTCCTGATTGAACTGAAGTAGAAGATCTAATACCACACTGAAAATATTCCAGGACAAGTCAAAGTTCGGCACTATTAGTAAAATACACTTAATCAAATCTAAAAGTATTTTATCGTGCAGTAAAATGTTGAGTCAGTGCTTTGCTGTTATAATTTGAAGAGTAACTCAAGCTAGTGGAGTATAATCAATCAATCAATCAATGTTTATTTATATAGCCCAATATCACAAATGTTACATTTGTCTCAGTGGACTTCACAGTTTGTACAAAATATCAGTATGACAATACGACACCCTCTGTCCTCAGACCCTCTGTCCTTAGACCCTCTGTCCTTAGACCCTCACATCGTACAAGGAAAAACTTCCGAAGAAAACCCACAGTTTAAAGGGAACAATGGGAGAAACCTCAGGGAGAGCAACAGAGGAGGGATCCCTCTCCCAGGACGGACAGACGTGCAATAGATGCCGTGTGTAAATTGAAAAGATAATACATTTGCAACATAGGTAGTCCAAATGTTTGGAAATGCATGTGTGTAATAGGAAGATGAATCCACAAGGATATCCATCCAGGACCTATGATCCAGGACCACAGCCACGACTCAAGATCCAGGACCTATGATCCAGGACCACAGCCACGACTCAAGATCCAGGGCTCGCGATGCAGGACACAGGACCGCAGGATCATCCATGACTCCGGATCCCAGCGTATATAGACACCAGAAAGAAAGACATTTTGGGGAAGCTGGGTTAATCGGAACATGGGAGTACACAGGTATAGACAGAGAGAAGGAAGAAGTAAGATGTCCCCCGACAAACTAAGCCTATATCAGCAAAACTAGGGGCTGAATCTAATCAGCCCTAACTATAAGCTTTATCAAAAGGAAGGTCTTAAGCGTACTCTTAAAAACGGATAGGGTGTCTGCCGCCCGAACACAAACTGGAAGCTGATTCCACAAATGTGGAGCTTGATAAGAAAAGGCTCTGGCTCCCATTGTACTTTTAGAGACTCTAGGAACAACCAACAACCCTGCATTCTTGGAACGCAATGCCCTAGTAGGACAGTAGGGTATAATGAGTTCTTTAAGGTAAGATGGCGCCTGCCCATTAAGGGCTTTGTAGGCGAGAAGAAGAATTTTAAATTCTATCCTGTGTTCTATAGGGAGCCAGTGTAAGGCAGCCAGAACAGGAGTAATGTGGTCCCTTTTCCTAACTCTGGTTAGTACACGAGCTGCAGCATTTTGAATCAGCTGAAGCGACTTGACTGACTTCTTGGTACACCCTGATAATAAAGAGTTACAATAATCCAGCCTTGAAGTAACAAATGCATGGACTAATTTCTCTGCATCGTTTTGAGGCAAGATATGCCTGATTTTTGCAATGTTACGTAGATGGAAGTAGGCGGTCCTTGAAATTGATTTTATGTGGCCGTTAAAGGATAAATCCTGATCAAATATAACACCAAGATTCCTTACAGTCTCACTGGAGGCCAGATTAATGCCATCCATAGTTAGTATATCTTTAGATAATTTGTTTCGTAGATTCTTCGGGCCAAGTACAATAACTTCAGTTTTAGTCGTGTTTAACATCAAAAAGTTTAAGGTTGATTGATAAATATAGTTGAGATTATGCGGTTCGACTAATAGTTGCTCAATTTCAATACCATAAGTCAGAACAAGGTCGAGAGTGTGATTATATTCTGAATTCTGATAAGAATTCTGAATAAGGACCTGGTGCACGGTACACTGTAACAAATAAGATTGGCTGCAAAGTTTTCCAGGTCGGAAGCGTAAGACTAAAAACGAGACTTTCAAAGGAGGTATAATTTAATTTTGGTTTAGTATTGATAAGTAAACTTGAGTCAAAGATTGCTGCAACTCCACCTCCTCGGCCCACGTCTCGGGCAATATGAGTATTGATATGGCTGGGTGGAGTGGCCTCATTTATGCTGACATATTCTTCATGTCTCAACCAAGTTTCAGTGAGACAGCATATATCAATATTATAATCTGATATTAAATCATTTACCAATATTGCTTTAGATGCTAGAGATCTTATGTTTAAGAGACCACATTTAATATTCCTGTTTTGTTGCACTGTAGTAGTTGTTACATTTACTTTTATTAGGTTATTATGTATGACACCTCTATTAGGTTTTACCTTAAATTGTCCTTGGGCAGACACACACACCGCTAATATTGGGTATTTTATTGGGTTCGGGATTCCTATGGATGACTGCCTAGGAGAGAGCGCAGAGAAGCATGTAAGACTGCGCCACCGCCTCCTGGTCTCAACTCCAGTTTGTCATGGAGTCCACAAAGCCCTGAAATGTTTGCCGAAATGAGATCTGCACCTTCCAAAGTAGGATGAATGACGTCTCTCTTAATCAGACCAGGTTTTCCCCAGAAGGCTGTCCAGTTATTTACGAAGCCCACATTGTTTGCTGGGCACCACCAAGACAACCAGCGCTGAAATGATGACATGCGGCTATACATGTCATCATTGATCAGATTGGGGAGGGGACCAGAGAAGATTACGGTGTCCGACATTGTTTTAGCATAACTACACACCGACTCCACATTAAGTTTGGTGCATTCTGATTGGCGTAAACGAACATCATTACCACCGACGTGAATAACAATCCTACTGTATTTACGTTTATTTTTAGCCAGCAGTTTAAGATGCGCCTCAACGTCGCCCGCTCTGGCCCCCAGAGAATGCATGCGACTGTGGAGGCTTCGGTCTCTAAATTCACGTGTCTCATAATAGAGCTACCAATAACCAGAGTTGGCTTCTCAGCGGGTGTCTCGCTGAGTGGGGAATATCTGTTAGACACGTGAACGGGTTGGTGGGGACCTGCGGGTTTCGCGTTATGCCCCTTCTGAACAGTCACCCAGTCTCCCTGCTGCTCGGGAGTTGCTGGGGGACGGCTAATAGGAGCTCCCTTTTGCCGGTCCGCACCGGCTAACATGGGCTTTAATGTAGCTCAGTTACTTTCTAAGATGCGGAGCCGGGCTTCTATGGCTATGATTCCTGCCTCCAACCTAACAACTATACTACATTTAACACATGTATCGGTACCAGTAAAGGAGGTAGGGAAGTAACCAAACATGAGATAGGAAGAGCAGGAAATAACACCCGAGGGTGGGGAAAGAGCCATGGCTAGCTATCAAGCTAAAGTAGCTACCGTTAGCAAACCCGAAAAGAGTGTAGGCAACTGTGGAGTTACAGTCGCTAAGAGAAGGAGAGTTGTGAGTGCTTAAGCTGTAGTAACGTGTGATTACAACGTCAGGCAGTTGCCGTGATCAAGAGTTTTAAAACGATCGATTAAGTTAAGATAATAAGCTATCAGCAACAGAACAGGCACACGGGATACCCGGAGATGACAAAATAGAAGTATAAGGTTGTATAGAAAATGAAAAAGCAAGGTACAAGTAACTCAAATGTATACTTGAATAGCAATTGAGAAACAGTTCTTAGTTTAAATATTTCAACCACTGAAAAATACTCAATCACAAGTGAAAGTTCTGCATTTAAAATGTCACTTGAATAAAACCACTTGAAGTAGGCTACAGGATTGTATTTTTGGATAATTATACCTGATATAATAATATTTAAGCGGTACTTTAATGTTGTTGTTGGTCACTGTGGGGCTGCTTAGCAACGTTCCACTGTTGAAAATAATCTCTCTTCAGGTGTCTGTCTGCCAGTCCTCTGTGTTGTGTTCAGGTGTCTGTCTGACAGTCCTCTGTGTTTTGTTCAGGTATCTTTCTGACAGTCCTCTGTGTTGTGTTCAGGTAATAATAATAATACATTTTATTTGTAAAGCACCTTTCATTGCTAAAAGCAATCCTAAAGTGCTAAAAGAGGCGTAATAGAAAGAAACAAAAGTTTAATCAAAGGCTTTTTTTAAAAGAAAGGTTTTTAGGCCTTTCTTAAAGGCTTCAGTGGTCTGTGGAGTCCTCAAGTGGTCTGTGGAGTCCTCAGGTGGTCTGTGGAGTCCTCAGGTGGTCTGGGAGTCTTCAGGTGGTCTGTGGAGTCCTCAGGTGGTCTGGGAGGGAATTCCACAGGTCAGGTGCAGCTGCACAGAAAGCCTGATCCCCCATGGTGCGGAGTTTGGTCCTGGGGGGGGCGAAGCAGATGGTTTGTTGTGGAGCGGAGGTTTTATGTGGAGGTTTGTGATGTGAGTAGTTATTTGAGGTATGGAGGAGCGTTCCCGTGGATGCACTGATGGGCGAGCAGTGAGATCTTGTATTCGATCCTGAATGAGACAGGAAGCCAGTGGAGGGAATGAAGGACGGGTGTGATGTGGTTGTACTTTCTCACCCTCATCAGGATCCTAGCGGCACTGTTCTGTACGTATTGAAGCTTCTGAAGGCTCCCGCTAGGAGTCCCGATGAGGAGAGTGTTGCAATATTCAAGCCTTGAGGAGACGAAGGCATGGACCAGTTGTTCAGCATCTGACAGGAGTTTTGCAATGTTCCTGAGGTGGTAGTAGGAGGTTTTGCACAGGTGTTTGATGTGGGTGTCAAAGGTCAGATGTCGGTCAAATCTTACACCTGTCTTTCTGACGTGTTGTGTTCAGGTGTCTTTCTGACAAATTCAAAAACGTTATCCTCATGTGCACATTAGCTACAGTGTAGACATGGTAATGAAAAACTTAAGACCCAGGCTCCTCCGACAATGGAACATGAATATATATATATATATATATATATATATATATATATATATATAGGACATAAAACAAATAAATCAAATACAAATATTGAAAGAAATAACAGAATAGAAATAAAATAGTGCATACAACGGACTTTCATATTTTATGGTATACTTGTATTGAGTATAGGAGTAGGGGTTTAATTACATTACATTCAAGATTTCAAAATTACACCAAACATGTACTTGCTCCAAAAATAATTAAATGAACTAATACGAACAAAAAGGAAAATACAATAAAGAAAAGATTTATGAAAAAACTAAAACAATCAAACAACAAAAACAAAGTCAATGTATCCTCAGATGTCCCTTATGATGTAGCACAGAGTGCAGCTGACGCTCAAAGGTCCCTTATTATTGTGTTGTCCTTTTTGAAGTGTTTAATGTATGCTTGAACTTTGTTTTATTTTGTAAAAATGATAAGAGTTGTCTTTCCGGAAGTCATGTGGCCTCTTGCCCCGGATGTTTATATTGTGTTTGTGAGAGAGTAAAGGGCGGTAAAAGTGTAAACGATGTGATAACGTAATTCTACTGCTGGTCTACTAGGCAAACACGTTTTCACGGTGTTTCATGATTCTGCAAAGAAGAGAATAAACGTGATTGTGGACATCAGTTCGATGCATAAAGTTCTTTCAAGACCACAGTAGTTACAGTGTTCAAATCAGCTGTTCACACACACCCCAAAACCTTATAAACAACATTATCACCAGTGTTGGGACTAACGCGTTACAAAGTAACGCCGTTATTTTTGGCAGTAACTAGTACTCTAACGCATTACTTTTTAAATTCAGTAACTCAGTTACCGTTACTACATGGTGCGTTACTCCGTTACTGCGTTAGTTTTTTATATAGTGTGATGCCCCTGTGGGTGCATCAGTAGAGAGGAGGTGGTGATTGGTGATTGGTGATTGGTGATTGGTGTTTGCATTGATTGCAGTAACTCAGGGCACCTGGGTCTGGTGTCCTGCAGCTATTTAGAGCCTCTCTGCTCCTCTCTGTGCTCTCTCTGCTTTCCCGTACAGGTCCCGGTGTTGTTGAGTATGACTTGTTGTTACTTTACTTTGTGCACCTCAACACTCTCACACATACACATTCATGCAACCCTCACCCTGCACTTACACTATTGATACCACTGTCGTCCACACCTCATGCTTTAACTATTGTTGCACTTCATCTAATTTGGCTAATTTGGATTGTTTCTTGTAAATAAACACATTTTGATAACCATTGACATGGTGTGTCTCCTCTTTGTTGTGGCCTTTTGAGCCAGGTCATAACAAATGGGGGCTCGTCCGACGGGTTATTTGGTTAAAAGTTTGTGTAGTGCTCAGAGCACATGGTGTCATTTGAGCAGCTAATTAGTTGATGTGGTCCAGCTGTGTGCTGGCTCGGTACTGCTATTTTGGGGACACATCATGTTTTTTTGGGTTTCAGGAAGCTTTAGTGTTTGACATGGCGTCAGGTTTTGTGTGCCAATCAGAAGGAAAGATGTTGCTGCTTGTTACGCTTTTGTAAAGAGTTTTCCCCGCTAGGCTTAAGTGGCGTTTCCCTTTGGGTTGCGTCTGTTTGTTTTTTTCATAGTGTTGTGGCAACGTGGTTAGTGTCAGCTGTTTTCGGACAGCTGTCTCGGGGGCACATCCGCGTGATATCTTGGTGTTACCTGCGTGCAGGTCGCTCCATAACTCCGCCGGGTTCCAGTGCGTAATTACCCACCGCAAGCCACATGAAGACTAGGTGAGATTAGGAAGATTTTGTTTAGGCAGTTAGGGGGAAATTCTCTGTTGGGTTAATCTTATGCCCATGCGTGTTGGCAGTTTGGTACTTTGCTTTCTGATTGGCTAGTATGACTTCTTTGTCAGCGTTTGTGGATGCGCCCTCAGTGTCGTTCTTAGATAATTGCCAGAAGGCGCAGTTAGTCGAAATAGCAGAGCACTATGACATTGCTGTTGTGGGGAGCAAGCGGAAACATGACATTAAAACTGTCATTGTGTCATCTTTGTTTGAGCAGGGGGTGTTGCAGAAGAGTGAGTCTGGTGCGGCAGGGTTCGTGCCGGTGGGTGGTTCAGACAGCTGGTTTGACGTTCGAGCAGCAAAAGGAGCTTTTGGCCATGCAGTTTGATCAGGAGAAGTTGCAGTTGGAGTTGAGGTTGGATCAGGAGAAGTTGCAGTTGGAGTTGAGGTTGGGATCAGGAGAAGTTGCAGTTGGAGATGAGGTTGGAGCAAGAGAAGTTGAGGTTGGAGCAGGAGAAGTTGAGGTTGGAGCAGGAGAAGTTGCAGTTGGAGATGAGGGGTCAGCAGCAGGAGGTAGAGAAGCGTTTAGAGGTGGAGAAGGTGCTGGAGGTGGAAAGGATGAAATGTGAGGTGGAACATGCTAGATTACGGCTGATGGGAGAGGGCAAGTTGTCTCCAAGGGAGGATGGTGGTGATAGGTCGGCATCAGGCAGTGGCGATATAATTTCTTACTTGCGATTAGTGCCAAAGTTCAATGAGCGTGACCCGGACATTTTCTTCACTCTATTTGAACGCATAGCAGAGGCAAGAAACTGGTCAGATTCGGACAGAGTGCTGTTACTTCAGTGTGTACTCACTGGGCGAGCACAGGAAGCCTATTCAGCGGTTTGTGGCGAAAATGCTTTGGACTATGATAGAGTAAAATCAGCGGTGTTGAAATCTTACGAACTGGTTCCGGAAGCGTATCGTCAAAGGTTCAGAAGTTGGGTCAAGGGAGATAAGCAGACACATATGGAGTTTATCCGTGATTTAACTTCTCATTTTCAGCGGTGGTGCGCGGCAGCAAAGGTTGCAAGTTTTGACGGCCTTTGTGAGCTCATTGTCTTGGAACAATTTAAAAACAGTCTCCCTCAGCGTGTGGCCACTTATGTGAATGAACAGAAACCTTCCACCGCGTTTAGAGCTGCTGAATTAGCGGACGATTTTGTGTTGACACATAAGGGCAGTTTTACTGAGAAGTATTCTAGGGGTGATTGGAAACGGGGAGAAGACAATGGCTATGCCCGCGGTGGTGCAAAGTTTTCACCAGGCTCCTCCCGTAGACTTGTAGGTACAGGGCGACCCGAGGGGGCCAAAGTGGACCTATGTCATTATTGTCGAGAAGAGGGTCATTGGAAGGGGCAGTGTCCGTTGCTGGAACCTGAGGGGAAGCCTCGTTCTTCACCACATGCTCCAGCCATGTGTTGTTCTGCCGTTTTGGTTAAAAAGCCGCAGGGTGTAGGATCGGGCATGGTGCCTGATAAGAAACTGGTTTGTGCCGACTTGGATGTGGGTTCTGTTTTTGAGCCGTTCATAACGGAAGCCGTTGTGTCAGTAGTTGGTAGTGACAAGTATGTTCCGATTAAGGTGTTGCGTGACACAGCAGCTAGATACTCATTTATTGCTGAGTCAGTATTGCCTTTTTCATCAGAGACAGAGACTGGGGATGTGGTGCTGATGAGGGGCATGGAGATGGGCTTGATCCCTGTGCCACGGCATACAATAGTGCTGGATTGCGAGCTGGTGCGGGGAGTTGTGTCTATTGGCGTGCGTCCCGCGTTGCCACTTGATGGGATACAGATGATTTTGGGCAACGATCTCGCTGGTAGTGCTGTGTGGGCTGGTGTGCCACCGCCTGTGGTGGTTTCCAGGCCGTTGGCATCTGTGGAGCCAGATGAGAGCGGTTTGCAAGTTCCAAGTGTGTCGCCAATTTATACTGTTACGCGTTTGCAGAGCCGTAGGATGTCTACTGACCTACCTGTTTCAGAGTCTGGAGAATGTGGTCCAGCACGGTACTTTGAGATCGGGACAAAGAAGAAGGAGAGGACAGTCAAAGAGGTGAAGAACAAGAGGAGGCCGAACAAGAGGAGGCAGAATAAGAGGAGGCCGAAGGAGGTCGGCGCGCCCAAGAGACCGATGAGCGCCTACATGCTGTGGCTCAACGCCAGCCAACCCAAGCAGGAGTTCGGAGACAGTGGAGGAGGAGCGTCCTCCAGTCCTAAGAAGGAAAATAAAAAAACTGGAGTTAAGAAGGAGGATATTGGGTTGTCGTGGATCCCTTTGGGGCCCCGTCTTAAGGGGGGGGCTGTGATGCCCCTGTGGGTGCATCAGTAGAGAGGAGGTGGTGATTGGTGATTGGTGTTTGCATTGATTGCAGTAACTCAGGGCACCTGGGTCTGGTGTCCTGCAGCTATTTAGAGCCTCTCTGCTCCTCTCTGTGCCCTCTCTGCTTTCCCGTACAGGTCCCGGTGTTGTTGAGTATGACTTGTTGTTACTTTACTTTGTGCACCTCAACACTCTCACACATACACATTCATGCAACCCTCACCCTGCATTTACACTATTGATACCACTGTCGTCCACACCTCATGCTTTAACTATTGTTGCACTTCATCTAATTTGGCTAATTTGGATTGTTTCTTGTAAATAAACACATTTTGATAACCATTGACATGGTGTGTCTCCTTGTTGTGGCCTTTTGAGCCAGGTCATAACATATAGTGTTGTGGCAGAGAGGTTTTTACAACCCACCTTGCCTCCGCGTGTCGTTTGGCGAGCTGAATACAATCATAACTGGACAGTAACCTTTCGTTTGCACCCCACATAAAAAACATCACCCGGACTGCCTTCCTCCATATCCGCAACATTTCCAGACTCCGCTCATCCCTTTCACAATCCAGCACCGTCTGACCACATCACCCCAATCCTCATCCAACTTCACTGGCTCCCTGTCCAGCACCGGATTGACTACAAAAACCTTCTGCTTACATACAAAGCCCTCAACAACCTTACCCCCACCTATCTCTCAAACCTCCTCCAGGAATACACCCCCTCCCGCTCCCTGCGTTCATCCTCAGCCGGACTCTTGACTGTCCTCACCTACCGCCTTAGCACCATGGGAGCCAGGGCTTTTAGCTGCACCGCGCCCAGGCTATGGAACTCTCTGCCTCCACACATCAAACAGTCTGACTCCATCACGACATTCAAATCCCACCTCAAAACCCACCTGTTTAAACTGGCCTACTCACTCTAAAACACATTCAACCTGCTATCACAGACCCTCCTCTCACTCCGTCACTCCACACTCTTGTCTGGCTTTTCTTATGCTTTTATGCTGCTGTATCGCCTTGTCGGTTCGATAAATTGTGTTCCGTTTTTGTTTTAGCTGTTTTAACTTTTAAATGCACTGTAAGGCGACCTTGGGTGTCCTGAAAGGCGCCTCGAAATAAATTGTATTATTATTTATTATTATAACAGGAGGAAAATCAGAACACACCAGGATACCAGTTTAAACAATAATCTGTTGTCTCCCTGTTTGATTCCACTGAGAATCAATCTCTCAGCCTGTCCCCATTGCTCTCGGAAACTGCCGGGAATTGGGACGTGTAAATCATTTTTTTTAAACTGTCCCTCCATGGTGATTATATCTTATTTATCTGACTAGGTCGCTTTGTGTTCAGTGGTATTTATTAATATAATGGACAATACTTGTCGTTACTCCTAACGTAGTTAATGTATTTATTTAACTGCCCTGCCCTTAATCCAAATGTGTAAATAGTTTGAGTGTAAAAACACAAGTATTTCAACTCCACTTGGAATGATAGAACTATCAACAATGAAGTATTAACAAAAGCACTTGTTTTGGCTCTATAACCCCAGATATATTTTAATGATCTTGTTTTGTTTTTGATTGTATTGTATAGTGAAACGCACTTATTGTGAGTCGTTCTGGATAAAGGCGCCAGTCAACTGTAATGTAATAATGCAAGAAATTACTACAAAATAAGTCCAGCAGATGGCGGCACCTCACCAGGAATGAATTCCACCTCACTGAGGGGAAGAATGCTTCTGAGAGCAACAAGCTTAAACTTCGCGTCTTTATCTGACTTATCTATTAGTAATTATTCACAGAAAATTATTCCCCGTACAGTCTATCCAGATTTTATAGTGCGATATATATATATAGATATTTCAACAGATAACGAGACCTTTGGACGCGCTTCAACACGGCTTTTCAGCTATGTGGCATCCACATGGAGTCGAAACCCAGGTCAACAGAATCTCTTTATCGTCACTTTTAGCCTTCTAGATTAACCCAACATAACAAGAGAACGAGATTCCGGTCGTTTCAAAATGGCTTTTTAAAATGTGCGTATCTCCCCTTGGATTATACTTATAATACAACTGCAGCTCATATGAGACTGGAAAGTATTATTCTGTTTTGTTCTGGATGGAGTCTTTAGAAAACCACTGAACATCCCCGATGGGCTAGCCGTCTCGATTTCTGAAAAAACCCACGGGGCCTTTCACCTTCGTCTTAAACTCCTCATCGCTTCACGTGTAGCTAACGAGTCAGTCGTATGATTCTGAAAAATCCACGAGACTTCTAACTGTTGCTTTATTAATCTTATTGGTTATCTATCTATGCTAAAATATGTATTGCATCATACCATCAAGACTATGACACTGGGAAATATTCCTGACAACTCTAAAATTTGAATATAGCCAAATCACAGATTTTGAGTGTAACGGGTATCCGTGCTTACCTGGTATTTTGTATAGAGCTCTGTGTTTAGTTGTCAGAAAGTATTTCGAGGTGTCATCCCTGGACAGCTTCGTCCGCTGGCTGCTGATGTGACTTCCTCTGAACTCCAACTTGCCCACGTCGGTTGTCACCACTTGTTGTGGCAGAGAGGTTTTTACAACCCGCCTCCGCGTGTCGTTTGGCGAGCTGAATACAATCATAACAGGAGGAAAATCAGAACACACCAGGATACCAGTTTAAACAATAATCTGTTTTAATTATACAAGGTAATAATCCAATGCAATACAATACAATATAATATAAGGAGTACTCCTGCCCTGGTACGCGTGCTATTGAGATCCTTCGGTCTTTGACAGCCAGAGAAGAGAGAGCGAACACATGAATACAGACAAGCGATATAGTGGTACCACGGGGAGGAGTCAGGGGAGATTCTCCCCCCACAGAGCCTATCCTGCAGCACTCCAGAAACTTCAGTTGTGTATAAAGAATATTGCCTTAAAGATAATACAAAGGTTTCCTTTCTCATATTTCCAGCCTCTAGTTACACAGACTGCTATTATTAATACATATTAATATATAGTAAATATAAGTAATCAAAAACACACACATCTCATCCTGCAGTCCCTCATGAATGTCACATCTCTTTCTCTAAGAAAGCCATATTTGTTGGGGTTTACCAGTCATCAACTCATGACCTCTTCAGGACCCGCTAACCAACTAAGCTTAACTGTTCCTATACCCTAAGGCCATTTCTGAACTTCCCTTCCACCCCAAAGTCAGCTCACCCAGAATCAGAAGGACCATTGTCTCTCTAATTGTGTGTGACCCACTCGTCTCCTGCTCTTTTTAGAAGTCTTGAAATGAGATCCCAGATGGCCCTGTATCCTTACTTACTCACAAAATAGCCAACACAACCACCTCCTGATTATTAACAAGTCAAGTGGAAGAAACGACCATTAGCGCTAAATGTACTTCTACTAAAAATGGGACTTTATTATAGGAACATCAATATAAAAAAACCTCTCTATATTTAAGAGGAAAAATTGACTTGTCCATCCAAGTTTTAATACACATATATTGGATGACATTAAAAATGAATATACCAGAAATACACTGTATTAAACAGAGATGAGAACTGTACTTGAGTACAGTACTTGAGTAAATGTACTTAGATACTTCCTGCGTCACATGCGGAGACGAGCTGTGGGCGTGTTTGTGTTGTTTACTAACAAGACTATCATGGCGGCGGCGGAGCTCAAGTCTAGTTTCTCCACCTGGAGATATTCTCACTATTTCACTTTTGTCGAGCACAAAGAAAAGAAAGTTTCTGTTAAATGTAAGTTGTGTCCTGGCGGGTCAAAGAGCCTATCTACTGCCCAAAACAGCAATTCAAATCTAAGAAACAGCGGCTAGATTTTAACCAAGGGACTGCTAGCCAGGGAAAAGTCGATAAAGCCATTGCACGGTATGTTGTAGAACACATGCAGGCTATTGCTACAGTGGAGTCACCCGCTTTCAGGGAGCTAGTTAGCATGATACCATGTCCGGGCGGCACACGGCATATGGGACGGAAAACTTTTTCCAACTACCTGGAGAAAGAATATACAAAAATGGAAAGCCAGCTAATATCGATGCAATCCAGATTGCATATAATGCATGTCAAGTTGATCAACAGATTGTATTATTCTCCAATGCAATAACAGTACTAGACAAACACGTTTTCACTGTGTTTCATGATTCTGCAAAGAAGAGAATAAACGTGATTGTGGACATCAGTTCGATGCGTAAAGTTCTTTCAAGACCACAGTAGTTACAGTGTTCAAATCAGCTGTTCACACACACCCCAAAACCTTATAAACAACATTATCACACACTTCCTATAAACTATCTCAACTGTGAAGAGGTGTGTTCAGCTCATCTGAGAACAGCTCATGGTGTTAATCATATTATTTGGTGTTATAATAAAATCAGCTGTTTTTTCACTGTAATAACAAGCAAACACATTTCATCAGACATTCCTTTTACTTTATTTATTCCAAAGAAAAGAGATAACAATAATTGATTTTGTGACTTATTCATAAAATGGTCTTCAGTTGTGTGAGCCAATATCCAACATTTCCTATCTGTTCAATAATTAGACAATACAAGTGATAGATTTGGCACATAGTCATGTCAGGAAAGTACAAATGCTTCTTATTTCCTATGTTTTTCTTCTATGATATTACAGATTCAAAGGCAGGTAATAGAGTTTTTAGAATTCATCAGATCATTTGTAGTCAAATTGGTTTGCTGATGAAGTAAAAACATTTACAGAAGAAAATGCATTGATCACAATCTGATAAAAAATACATTTATAACATTAAATTATAGTGAACCTGATTTCAAATCAAATGGTTGTTCTACTCGGTGTGATTGACAGGAGAGATGATCAGAGGGGCAGAGTTTTTACCACCCTTGTTCATATAAGGACTAAAGAATGGGAAGAGTTTCTCTTTGAAGCAGCAGCCAGTGAAGGAGTAGATCAGAGCTGCAGCATCAACATCATAAAAGGAGACCAGACCCTCCTCATAATCCACAAACACCCCCACCTTCTCAGGCTGAGACTTCAGAGAGAGACGGAATCGAGGACCAGCACAAGCTTTGTACTCATTTTCATTCCTCAACACTATCGTCCAGTAACCTTTCTGAGGAGACATAGGGATCTTTCCCTTCCTGTTGATCGACTCTCTGGCCACTCCTAGAGTCCAGTGAGTCTTTCCTTTAACGTGAACCTCGTAGTAAAATCTTCCTGAAGAGAAACTCTGTTTTGCTAAGACATTAGCACAAGTATTAAATCTCTCTGGAATGTCTGGGAGATTCTTCCCACACATCAACATGTTTCACTTGTTTTCCATCATCAGACAGGATGAGCCATGGATATGCTGTATCAGGATCAAGAGTCACATCCACCTCAGACTGCTGGACCCTCTTCAGCTCCACCTCAAGCAGCTTCTTCATCTGTTCACTGAGCGTCTCCTCCAGCTGAGTCACAGCTCTCAACAGAGTCCCCTCATATGAAGGTGGACGGACCCTGACTTCTGTCCAGTTCTTGGTGGGTGGAGCAGCGTTCAGGGACGTGAAGCTTTGGAGGAGGTGGAGCTGGTCTTCAGAGCGTGAGAGCTGCTCCACCTCAGAGCTTCTCTTCTTCAGCTCAGAGACTTCCTGTTCCAGCTCTTTGATGAAGCCTTCAGCCTGTTCCTCTGTCTCTCTCTGCTTCTCCTTGATGGTGTCGATGAGCTCGGACTGGCTTCTCTCAACAGACTCCTTCAGAGCGGTGAAGACCTGAACACCATCTGCTATCTCTCTGTCTGCTCCTTCCTTACTGAGCTCCACTGAGCCATTCATCTCCTGGATCTTCAGTCGTCTCTTCTGGATCATCTGCTGAATTTCAGCCTCTGTCTTCCCCAGCTCAGCCTTCTTTCCTTCATATTCTTCTTTCAGAGGAACAACATCATGTGTCTTGTGGTCTGAATAGGAGCAGTGGATGCAGACACACACCTGGTCGGTCTTACAGAACAGCTCCAGCAGTTTATCGTGCTTCACACACATCCTGCTTTCCAGGTTCTCCACAGGGTCGATCAGCTGATGTTTCTTCAGGCCTGCTCTTGTCAGGTGAGGCTCCAGGTGAGTCTCACAGTAGGACTCCAGACACACCAGGCAGGACTTCAGGGCCTTCAGTCTGGTTCCAGTGCAGGCGTCACAGGGAACTTCTCCTGGTTTGACAACGTGTTGCTCTGAGCTGCTGCTGCTGGCTTTCTGTTGAGCTGACTGTCTGAACTGAGCAGCCATCTCAGAGATGAAAGTGTTGACCAGCAGATCAGGCTTTATGTTGAACACCTCTTTACAGTTGGGACACTGACTCGGGACATTTCTATCCCAGTGTTCAGAGATGCAGGCTTTACAGAAGTTGTGTCCACATGGTGTGCTGACTGGATCAGTGAACACATCCAGACAGATGGAGCACAAGAAACTGATCTTCAGTATGCAGACAGCTGGCAGCAGACATGTCTACTCTCTGAGGACAGAGCAAGTGAAAAAAACAAAATGTAATTGCATATTGTCTATTTGCCATGTACGAACGTAAACATGTTAACAACCCCAAAGTTTTACGTTAGTGATGTATATTAAAGGTCTCCAGCACATACTGTAGAGCAGGGGTCACCCACCTTTTTTAGGATGAGGGCTACTTTCAAAAAATAAAACAAGTCGGGGGCTACTTTTACACCTCCTTTTTTTAGTTTTTTGCAGTGTATATATTTAGCACATTTTAACATTATTATATGCTGACCTTTAACCTTTGTGTGCTGTTTGGGTCTGTGGGACCTGTTTTCAGTGTTTACTCAAATAACATGTATGCAATTTAATTATTTTAACCTGCTTTATTTTGGGGGTGGGCCTCACATCCTCTAGGGGGGTCCTCACCTCCTCTAGGGGGGTCCTCACATCCTCTAGGGGGGTCCTCACCTCCTCTAGGGGGGTCCTGGGGCATGCAACCCCGGGAAGATGTTTTTTAAAATGTTGAAGTGAAAAGCATCAATCTGCTGCACTTGGAACACAAAATGAATTGATGGAAACAGCTCTCACACTCAGATGAAAGGGAGCTGTATACTTTCAATGATCCAACATCTTTAGAATATCATCACAACCAATAACAAATAATTTAAACTGTGTTTATTCTTATCTTATGTGACCTAGTTAGCATTCTTTCTTTTTCTTTTATGCATATTTTACTAATCACTCCCCTTTTAAAACAGTTTTTGGTACTGTCGCTATAGTACACATTGGAATGATTTCTTACTTATATTAAATAGATAAAAGTTTCTCTCTCTCTCTCTCCTCGTCCTCTCTCTCTCTCTCTCTCTCCTCTCTCTCTAGCTCTCTCATTTCATGTGGCCGGACTGGGTCAGTTTCCAGGGCTGAATTTTAGTCCCAGTCCGCCCCTGGGCGGGCCTACCTGAATGGGCGCGAATCTCACTTCCGTATAAAAGGAGGCCCCGCCTCCTGACCATCATCCTTTACTCTTCGCAGAGGTGATATCCTAGCACTGAGTCCGAGACGTATTTTGAGAGAAAGGAAGAATGAGAAAGAAAGCGAGTATTTCTTTAAATGGAGCCGCTCCTGGAGCATCGTAACTGCCCGTCGTGCCCTGGCCTGATTGCGGAAGCGGATCTGCATCGTCAATGTTTCCAGTGCCTGGGGCAGGACCATGCCGAGCAGGGAATGGGCCAGACACCGGCCTGCGTTGCCTGTCGCTCGATCCCGCTGCTGAACCGCCGGCATCGTGCGGAGCACTTTTGGAGGAAGCTCGGCCCGCAAGCGCACGTTGAGGAAGAAGATCCGGTCCTCGTGGTGGTGGACATGGACGACCTGGAGGACGTGCCGTTCGAATTCGCCCTTCAGAGGGACCGGGTGGTCGACTTCACGGAGGGGAAGATGACGACATCTCCTTGTCCGACACCCCTGGTTCGGATGGCCAGGAGGGTCCAGCACTCAGGTGTGTGCGACTGAACTTCCCAGCGGTGATGACCCAGGCGGCGGAGCGGGTAGGCCTACCGCTCCCCCCAACGCTGCCACCGAGGCCTGTAAGCCGCCTTAGGCAGGGGTGTTACGG
Organism: Harpagifer antarcticus; assembly: GCA_902827135.1. Lineage (NCBI taxonomy): Eukaryota > Metazoa > Chordata > Actinopteri > Perciformes > Harpagiferidae > Harpagifer > Harpagifer antarcticus. Next base: position 373,893 of record CADEHL010001298.1, on the reverse strand, counting down.
CCCGGTGCTTCCGGCGCAGCCGGCCTTCATCTCACCCCAGTTGCCAGACATCTGGCAGTGTGTGGAGGCGACATGGCGGCGTCCATTGAAGGCGAAGGCCTCAATAGAGTCTATGTCGTGTGTCCGGCGTGCCCCCCCTCGATGAGAGCCTGGTGGCCCATCTGTTGCCGCGTACAGCTGGTTGGGCGGAGGGGAAGAAACCTCTGCCCCCGCTACCGCGGGACCGAGAGGCCCTGGAATATTTAGACAAAATCTTCAGGCTCGGTGCACAGATGGCGGCTGCGGCCAATAATCTAGATGTGTTGGGCGTCTCCTTGATTACTCCTCAAGCAGACGCCCCCGCCATGAGATCGGCCCCCCTGTTCTCCAGTCCCGGGATATGGAGGGCTCTCAGAGATAACACAACCTCTGATGCCCATAACCACAGCCTCTCCGCTGTGGCCAACAAGGCAGCGGAGCGAACTCCGCCCTGCCTGTTGATATAAGCCACTGTGGTGCTGTTCTCGCTCCTGACCATTACATGTCTCCCTTGAATTAGGGGCATGAAATGCTGGAAGACTAACACTACCGCCCGTAGCTCTAGGAGGTTGCTGTGTCGTGTTTCTGTTAGAGACCAGCGCCCACCTATAGCCCTCTTCAGGCAGGTTCCTCCCCATCCTGTTCTGGATGCATCTGTGAACACTGTGATGTAGGAGGTTACCCGTCCCAGCGGAGACCCCCTCCAGAGGCTCCCGGGAGACCCCCAGAACCGGAGGGAGTGTCAGTCATCCGAGTGGCTCCGGACCGCGTCGGGGCGCCGTGGTACTCAGAGATGACACAGATGAAGGTGGGCCAGCTCTGGGCGATCCCCCAGTTCTGGGCAGCGATGTCTCAAGAGGCAGAGGCAATCGGGCCGTTGCCCAATCTGGGCCGTCCTCTCCAGGCTTGGCTCCTGAGAGGGACAGGCTGAGACAGGGTGGATTGTCTGACAGTGTTATTCAGTCTATCCAGGCAGCTAGAGCAGGATCCACCACAGCCTGTTACAGGCCAAAGTGGCTAGGATTCCAGCGATGGTGTGAGGAGAGGAGAATAGAGCCCCTATCTTAGGCGCATTCACACCGCAGTACTTTTCCCACAAAGGTTCATGCGAACTTAGTTCATGAGAACTCTTTTATCGCATTCACACCAAAAAGAGCCGGTACTAAAAGTAGTTCATGTGAACCTTTTTACCCGCTCGAAAGTCCCTGCTAGAGAGCAGGGACTTTCGAGCGGCTCTTTTGTGAGAAAAGAGCTATATTTCTGATTGGCTGGGCGGATTGCAAACCACGCCCCGTAAAACTCCCAAAACGTTTTGTGAAGCCGCCATTTTATTTTCCTCGCATTAGCATTATTAGCATTAGCATTAGCCCAGCGCAGAAACGCAGAGAGACTAACTTATGGCACACAAAATAAAACATGGGAGCGGTGGAGAAGAGGAGGTGTCGGCGTTCTGGCGATTTACTCGGAAGGCTTCAGTAGAAGCTGCTGGGAGTCCTAGCAGCTTCTACTGAAGCCTTCCCCAACTCCGGGGACTTCCGGGGACTTCCGGGCGGCAGTATCCGCCGTGAAGTGGTTTGCGGCCTGCCAGTAAACCCAAAGCAGAAGAGAAGAAGTGACGTCAGCGGCTTCATTGGCCTAATCCTCCCTAGGGACTTTTTCCGGTGTGAACGGGATCTGTCGCATGAACCTTTGTGGGAAAAGTACTGCGGTGGGAATGTGCCTATTGTGAGTTGGGCTCTATGTTATCCTTCTTACAGTTATTGGTGGACAGGGGGCTTGCTCATTCTACAGTAAAGGTGTATGCAGCGGCCATCTCGTCCTGCCATGAGGGTTTTAACGGCAGGTCAGCCTTTTCTCATCCACTGATGTCTCGGTTTTTACAGGGGGTCAGGAGGCTGCGCCCATTAGTGCACGCCTCCGCCCCACAGTGGGACCTGCCGCTGGTACTCGAGGCTCTGGTCACAGAACCATTTAAGCCTCTGGAGCTCTCCTCCTTGAAAGCACTGTCGTGGACGACAGCATTGCTACTTGCTTAACGTCAGACGAGTTGACCGCTCTGTCGGTGCACCCCGAGTTGCCTGTTCATTCGGGGTGAACGGAGCGGGGCAACACTCGAACCCACTCAACCGAACCCTCCTTTATGCCCAAGAGCCTAAGGTTCAGGTCGAGGGCTCAGTTGGGGGGTTTTAGTCTTCCACCGAGTCCACGGGGGTCAGTGCGCACTCCACACGAGCTATGGCTGTGTCAACAGCTTTATTCAACGGTGTGAGTGTGGAGGATATATGCACGGCGGCGTCTTGGTCAACGCCAGGCCCCTTCATAAAGTTTTATCTCTTGGGTATGTCTGGCTCTTTCTCAGCGTCTGTGCTTGCTGGGGAAACACAGGACTGGTGAGGAGGGGGGGGGGCTATGGGTCAGTGGGCATCTGACCCCCTCCCCGGGCGTAAATGCGCTTACATTTCTCCGGACCCCTGGAGGGTGACGTATTGCGCTCTGGGCCATTACAGGGCTAAGGGCTCCCCTCGCCCGCCTGAGGGCGGGGGGAGAGAGCCCTCCATACTATGGTCTGTACACGCTCTGCACGGGGTTAGTGTTTGAGTGTGGGGACATGGGGAGCACTTGCGCTCTCCCCGTGCCTTTTGGGGACTCAGGAAGAGGGTGCATAGTGAACCCATACAGGGCTGCAGACTTTCCCTGTCTGCCTATAGGCGGACGCAGGGGAGCCCTCAGCACTGTTTTTCGAGCACACATTTTTGCGAGGCAAGCGCGTCAGGGTGTGCTCTATCTGCCGCAGCCTGGACTCCTCCACGGTTACAACCGAGGGAGAGGTGAGTGAGGCGCAGCGGCTGCTAAAGCCGGTCAGGGACAGTGAGGTGGAAGGGTGCGTTGGACGACAGTGCGCGTATACATCGGGCTCCGCCCACTGTACCCACAGAGTCCAGTAGAGGGCGGAGCCTGTGAGAGATAAACGCCGGGTTACGTATTGTAACCCTTGTTATATTAACACAGGCTGAGCCCTCTACTCTGGGGCACTGTCTGTCCTATGCTGCTCGCTGAAGAGTGGTGAAGGATGATGGTCAGGAGGCGGGGCCTCCTTTTATACGGAAGTGAGATGCACGCACATTCAGGTAGGCCACGTCTATAAGAGTCTCAGTAGGTGAATGCTTGCATGATAAGGTAGTACCCATAGAGTCCAGTAGAGGGCTCCGCCTGCCAGTTTAAACTCTAAAACACACAATGTGTAAGCTCTATTCGTTTTGGGGGATTTTGCTGAAGTTAATAATAGTTAACAGTAAACGTTATCAGCTGTATAAAGGCCGAGAGCAGTTATTACAGAAACAGTGAGGCTGAGAAAGAGCGGTTCAAAGCTCAAGCTGCTCACCACAGTGCGTCACAATTATATAAGAAGAAAAATGTAAATGTCATTTTTATAAGCAATTCCAAAAATGTGTAACATAACACCAGATACCTTGCTTTGGACAGTCCAGAACAAATATAATACTTAGATACTACTTTGTTTAAAAGTCATTTAAAGATGTTTTCAAATCCAGGAAATATGAAAATAGTACAAGCTAATGCTTTGGCTGCATTCTGTCTAACCTTCCTCTCCCAGAGTTTACATTGCATTCTTGGCTGTTTGCTAATTTCTTAACTGACACATTTCTATAGTATAATATTCTTTATTTGGTCAAATGGATGTAATACAGTCAGATTCAGATTTAATCAAACTGTGACTAAATATGTAGTGAGTGATGTGTCTGTAGTGCACTCACCAGAGTTTGCAGAGATCCTGCTGTGTTGAAAAGAGCTGCTGAGTCGAGTGTTTCTTCAGAGAAACAGAGACACTGCTGCTCTGCTGTCGCTCCGACAAACTCCAGCTTTCATTTCCGGAAATTGAAACTCTTCTCTTACAGTGTGGTTCCACGTCTCAGTGGCCGTTTGCCAAGAGGGAGTGGAGGAAGAACTGTTGAGGCTTGTTATTTAACTTTGTGGCGATGCATTTTACAGCTGATCCAAGAGGCTTTTCAAACAGTGTATTGAGCACAAGTAGGAATATTTTCTCAATGCATTTCCTCCTTCCGCTTTATTTCACAACAGTTTTCCAGGCTGTGTTATGATCCCTGTTTAAGAGCAGCTGGTGAAACACTTCCTCCTCCCTGAACAGACTGATAAGGGTTTTTATTGGAGAGAAGTGACACGTGATTGTTGACTCACATTCAGGTCAGTCTTAGATATTAGAAACAGATTAATTTGTATTCACCTGTAGTTTTGGACTTAGATGTAAACGAACTACAGCTCTAACGTGTGTCAGATTAACTGATGTTGATTCTGTTCAGTTGTAGGGGTGTAACGGTTCACAGAAGTCACGGTTCGGTTCGTACCTCGTTTGGGGGTCACGATTTGGTACAACAAGAAAAAGCAAAAAAAGTCCCAAATGCATAATTCCAGGTTTGTTGTTATTTATTTTGAACAGTAGCAGTTTCAGTTTACAAATAAGGAACTTTGACATTTTGAATAATTAACTGTATTAAACAGTTAAAAACAAACCACACACACTCAGATGGCCATATTATCTATAATGGCTGATGTCAAACAAAAAGGTTTCATCAAGCTGTAAAACTAAAAAGAATGTCTTGAAAATATTACATCATAAATAATAAGAAAGTGTTTCAAGAGCGCAAAGTCGTTGGAAAAACATCTGCCAAAAAGCTTCCGTTATTTATTTTGGTCTCTCGGCTTTCATGTCTATTGGTTTATTAAAACAGCGGGGATCAGCTGTTGAACTGCTGTTGTCTTTTGCCGGACTCCGGTGATTGCAAATCTGGGTGATGCCTTCTGATATGATTTAGCATGTTTGGCGTGTGTTTCATTAGCATACCGCACCACTGTCGAACAACGCCGACACACCGTCCTCGTCCGATCCACCACTCGAACACTTCATCGTTATTGTAATCCACAGCAGTGGCGGCCGGCCCATAGGAGCGCTAGGGGCGCCGCCCCACCTCTTCCCACATACAAAAAAGCAACTTCGCCGCCTTCTTCACTAACAAAGTTGATACCATCCGCTCCCTCCTCTCTAGCCCCTCTGCACCTCCAGTTACAACTGCTGACCCACAGCCTGGGACAACCCAGCCGCTGTTTCACGGACATCTCCCAGCGAGAGTTTGAGGGCATCGTTAGCAGGATGAAGCCCTCCACCTGTGGTCCTGGACCCCCTTCCGTCAGCTCTTGTAAAATCGTACATCTGTACCATGAGCCCCATGATCACTAAGATACTAAACCTCTCACTCCAGGCTGGCCATGTCCCCCTCTGCCCTAAAAACCGCTGTCATCAAACCTCGTCTCAAAAAACCCTCCCTTGACCCGGGAGTCCTGGCCAACTACAGACCCATTTCCAACCTTCCTTTTCTATCAAAGGTGCTGGAAAAAGTAGTTGCTGCTCAGCTCCATGACCACCTAAACTCCAACAACCTATTTGAGAAGTTCCAGTCTGGTTTCCGCTCAGGCCACAGCACAGAAACTGCCCTGGTCAGGGTCACCAACGACCTGCTGATGACGGCTGATGCTGGCTCTCCCTCTCTCCTCATCCTCCTCGATCTCACTGCAGCTTTCGACACCGTCGATCAAGGCATCCTCCATCGTCTGCACTCAACCATCGGGCTCTCTGACTCCCCTTGACTGGTTCAGATCATACCTCACCGGGAGAACAGAGTATGTCTCGTTGGGCGAGGCAGAGTCGGGTACCCACAACGTCACCTGTGCTGTCCCTCAAGGATCAGTTCTCGGCCCCACCCTCTTCACACTCTACATGCTCCCCCTTGGCTCTATCATCAGCCGACATGGAGTATCATTCCATTGCTACGCTGATGACACCCAACTGTACCTCAGGATCAACCCTACCTCCTCTGCAGCCCTGCCTTCACCCACACTCACTGCCTGCCTGGAGGAGATACAGGCGTGGATGAGCAAAACTTCCTGAAACTCAACAGCGCCAAGACCGAAGCCATTATTAGTTGGCAGCCCACACCAGGTTCGGTCATCCACCATCACCACCATCACCTTCTCCGGCCAGGACATTACCCTCTCCTCAATAGTCACCAACCTGGGTGTTAAAATGGACGCCCATCTGACCTTTGAGGCCCACATTAAACAGTTGTGCAAGAACTCCTTTTATCACCTCAGGAACATCGCCAAACTCCGCCCCACACTCACTCTGTCTGACGCCGAAAAGCTGGTCCATGCCTTTGTCTCCTCCAGGCTGGACTACTGCAATGCACTCCTCATCGGGATCCCTAACAAAAGCATCCAGAAGCTCCAATACATCCAGAACAGCGCTGCTAGGATCCTGATGAGAGTGCGCAAACATGATCACATCACCCACATCCTTAAAGCACTACACTGGCTACCTGTGAAACTAAGGATCGATTCAAGGTCTCCGTCCTCACCCACCAGTGTGTCCATGGAACTGCCCCTCCCTACCTCAAGGAACTCTCACCCCCATACCTCCTTGCGGACCACCCTCTCCAGCAACTCCAACTTCCTCAAACCCCCGAGGACTAAGCTCCGTACTATGGGACCGGGCCTTCTGCTCGGCTGCTCCCAGTCTGTGGAATGCTCTCCCCGACCAAATGAGAGCACCACAGACCGTGGAGGCTTTTAAAAAAAGGCCTCAAAACCCATCTCTTCAAAAGAGCCTTTGCCTCGACCTTTTTATCACCCTTTTATTTTTTTTATTGTTTTTTATTAATTCTACCGTGTTGTGTAATGTTTATTTATACTGTTCATGCTCACTACTTTTAGCACTTCGGGATTTGAAATCAATATGAAGTGCTTTATAAATGGAACCCATTATTATTATTATTATTATGTTTCCTGCCTGGCCTTGCCCGTGTAATTAGTTTATCATTACCGGGCGGAGCCCCGAGCCAAACAGCAGCAACCAGCACGTTGCAAAAGTCTCAATAGTAAACTGTGCCGCCGAAACATAATTTCAGCCAATCAGCGCCGTCAAATATTTTGGTCACGAGGGCGCTCACGTCGGCGCCCACGTTGCTTACGTGCGTTGACGTGAGTTGTTTTTTAGACTCGTGAATGACCAAGGTGATGAGAATGGCTTTGTGTGCAGGTGGAGTCGCCGGACTTCGGTCCCCGCCCATTCCGTTCAAGATCTCCAATCCTTTCGAAAGGAGAAGTTGGGAGATAAACTGTTGCTTAAAGACCTTGGACCGGACCAACCCGATTTGTATATATCACAGCAAGCTCGTGAAAAAGACAACGTATCAACGAGGCTTCTCACGTAGCTGGTACACCAGAAAGGCTGGCTAGCTGGATGCAACAGGGTAAATGCTTCTTTTGTTTCCCATGCTTGCCCTTCAAACAGCCGGGGACAGATACGATCTGTTCAGAAACTAGACAATAGTTAAACAAGTACAAACCACAGACTGCCTGTGTCGTGGAGAATACAGTCGCTGGTTTATTTATGTCTGTATAGGCCGTTGCTGTGAGTGTGGACGGTCGGAGCATATATAACGTTAGCTTAGCCAAGCTCCATTTAGAAAACATGCATTTTAAAAGGGTTTTTTCGCCTGCCGTCTGTCTGCAGACTTGTCAAAGCAATGAGTCTCTGTAGTGAACTCATCAGTGTTTGACTGTTGTTGAGAAGAAGCTGCTGGATTCAGTTGTTTTCGTCAGAGAAACAGAGACGCTGTCTGGACTGCAGCTGCTCACACTAACTTTACCTTTCCATTTCTGTGAAGTTATAACTCTCCTGTTTCAGTGTTGCTCCACCTCTCAGTGGCCCGTCGCCAAGAGGGAGTGGAGGAGGGAATGTTCAAATCATTTCATGAAGCTCAGCTCAAGTTCAAGCGGGAAGACTGGGAATGCATTAATTTACTCCACAGCTGCATGTAGTCAGATCATTAAGGGCATCATCTTTGAACCAATTACATTTCACCTCAATCTCCAGCAGCCAATTATCATGCTGCAGTCAAACTTTAAAATGGTTCTCCTGCAGTCAGCTCAGCTGTGATTTCAGGCATTTATACTGGGCCCACCTCCACCTCATCCACCTCCAGTGCCAGGAGAGCTAATCCAAAACCACATCTCCTAAAATCCAGATCTTCAGCATCCTCTTCATCCCTCCTCCTCTTCAAATCCAGATCTTGAGCATCCTCTTCATCCCTCCTCCTCTTCAAATCCAGATCTTCAACATCCCCACCAGTGTCTAGACCCCGGGGGGTAACCAAAGACTATTAACATTTCTATCATTTGGCGCGTTGTGTCAATAAATGTTCTTTAACCCAAAAAAGACTTTCCTGATTGAACTGAAGTAGAAGATCTAATACCACACTGAAATATTCCAGGACAAGTCAAAGTTCGGCACTATTAGTAAAATACACTTAATCAAATCTAAAAGTATTTTATCGTGCAGTAAAATGTTGAGTCAGTGCTTTGCTGTTATAATTTGAAGAGTAACTCAAGCTAGTGGAGTATAATCAATCAATCAATCAATGTTTATTTATATAGCCCAAATCACAAATGTTACATTTGTCTCAGTGGACTTCACAGTTGTACAAAATATCAGTATGACAATACGACACCCTCTGTCCTCAGACCCTCTGTCCTTAGACCCTCTGTCCTTAGACCCTCACATCGTACAAGGAAAACTTCCGAAGAAAACCCACAGTTTTAAAGGGAACGGGGAAAACCTCAGGGAGAGCAACAGAGGAGGGATCCCTCTCCCAGGACGGACAGACGTGCAATAGATGCCGTGTGTAAATTGAAAAGATAATACATTTGCAACATAGGTAGTCCAAATGTTTGGAAATGCATGTGTGTAATAGGAAGATGAATCCACAAGGATACCATCCAGGACCTATGATCCAGGACCACAGCCACGACTCAAGATCCAGGACCTATGATCCAGGACCACAGCCACGACTCAAGATCCAGGGCTCGCGATGCAGGACACAGGACCGCAGGATCATCCATGACTCCGGATCCCAGCGTATATAGACACCAGAAAGAAAGACATTTTGGGGAAGCTGGGTTAATCGGAACATGGGAGTACACAGGTATAGACAGAGAGAAGGAAGAAGTAAGATGTCCCCCGACAACTAAGCCTATATCAGCAAAACTGGGCTGAATCTAATCAGCCCTAACTATAAGCTTTATCAAAAAGGAAGGTCTTAAGCGTACTTAAAAACGATAGGGTGCCTGCGCCCGAACACAAACTGGAAGCTGATTCCACAAATGTGGAGCTTGATAAGAAAAGGCTCTGGCTCCCATTGTACTTTTAGAGACTCTAGGAACAACCAACAACCCTGCATTCTTGGAACGCATGCCCTAGTAGGACAGTAGGTATAATGAGTTCTTTAAGGTAAGATGGCGCCTGCCCATTAAGGGCTTTGTAGGCGAGAAGAAGAATTTTAAATTCTATCCTGTGTTCTATAGGGAGCCAGTGTAAGGCAGCCAGAACAGGAGTAATGTGGTCCCTTTTCCTAACTCTGGTTAGTACACGAGCTGCAGCATTTTGAATCAGCTGAAGCGACTTGACTGACTTCTTGGTACACCCTGATAATAAGAGTTACAATAATCCAGCCTTGAAGTAACAAATGCATGGACTAATTTCTCTGCATCGTTTTGAGGCAAGATTGCCTGATTTTTGCAATGTTACGTAGATGGAAGTAGGCGGTCCTTGAAATTGATTTTATGTGGCCGTTAAAGGATAAATCCTGATCAAATATAACACCAAGATTCCTTACAGTCTCACTGGAGGCCAGATTAATGCCATCCATAGTTAGTATATCTTTAGATAATTTGTTTCGTAGATTCTTCGGGCCAAGTACAATAACTTCAGTTTTAGTCGTGTTTAACATCAAAAAGTTTAAGGTTGATTGATAAATATAGTTGAGATTATGCGGTTCGACTAATAGTTGCTCAATTTCAATACCATAAGTCAGAACAAGGTCGAGAGTGTGATTATATTCTGAATTCTGATAAGAATCTGAATAAGGACCTGGTGCACGGTACACTGTAACAAATAAGATTGGCTGCAAAGTTTTCCAGGTCGGAAGCGTAAGACTAAAAACGAGACTTTCAAAGGAGGTATAATTTAATTTTGGTTTAGTATTGATAAGTAAACTTGAGTCAAAGATTGCTGCAACTCCACCTCCTCGGCCCACGTCTCGGGCAATATGAGTATTGATATGGCTGGGTGGAGTGGCCTCATTTATGCTGACATATTCTTCATGTCTCAACCAAGTTTCAGTGAGACAGCATATATCAATATTATAATCTGATATTAAATCATTTACCAATATTGCTTTAGATGCTAGAGATCTTATGTTTAAGAGACCACATTTAATATTCCTGTTTTGTTGCACTGTAGTAGTTGTTACATTTACTTTTATTAGGTTATTATGTATGACACCTCTATTAGGTTTTACCTTAAATTGTCCTTGGGCAGACCACACACCGCTAATATTGGGTATTTTATTGGGTTCGGGATTCCTTGGATGACTGCCTAGAGAGAGAGCGCAGAGAAGCATGTAAGACTGCGCCACCGCCTCCTGGTCTCAACTCCAGTTTGTCATGGAGTCCACAAAGCCCTGAAATGTTTGCCGAAATGAGATCTGCACCTTCCAAAGTAGGATGAATGACGTCTCTTAATCAGACCAGGTTTTCCCCAGAAGGCTGTCCAGTTATTTACGAAGCCCACATTGTTTGCTGGGCACCACCAAGACAACCAGCGCTGAAATGATGACATGCGGCTATACATGTCATCATTGATCAGATTGGGGAGGGGACCAGAGAAGATTACGGTGTCCGACATTGTTTTAGCATAACTACACACCGACTCCACATTAAGTTGGTGCATTCTGATTGGCGTAAACGAACATCATTACCACCGACGTGAATAACAATCCTACTGTATTTACGTTTATTTTTAGCCAGCAGTTTAAGATGCGCCTCAACGTCGCCCGCTCTGGCCCCCAGAGAATGCATGCGACTGTGGAGGCTTCGGTCTCTAAATTCACGTGTCTCATAATAGAGCTACCAATAACCAGAGTTGGCTTCTCAGCGGGTGTCCTCGCTGAGTGGGGAATATCTGTTAGACACGTGAACGGGTTGGTGGGGACCTGCGGGTTTCGCGTTATGCCCCTTCTGAACAGTCACCCATCTCCCTGCTGCTCGGGAGTTGCTGGGGGACGGCTAATAGGAGCTCCCTTTTGCCGGTCCGCACCGGCTAACATGGGCTTTAATGTAGCTCAGTTACTTTCTAAGATGCGGAGCCGGGCTTCTATGGCTATGATTCCTGCCTCCAACCTAACAACTATACTACATTTAACACATGTATCGGTACCAGTAAAGGAGGTAGGGAAGTAACCAAACATGAGATAGGAAGAGCAGGAAATAACACCCGAGGGTGGGGAAAGAGCCATGGCTAGCTATCAAGCTAAAGTAGCTACCGTTAGCAAACCCGAAAAGAGTGTAGGCAACTGTGGAGTTACAGTCGCTAAGAGAAGGAGAGTTGTGAGTGCTTAAGCTGTAGTAACGTGTGATTACAACGTCAGGCAGTTGCCGTGATCAAGAGTTTTAAAACGATCGAAGTTAAGATAATAAGCTATCAGCAACAGAACAGGCACACGGATACCCGGAGATGACAAAATAGAAGTATAAGGTTGTATAGAAAATGAAAAAGCAAGGTACAAGTAACTCAAATGTATACTTGAATAGCAATTGAGAAACAGTTTCTTAGTTTAAATATTTCAACCACTGAAAAATACTCAATCACAAGTGAAAGTTCTGCATTTAAAATGTCACTTGATAAAACCACTTGAAGTAGGCTACAGGATTGTATTTTTGGATAATTATACCTGATATAATAATATTTAAGCGGTACTTTAATGTTGTTGTTGGTCACTGTGGGGCTGCTTAGCAACGTTCCACTGTTGAAAATAATCTCTCTTCAGGTGTCTGTCTGCCAGTCCTCTGTGTTGTGTTCAGGTGTCTGTCTGACAGTCCTCTGTGTTTTGTTCAGGTATCTTTCTGACAGTCCTCTGTGTTGTGTTCAGGTAATAATAATAATACATTTTATTTGTAAAGCACCTTTCATTGCTAAAAGCAATCCTAAAGTGCTAAAAGAGGCGTAATAGAAAGAAACAAAAGTTTAATCAAAGGCTTTTTTTAAAGAAAGGTTTTTAGGCCTTTCTTAAAGGCTTCAGTGGTCTGTGGAGTCCTCAAGTGGTCTGTGGAGTCCTCAGGTGGTCTGTGGAGTCCTCAGGTGGTCTGGGAGTCTTCAGGTGGTCTGTGGAGTCCTCAGGTGGTCTGGGAGGGAATTCCACAGGTCAGGTGCAGCTGCACAGAAAGCCTGATCCCCCATGGTGCGGAGTTTGGTCCTGGGGGGGCGAAGCAGATGGTTTGTTGTGGAGCGGAGGTTTTATGTGGAGGTTTGTGATGTGAGTAGTTATTTGAGGTATGGAGGAGCGTTCCCGTGGATGCACTGATGGGCGAGCAGTGAGATCTTGTATTCGATCCTGAATGAGACAGGAAGCCAGTGGAGGGAATGAAGGACGGGTGTGATGTGGTTGTACTTTCTCACCCTCATCAGGATCCTAGCGGCACTGTTCTGTACGTATTGAAGCTTCTGAAGGCTCCCGCTAGGAGTCCCGATGAGGAGAGTGTTGCAATATTCAAGCCTTGAGGAGACGAAGGCATGGACCAGTTGTTCAGCATCTGACAGGAGTTTTGCAATGTTCCTGAGGTGGTAGTAGGAGGTTTTGCACAGGTGTTTGATGTGGGTGTCAAAGGTCAGATGTCGGTCAAATCTTACACCTGTCTTTCTGACGTGTTGTGTTTCAGGTGTCTTTCTGACAATTCAAAAACGTTATCCTCATGTGCACATTAGCTACAGTGTAGACATGGTAATGAAAAACTTAAGACCCAGGCTCCTCCGACAATGGAACATGAATATATATATATATATATATATTATATATATATATATAGGACATAAACAAATAAATCAAATACATATTGAAAGAAATAACAGAATAGAAATAAAATAGTGCATACAACGGACTTTCATATTTTATGGTATACTTGTATTGAGTATAGGAGTAGGGGTTTAATTACATTACATTCAAGATTTCAAAATTACACCAAACATGTACTTGCTCCAAAAATAATTAAATGAACTAATACGAACAAAAAGGAAAATACAATAAAGAAAAGATTTATGAAAAAACTAAAACAATCAAACAACAAAAACAAAGTCAATGTATCCTCAGATGTCCCTTATGATGTAGCACAGAGTGCAGCTGACGCTCAAAGGTCCCTTATTATTGTGTTGTCCTTTTTGAAGTGTTTAATGTATGCTTGAACTTTGTTTTATTTTGTAAAAATGATAAGAGTTGTCTTTCCGGAAGTCATGTGGCCTCTTGCCCCGGATGTTTATATTGTGTTTGTGAGAGAGTAAAGGGCGGTAAAAGTGTAAACGATGTGATAACGTAATTCTACGCTGGTCTACTAGGCAAACACGTTTTCACGGTGTTTCATGATTCTGCAAAGAAGAGAATAAACGTGATTGTGGACATCAGTTCGATGCATAAAGTTCTTTCAAGACCACAGTAGTTACAGTGTTCAAATCAGCTGTTCACACACACCCCAAAACCTTATAAACAACATTATCACCAGTGTTGGGACTAACGCGTTACAAAGTAACGCCGTTATTTTTGGCAGTAACTAGTACTCTAACGCATTACTTTTTAAATTCAGTAACTCAGTTACCGTTACTACATGGTGCGTTACTCCGTTACTGCGTTAGTTTTTTATATAGTGTGATGCCCCTGTGGGTGCATCAGTAGAGAGGAGGTGGTGATTGGTGATTGGTGATTGGTGATTGGTGTTTGCATTGATTGCAGTAACTCAGGGCACCTGGGTCTGGTGTCCTGCAGCTATTTAGAGCCTCTCTGCTCCTCTCTGTGCTCTCTCTGCTTTCCCGTACAGGTCCCGGTGTTGTTGAGTATGACTTGTTGTTACTTTACTTTGTGCACCTCAACACTCTCACACATACACATTCATGCAACCCTCACCCTGCACTTACACTATTGATACCACTGTCGTCCACACCTCATGCTTTAACTATTGTTGCACTTCATCTAATTTGGCTAATTTGGATTGTTTCTTGTAAATAAACACATTTTGATAACCATTGACATGGTGTGTCTCCTCTTTGTTGTGGCCTTTTGAGCCAGGTCATAACAAATGGGGCTCGTCCGACGGGTTATTTGGTTAAAAGTTTGTGTAGTGCTCAGAGCACATGGTGTCATTTGAGCAGCTAATTAGTTGATGTGGTCCAGCTGTGTGCTGGCTCGGTACTGCTATTTTGGGGACACATCATGTTTTTTTGGGTTTCAGGAAGCTTTAGTGTTTGACATGGCGTCAGGTTTTGTGTGCCAATCAGAAGGAAAGATGTTGCTGCTTGTTACGCTTTTGTAAAGAGTTTTCCCCGCTAGGCTTAAGTGGCGTTTCCCTTTGGGTTGCGTCTGTTTGTTTTTTTTCATAGTGTTGTGGCAACGTGGTTAGTGTCAGCTGTTTTCGGACAGCTGTCTCGGGGGCACATCCGCGTGATATCTTGGTGTTACCTGCGTGCAGGTCGCTCCATAACTCCGCCGGGTTCCAGTGCGTAATTACCCACCGCAAGCCACATGAAGACTAGGTGAGATTAGGAAGATTTTGTTTAGGCAGTTAGGGGGAAATTCTCTGTTGGGTTAATCTTATGCCCATGCGTGTTGGCAGTTTGGTACTTTGCTTTCTGATTGGCTAGTATGACTTCTTTGTCAGCGTTTGTGGATGCGCCCTCAGTGTCGTTCTTAGATAATTGCCAGAAGGCGCAGTTAGTCGAAATAGCAGAGCACTATGACATTGCTGTTGTGGGGAGCAAGCGGAAACATGACATTAAAACTGTCATTGTGTCATCTTTGTTTGAGCAGGGGGTGTTGCAGAAGAGTGAGTCTGGTGCGGCAGGGTTCGTGCCGGTGGTGGTTCAGACAGCTGGTTTGACGTTCGAGCAGCAAAAGGAGCTTTTGGCCATGCAGTTTGATCAGGAGAAGTTGCAGTTGGAGTTGAGGTTGGATCAGGAGAAGTTGCAGTTGGAGTTGAGGTTGGATCAGGAGAAGTTGCAGTTGGAGATGAGGTTGGAGCAAGAGAAGTTGAGGTTGGAGCAGGAGAAGTTGAGGTTGGAGCAGGAGAAGTTGCAGTTGGAGATGAGGGGTCAGCAGCAGGAGGTAGAGAAGCGTTTAGAGGTGGAGAAGGTGCTGGAGGTGGAAAGGATGAAATGTGAGGTGGAACATGCTAGATTACGGCTGATGGGAGAGGGCAAGTTGTCTCCAAGGGAGGATGGTGGTGATAGGTCGGCATCAGGCAGTGGCGATATAATTTCTTACTTGCGATTAGTGCCAAAGTTCAATGAGCGTGACCCGGACATTTTCTTCACTCTATTTGAACGCATAGCAGAGGCAAGAAACTGGTCAGATTCGGACAGAGTGCTGTTACTTCAGTGTGTACTCACTGGGCGAGCACAGGAAGCCTATTCAGCGGTTTGTGGCGAAAATGCTTTGGACTATGATAGAGTAAAATCAGCGGTGTTGAAATCTTACGAACTGGTTCCGGAAGCGTATCGTCAAAGGTTCAGAAGTTGGGTCAAGGGAGATAAGCAGACACATATGGAGTTTATCCGTGATTTAACTTCTCATTTTCAGCGGTGGTGCGCGGCAGCAAAGGTTGCAAGTTTTGACGGCCTTTGTGAGCTCATTGTCTTGGAACAATTTAAAAACAGTCTCCCTCAGCGTGTGGCCACTTATGTGAATGAACAGAAACCTTCCACCGCGTTTAGAGCTGCTGAATTAGCGGACGATTTTGTGTTGACACATAAGGGCAGTTTTACTGAGAAGTATTCTAGGGGTGATTGGAAACGGGGAGAAGACAATGGCTATGCCCGCGGTGGTGCAAAGTTTTCACCAGGCTCCTCCCGTAGACTTGTAGGTACAGGGCGACCCGAGGGGGCCAAAGTGGACCTATGTCATTATTGTCGAGAAGAGGGTCATTGGAAGGGGCAGTGTCCGTTGCTGGAACCTGAGGGGAAGCCTCGTTCTTCACCACATGCTCCAGCCATGTGTTGTTCTGCCGTTTTGGTTAAAAAGCCGCAGGGTGTAGGATCGGGCATGGTGCCTGATAAGAAGCTGGTTTGTGCCGACTTGGATGTGGGTTCTGTTTTTGAGCCGTTCATAACGGAAGCCGTTGTGTCAGTAGTTGGTAGTGACAAGTATGTTCCGATTAAGGTGTTGCGTGACACAGCAGCTAGATACTCATTTATTGCTGAGTCAGTATTGCCTTTTTCATCAGAGACAGAGACTGGGGATGTTGTGCTGATGAGGGGCATGGAGATGGGCTTGATCCCTGTGCCACGGCATACAATAGTGCTGGATTGCGAGCTGGTGCGGGGAGTTGTGTCTATTGGCGTGCGTCCCGCGTTGCCACTTGATGGGATACAGATGATTTTGGGCAACGATCTCGCTGGTAGTGCTGTGTGGGCTGGTGTGCCACCGCCTGTGGTGGTTTCCAGGCCGTTGGCATCTGTGGAGCCAGATGAGAGCGGTTTGCAAGTTCCAAGTGTGTCGCCAATTTATACTGTTACGCGTTTGCAGAGCCGTAGGATGTCTACTGACCTACCTGTTTCAGAGTCTGGAGAATGTGGTCCAGCACGGTACTTTGAGATCGGGACAAAGAAGAAGGAGAGGACAGTCAAAGAGGTGAAGAACAAGAGGAGGCCGAACAAGAGGAGGCAGAAAAGAGGAGGCCGAAGGAGGTCGGCGCGCCCAAGAGACCGATGAGCGCCTACATGCTGTGGCTCAACGCCAGCCAACCCAAGAGGAGTTCGGAGACAGTGGAGGAGGAGCGTCCTCCAGTCCTAAGAAGGAAATAAAAAAACTGGAGTTAAGAAGGAGGATATTGGGTTGTCGTGGATCCCTTTGGGGCCCCGTCTTAAGGGGGGGGCTGTGATGCCCCTGTGGGTGCATCAGTAGAGAGGAGGTGGTGATTGGTGATTGGTGTTTGCATTGATTGCAGTAACTCAGGGCACCTGGGTCTGGTGTCCTGCAGCTATTTAGAGCCTCTCTGCTCCTCTCTGTGCTCTCTCTGCTTTCCCGTACAGGTCCCGGTGTTGTTGAGTATAACTTGTTGTTACTTTACTTTGTGCACCTCAACACTCTCACACATACACATTCATGCAACCCTCACCCTGCATTTACACTATTGATACCACTGTCGTCCACACCTCATGCTTACTATTGTTGCACTTCATCTAATTTGGCTAATTTGGATTGTTTCTTAAATAAACACATTTTGATAACCATTGACATGGTGTGTCTCCTTTGTTGTGGCCTTTTGAGCCAGGTCATAACATATAGTGTTGTGGCAGAGAGGTTTTTACAACCACCTTGCCTCCGCGTGTCGTTTGGCGAGCTGAATACAATCATAACTGGACAGTAACCTTTCGTTTGCACCCACATAAAAACATCACCCGGACTGCCTTCCTCCATATCCGCAACATTTCCAGACTCCGCTCATCCCTTTCACAATCCAGACCGTCTGACCACATCACCCCAATCCTCATCCAACTTCACTGGCTCCCTGTCCAGCACCGGATTGACTACAAAACCTTCTGCTTACATACAAAGCCCTCAACAACCTTACCCCCACCTATCTCTCAAACCTCCTCCAGGAATACACCCCCTCCCGCTCCCTGCGTTCATCTCAGCCGGACTCTTGACTGTCCTCACCTACCGCCCTTAGCACCATGGGAGCCAGGGCTTTTAGCTGCACCGCGCCCAGGCTATGGAACTCTCTGCCTCCACAATCAAACAGTCTGACTCCATCACGACATTCAAATCCCACCTCAAAACCCACCTGTTTTAAACTGGCCTACTCACTCTAAAACACATTCAACCTGCTATCACAGACCCTCCTCTCACTCCGTCACTCCACACTCTTGTCTGGCTTTTCTTATGCTTTTATGCTGCTGTATCGCCTTGTCGGTTCGATAAATTGTGTTCCGTTTTTGTTTTAGCTGTTTAACTTTTAAATGCACTGTAAGGCGACCTTGGGTGTCCTGAAAGGCGCCTCGAAATAAATTGTATTATTATTTATTATTATAACAGGAGGAAAATCAGAACACACCAGGATACCAGTTTAAACAATAATCTGTTGTCTCCCTGTTTGATTCCACTGAGAATCAATCTCTCAGCCTTGTCCCCATTGCTCTCGGAACTGCCGGGAATTGGGACGTGTAAATCATTTTTTTTAAACTGTCCCTCCATGGTGATTATATCTTATTTATCTGACTAGGTCGCTTTGT
This sequence comes from Harpagifer antarcticus, assembly GCA_902827135.1. NCBI lineage: Eukaryota > Metazoa > Chordata > Actinopteri > Perciformes > Harpagiferidae > Harpagifer > Harpagifer antarcticus. The sequence continues at coordinate 355,457 of CADEHL010001298.1, read as the reverse complement.
GTTCAGTGGTATTTATTAATATATGGACAAACTTGTCGTTACTCCTAACGTAGTTAATGTAATTTAACTGCCCTGCCCTTAATCCAAATGTGTAAATAGTTTGAGTGTAAAAACACAAGTATTTCAACTCCACTTGGAATGATAGAACTATCAACAATGAAGTATTAACAAAAGCACTTGTTTTGGCTCTATAACCCCAGATATATTTTAATGATCTTGTTTTGTTTTTGATTGTATTGTATAGTGAAACGCACTTATTGTGAGTCGTTCTGGATAAAGGCGCAGTCAACTGTAATGTATAATGCAAGAAATTACTACAAAATAAGTCCAGCAGATGGCGGCACCTCACCAGGAATGAATTCCACCTCACTGAGGGGAAGAATGCTTCTGAGAGCAACAAGCTTAAACTTCGCGTCTTTATCTGACTTATCTATTAGTATTATTCACAGAAAATTATTCCCCGTACAGTCTATCCAGATTTTATAGTGCGATATATATATATAGATATTTCAACAGATAACGGACCTTTGGACGCGTTTCAACACGGCTTTTCAGCTAATGTGGCATCCACGGAGTCGAAACCCAGGTCAACAGAATCTCTTTATCGTCA
>CADEHL010001298.1:280694-354601 GCA_902827135.1 Harpagifer antarcticus | reverse complement strand
CTACAAATCCCAGAGTCCCGGTCCCGCATGCTGGCTCTTAGGAACGGACTAACTCCCCTTGTGTGCACAGCTCTCAACGTGCCCAGACTTGGAGTGATTTTAACCTCTTTTAATACTTTCCGCCTCGTTCTGAAAGAAAGAAGTGAAATGTTCCAACGTGACGGCCGTCTGGGCGTGTGGTGCGAGATGGGAGATGTAGTTCATTGAGCGGTTCCACACAAACATGTGTTACTTCACAGTTTTACGACATATTTTAATTTTTTTGACTTGCAAAATTATCTTTTAAATTGTCAAACATCATGTGTGTAATTCGTGGCACAATTCAAACGGGATCGAAAGATAATCTTTCTCTCTCCATTGACTTCAATGCATAACTTATCGGAAATAAGGTCCCATGGAGCTCCCCCGGAAGGGGAGGGACTTCGCCTCTATCCCCACAGGAGCAATTTGGGGTGAAGTGTCTTGCCCAGGGACACAACGACATGCTGACTGCAGTGGGACTCGAACTAGCTATCCCCTGATTTGAAGTTCATCACACTACCCACTGAGCCACAGCCTCCCTACAGGCCAGTTTGTGGCAGCGGCCGCAGAAGAAATGTATTGATTTAACAGTAGTTTGGTTAAACCACTAAGTCCGACAATGCCAGCCCGGGAATTTCACCCAGGGACATATAACAAGTTTTAAGTCACTAGGACACACAGGTTCGGTTACTCATGGAACAAGAGACGTGTTAAAAATAGAACAGTTTATTTTCTACAATAGTAAAAATACAATTTAAAAACAGTCACACAGGGCTATATCCAAAAGGGAAAACTAATCCACCGGCCTCAAAATGAATTCATTTTGCGGCGTAACATTATTTTGAATAGTAAAACAGGTATCAAAGATTCAGTTTTTAACTAAATGTTGACTGATATTTAGATAGTGTTCTTGTCTCTATCGGGCAGCGTACTCACGGGTTTCTGGAAGATTCTGTGTCGTTGAGGATCCAGTTTCTTTAGAGAGGGACAGAGAGTCGTGTCTCACCTGCAGCTCTGCTCTCACCCACACAAACTTTACCTTTGATTTTAGGAAATGTGACGTCTCAACTTTCTGTGTGGCTCCACCTCTCAGTGTAGCTCTGGCATGGAGCTTTTACTGACTCGTTGCAACACACACACACACACACACACACACACACACACACACACACACACACACACACACACACACACACACACACACACACACACACACACACACACACACACACACACACACACACACACACACACACACACACACACACACACACACACACACACACACACACACACAAACAGTGTGTATCTCTCTCATAGTGTTATTGTTGAGTATTTTTACTGATCATATAGCTTGGATAATAAGTAGGCTACTTCTACTTTTACTAAAATAGAAGATCTGAGTACTTCTACTTTTACTAAAGTGCAAGAGTACGTACTTCTCCCACCTCTGTACCTTACCAGTAACTTAATATGAATTCATATTGCCAATTACTGTAGCAGAGATGGCAAAAATACTCACATCCTTTACTCAAGTAGAAGTACAGATACTCGTGTTTAAAAATACTCTGGTGAAAGTAGAAGTACAGACTAAACTTCTTTACTCAAGTCAAAGTAAAGAGGCTTTGAAGTGTACTTCAGTAAAAAGTACCCATAACTAGCAGCTGTTTTAAAGAGTACCTGACCTCCCTTTATATTAATAGAACCATAATGTCATTGTTAGCTAATGAATGTTTCCATGCTGAACAACGGCAACATGACAACGTTTCCATTGGTCCCTCTTCTTTAGAGAAGACCAGGAAGTGATGGATACACGGATCGTGTTCAAATCAATAGGCACGCAATGACTCTAAAGAATAATGATCACGCATCAAACACACATTCAGACTAAAGGAACCAGCTGTTTGGGAAATGAGAGAAGTAGAAAGTACAGGTATTTGAGTTCAACATGTAAGAAGTAGAAAGTACAGGTATTTGGGTTCAACATGTAAGAAGTAGAAAGTACAGGTATTTGTGTTCAACATGTAAGAAGTAGAAAGTACAGGTATTTGAGTTCAACATGTAAGAAGTAGAAAGTACAGGTATTTGGGTTCAACATGTAAGAAGTAGAAAGTACAGGTATTTGGGTTCAACATGTGAGAAGTAGAAAGTACAGGTATTTGGGTTCAACATGTAAGAAGTAGAAAGTACAGGTATTTGAGTTCAACATGTAAGAAGTAGAAAGTACAGGTATTTTGGTTCAACATGTAAGAAGTAGAAAGTACAGGTATTTGAGTTCAACATGTAAGAAGTAGAAAGTACAGGTATTTGGGTTCAACATGTGAGAAGTAGAAAGTACAGGTATTTGGGTTCAACATGTGAGAAGTAGAAAGTACTGGTATTTGGGTTCAACATGTAAGAAGTAGAAAGTACAGGTATTTGGGTTCAACATGTAAGAAGTAGAAAGTACAGGTATTTGGGTTCAACATGTAAGAAGTAGAAAGTACAGGTATTTGGGTTCAACATGTAAAAAGTAGAAAGTACAGGTATTTGTGTTCAACATGTAAGAAGTAGAAAGTACAGGTATTTGGGTTCAACATGTAAGAAGTAGAAAGTACAGGTATTTATGTTCAACATGTAAGAAGTAGAAAGTACAGGTATTTGGGTTCAACATGTGAGAAGTAGAAAGTACAGGTATTTGGGTTCAACATGTAAGAAGTAGAAAGTAAAGGTATTTGGGTTCAACATGTAAAAAGTAGAAAGTACAGGTATTTGTGTTCAACATGTAAGAAGTAGAAAGTACAGGTATTTGGGTTCAACATGTAAGAAGTAGAAAGTACAGGTATTTGTGTTCAACATGTAAGAAGTAGAAAGTACAGGTATTTGTGTTCAACATGTAAGAAGTAGAAAGTACAGGTATTTGTGTTCAACATGTAAGAAGTAGAAAGTACAGGTATTTGAGTTCAACATGTAAGAAGTAGAAAGTACAGGTATTTGTGTTCAACATGTAAGAAGTAGAAAGTACAGGTATTTGGGTTCAACATGTAAGAAGTAGAAAGTACAGGTATTTGTGTTCAACATGTAAGAAGTAGAAAGTACAGGTATTTGAGTTCAACATGTAAGAAGTAGAAAGTACAGATATTTGTGTTCAAAATGTAAGAAGTAGAAAGTACAGGTATTTGGGTTCAACATGTAAGAAGTAGAAAGTACAGGTATTTGTGTTCGACATGTAAGAAGTAGAAAGTACAGGTATTTGTGTTCAACATGTAAGAAGTAGAAAGTACAGGTATTTGGGTTCAACATGTAAGAAGTAGAAAGTACAGGTATTTGGGTTCAACATGTAAGAAGTAGAAAGTACAGGTATTTGAGTTCAACATGTAAGAAGTAGAAAGTACAGGTATTTGAGTTCAACATGTAAGAAGTAGAAAGTACAGGTATTTGTGTTCAACATGTAAAAAGTAGAAAGTACAGGTATTTGGGTTCAACATGTAAGAAGTATAAAGTACAGGTATTTGAGTTCAACATGTAAGAAGTAGAAAGTAAAGGCATTTGGGTTCAACATGTAAGAAGTAGAAAGTACAGGTATTTGTGTTCAACATGTGAGAAGTAGAAAGTACAGGTATTGTGTTCAACATGTAAGAAGTAGAAAGTACAGGTATTTGTGTTCAACATGTAAGAAGTAGAAAGTACAGGTATTTGGGTTCAACATGTAAGAAGTAGAAAGTACAGGTATTTGAGTTCAACATGTAAGAAGTAGAAAGTAAAGGTATTTGTGTTCAACATGTAAGAAGTAGAAAGTTCAGGTATTTGTGTTCAACATGTAAGAAGTAGAAAGTACAGGTATTTGTGTTCAACATGTAAGAAGTAGAAAGTACAGGTATTTGTGTTCAACATGTAAGAAGTAGAAAGTACAGGTACACGATCAACATGTAAGAAGTAGAAAGTACAGGTACACGATCAACATGTAAGAAGTAGAAAGTTCAGGTATTTGTGTTCAACATGTAAGAAGTAGAAAGTACAGGTATTTGTGTTCAACATGTAAGAAGTAGAAAGTTCAGGTATTTGGGTTCAAAATGTAAGAAGTAAAAAGTCGTCAGAAAAATAAGTAGTGGAGTTACTGGTACCAGAAAAAGTACTTAAGTACAGTAACGAAGTATTTGTACTCTACTACTTCCCACCTCTGACCATCAGTTCCTCCTCCGTGCAGCAGTGAGAGCCGGATCCTATCAGATGGTTTCCAGTCTGATGGCTGCAGGAGCTCAGGTGGAGCAGGTGTGTCTGAAGAAGTGGACGGCCATGCACGAGGCCTCCAGAGCCGGCTGCGTTCCTGTCATGGAGCTCCTGCTGCATAGGGGGGGAAAGGTTTCAGAGACGGACCAGTACGGAGTCACTCCTCTGGGCATCGCTGCGGAGTACAGCCACTCTGGAGTCCTGGAGCTCCTCATCAAACACGGTGACCACATAATGCTGTACTGATTCGACACCATCTTCGTGTGTGAAACTCCTTAGGGAAACCTAAAGTAAAGCCATTTGTTTTAGTGTCTAATCAATGACGACCTCAGGCGGAGGCCCGACCGATTCATTTAACAAGCGCAGGACTTTTACCCAGAAAACCCAGTGTACCCAGTTGTTGATAAAAAGTTAACATTGACTTGTTCTAATTTTAATTAACCTACGTAACTAACTTCACCTGCAACACATATAGTATATACATATCTACTTTATTGATTATCTATATATCTTACTTCTTAACATGCTTAGCATACTTAATTAAGATATATAACTTAAGGTACGTAACAAGGTACTTATTTGAACCCCATAACGCGATTGTTTTACTTTCTTTACTGTTTTAAAATAACGTAAACTGTGACAGTAATCAAGAATAAATATCTCGCTCGAGACGTCATTGAGGTTTTGTTGTATGGGAACGTAACTTCTGGGAGAAAAGGTTGGCAGGTACCTCGGCTGATTGTGTTGTGATGGTTGATTGAACACTGTTTCTGTTTTCACATTTAAAAAGGTGCTGATGTGAACGCCCAGGCACCAAATGGCGACAGTGTTCTGTACGACGCTGCAGGTTCAGGAGACCCGGACTGTCTCAACATCCTGCTGCAGAACGGAGCCAATCCCAACGTCCACAACCTGAGCTCCCAGCTGCCCGTGCACCACGCTGCGTACGAGGGACACCACCTGTGAGTGCGTTGAGGAAGTTGATTGTTCTTTAAGTTCAACTAGCAGAATCTAAAATAGTTGGTATCGTACATTGACAGACAGGTCCATTGCTTTGCCTCAAAAAACAAACTGCTCAGCCTTCATGTAGAATATTTCCTGATTCATAAGTTCTTTAAGAATTTCTACTCTCTTTCTTCATCAGAGCTTTAAGGATTTTGATCCCGATCACCACCAGACGGGCCTTAGGAAATGCATGTGTCTGTAATAAGAAGATGAATCCACGAGGATGTCAACAATCCTGTGGGCGCCATCAGGGAAGTAGCATGACGAGACCCAGGCAGGACATGCATTCATGTCATTAGTTTCAGTATCAGACTGGTCTGTTATTTCTAAGAAGCATGCATCAGGCTGCAGTTGGTTCTAAAACCCACAGGGCCGCCATGAATTCATGGTAAATGTTCTTGTTTATTATATTTACTGCTGTGCATATATCTGAGATCAAGTCCTTTAAATGCAAATTATGTCATTGTCTTTACACTTTGCATTATGCTAGGACTTCATCAGGTAGGACTTAACACCTTAATAGTTTATCTTCAAAGGGTCCTTTCTTGTCTTAATGGAGTCAAATCTCAGGTCCTCTTTTATTGCACAACACGTGGGTTAAAGCTCTTTGTGTTGGAAAGGCCAGCATTGACATCTAGTGGAGTAAAGTGAGAGCTGCACAACAACGTCTGCTCACTCAGTCCCTTTCTAATTTCTCTAATTCCCCTCCTCGACTCCCCTCCTCGACTCCCCTCCTCGATTCCTAGTCCCGCCCACAGGAGATGCGAGCGGAGGAGTTGAGGAGGGGAACCGAGGAGAGAGGAGGGGAAGCAGCAGGAGGTTAGAGAAATGAGAACTCATCTCCTCTGAGCGGTCATTTTAAATCGTCCCCGTTAATGATGACAGGAGGCACAGCAGCAACAACTGTGTTCATGATGACTTAGACCAGGGGTGGGGAACCTTTGTCCTCTCAAGGGCCATTTACATTTTTACAATATCCTCCGAGGGCCGTACAAATTAATGACCTCTGCTTAAAAAAACTAAAATCACAGCCCATTCATTTCATGCTGTGCAAAGAAAAAGCAACCTCTTAATCCAGATATCTCACCATGACTCGCGCATGCATGCACGTGCACGGTTGTGGCGTGATTACCAAAACAGAAAGATATGGACACAAGATGTGTGCAAATGTATTTAGTTTCCTATCCATGTGAACATGATTTAAGTGTGGGGGGGGGGGGGGGACCTAACCTCCTCAAGGCGGTCCGGGGGGCATGCTCCCCCGGGAAGATTTTTTTTTAAATGTTGAAGTTAAAAGCATCAACCTGGTGCACTTTAGAGCAACATGAGGAGATCTATGGAAACATCTCAACACCCAGGGTCCTTCTCACTTCGGTGAAATGGATTCCTTGCTTCCCTCACTTGCGTAGTTTCCCTGCGTCTAGTCCCTCCCACCAGGGAAGCAAGGAGAGATGCAAGGAAACCACAAGAAGCAGGGAAATTAGTTTTCAGAGCAATGAGACGTCCTTTCCTCCGGAGCGTCACGTGAGGCCACGTCCGTTTGTGATGACGCTGCACAGCTGATCGTCTGACAGCAGCTCTGTCCCCGTTATTTTCACAAACACCCCCGCCCCCTCTGTTAGTACACATTTACTGACACAAACATTTGTATCATCTGTTGTAGACACCAATAAATAAAATAAAATAAGAATTCATTCTCAAAAAAGATAAACGCCATTCTTAAAATGTATAAACGAACATTAGTTTGATTAATATTGATTAGAGTGCACAATAGAAATAAAATAATTGAGAGAAGAAAAAGAGAAATGTTATCTCTCAAAACCCAGTTAGATTAACATTCATTGGATTGCACACTTTGTTTGTTTGTTGGATATGTATCACATTAACATTTTAATAGCACTTAATGACTGACTGAATGGGAATGACAATAAATGAAAATGTAAAACGAAAAAAGCGATCATGAAAATGTTTCCAACAAATGAATAAAATGATTTTTAACCACTTTGTTGTTCAGATCACATATTTGTAACGAAATGAAACATTAATTGAAACAAAACACGGTATAGGCACTCTGTGATCAATAAGGTTAGCTCTCGGAGGACTCAGTTTGATTGAGGCTCTTTGTACAGGTTGTTAAGTTTAAGTTTGTGCTCTGGCACTTTCCTCGCAATTTTGAACGACACAATTTTGAAGAGCCCGATCGTGCCCCGCGTTGGGCGCCATCTAAATGATACAGTTTTTACTCAGTCCGGGCATAAAAGGTGTGTCCTCACACACCACCTCGAGGTACCGATAAACCTCTTTCTATACTACCTCCATGCATCAATTTTACATAATTTAACTTTACCCTGTTAGCTTATCCCTTTAGACTTTGATCACAGACCTTAATGAACACACCTCTGAAACCTTGGGATTCAATACCCGTAAAGCACTGCTGCCGTATTTCAGATCAATCGATCACGGCGACCTCCAACATGACACACAATTCTGCAACAGAGTTGACTAGGTGCGACTTACCAGCTGTTATCTCTGGCTCAAGCTATGTGGGAACAGGTTACATTTCCGTCTGATTTGTCACTTATTCAGTAATAATCAAAGGGGCTACATGAACTTTAGTTTCCTCTCACAAGTGCGAACAGGTAGTTTTATTTAAAGTTTCACAAGTTATAACACCACACATTAATAATAATGAACTGCGTTTTTGTATATATTATATCTGCTCCGTCTAGGTTTGCCCCACTACTAGTTAGTATCGGGGTTTCTTCAGTTTTCTGCAAGAGATGCTGAGTTCAAGAGGAACTGCTAGGTCTGCTGATCCGTCTTGCCGTACTACTAATTAGCGTTGGCCAGTTGGTTCAGTCTTTTGCAAGAAGAACTGAGTTCAAGAGGAACTGATTTCCAATGTCTCCTTATATCCTCTTCTTTCACGTGGTTTGTCACATCCTGTGCGTGCAAGCTGGTGCGTTAGAGGTGTCCTTCTTTGTTGCTTTGTGGTTAAATGTTCACTTCCCGCAAGGAAGTGCATAACAGATGTTCATCTCCTCGAAAGAGGGAGTGCGTAGAAAGTTCATCTCCTCGAAAGAGGAAGTGCGTACTTTGCTACATAGGTCTTTGCCCATGTAAGGATTTCTGTTATACATCCTGTTTATATTGCTAAAGCGTTAAACTATACGATACATGACTATGGCATACAGAGTTTTAACATATTTAAGCTTTATATAATAAAATACATTGTTCCATTTTCTTCCTTTCTTCAACAACTTGTACTTCTGGGATATCTTGTATTTGATCGTCTACAATGTTGATGTGTTCTAAAGTAGATGTGGATCCCTCTCCTTGAGGAATTGTTGATATCTCTATGCTCTCTCTGCCTGTATTAACTAACTCAATGACATCTGATCCAGGTTGGCACACTTCTGTGGTCGACATTTGATTGAGATATATTTTCCTCCAAAAAACCTTTAGCAGGAACATGATTTTCCTGCTGTTCTGATTCCACTGAGTTTTGTTGTGGGACATCGGATTCTGTGGTTTGACTTACCATATCTGTACATTTGTTTGTTGGAGCTGTTTCTGATGTTTGTGTAGGACATTCTTGGATACCCAATTTGTCTTCAAATGCAGTTTGGACCATCCTACCAGGATCCTCATCATCAAGTGTTGATATGTAGGGGACATCTTGCTTTTCCTCAACCATTTCATAATTCATGTTCTGAACTGGATCCTTCAACTGATTTTATATCAACACCTCTTCGTTTGATGGAGGGGTTTCAGCTGGAATGATGGTATCTACAACTGTTGCAGTCTTGTCTTCCTTTGGTGAATTCATTCCTGATGCTTTTAGAATACCACTGGTATCTGCTGTTTGCTGCAACTGCGTAGTTTCTTGGTACTGGTTTGTACTGACCTGCCTAATGCCAACTTGAGTCACCCCAGTTTGCCTCATTCCAACCTGGCTGACTTCTGGTTTCACTGTCATCACATGTGTCATTCCCATTCCTGATTTCCCAACATCAATTCCAACAGCTGTTACCGGCACTAACCCCATCACTCCTGGCTGCCCAACCCCTCTTTTACCAGGATTTGCACCTCTGGGCAAATTGCCCTGAGACGAGCATGGGTCAACCTCACCTGCATCATCTGGTCTACTCTTATCTTTAACTAACATGTATTCACCATCGGGATTTGGCCCTATCATTTTCCAACCCTTTGCAGGGCCTGAGCCCGAAGACACACCTGGACTACCAGGTAGAAAGAAGGTGGGGCTAACTGGACTGGCAGGGCTTTTTGGGCCCTGAATCACTAGCCCAGGAGGAGAGCCTTGGGGCCCACTGACTACATACAAGCCTTGACAATTAGCTCCATAGGACCCCTCTGCTAGCATAACCGTGTTCTGTAGCTGTGGTTGAACTACATAGTGCATGGGCTGTAGTACAGGGTTGGTGGCGTAATAAACTGGCTGCATGAAAACTGTATGAGCTTGATGGGACAGAGTGGCAGAATGATGAGCTTGATGGGACAGAGTGGCAGAATGATGAGCTTGATGGGGCAGAGTGTTGGAATGACTGATGTTAGTAACCTTAGAGTTAGGAAGTGTCATGGATTGATGGGCAGTGGTTACAGTATTGACGGATGATTTGGAGATGTTAGTAGATGACATGACTGTCTCTTTCTTGACATCAGTATGATCTGTTTCAATGCTTCGCTCAACTTTGGGCATAACAACAGGTTCAACCGTATTTACTGTGGTTTGGACAGCACCTACTATTTTGTGTGTCAGGGAAGGTGTGGGTGTTGGTTTAGGAGGGGAGCAGATATCACACAGAGTCTTGAACTTTGGCCCAAGGTCATCGAGGAATTGCAGGTCGTTGTTAGTTTCCAGGGGGCTGCAGTAGTCCACAGATCCAGCTGAGGATCCCTGGCCCTCAAAGCGATACTCCAAAGAACAGTCCTTCGCAGGCAAAGCACACATCGCTTTCTGTTTAGGGTAAAGGAATAGCACAGACACTGGTGTCATTCATTTCGGAACATTTCTTTAAAGGTGAAATTCCGTAAAAGAAAAAGAACAGCTGAATGCAAGGCTAACAGCGTACCTGTGAGTAGTAATCATTCAGGAAAGCGTCAGGTAAGGCTATATCCTCATAGAGAGCTGTTGTGTGAGCTGTCGTGTGTTGTCGTGTGTTCATGCTGATCGTTGCACTGCCGTAACCATAGCCAAAATCCCTGTGAGAGTTGTTGTCGACCTCCATCCAACTTTGCCTGGTGTCCCGACACCTTTCCAAAAATTCATCATGGATTGTCTGGTTATTTTTTATAGTATTCGTAATAGTGCCTTTGGAATTTGATCCTTGTGCTGTCCCAAATGTCTTTTGGGGACCCAAGGATGGAGTTATACTATGGAGTGGAACTTCCTGAAAAAGGAACAGGAGAATAACAATGTTATCTCAGAAACGCATATAGGTTTAGCAATATTAGACCGGGTTAAACCTTCCTGTTCGTCCCTGTGGTACCAGGAGTAACTGATCTTATATCCCATTGACCCACTACACTGCTTTCCTTCACCAACATTGCCTCTTGATCTCTATACAGACGTTCATTTTCAATACTATTAGGATATTGTCTGATTCTCTGTATTGATAAACTAAAAATAAGAAGTTAATGTATACTTTTCTTCCCAATAAAAAACAACAACATTGCAAGCCAACCTTATCCTCGCCTCTGCCTTCAGTGTGGTAAGATATGAGTTGCTCTTTGGTCTCCCATGGCATGTCAAGAAAACTGTCTGGGAAGAGTTCTGCTCCACACTGACAGAACAGCATGAGAAGAGGAATAACTGCAGAGAGAAGCACAACATTCAGTTCAATGCTAAGCCAAGCTCAGTTGAGCTCAAAGGTTTTTTACAATTAATTAATTAATCTTAATATTTCAAGAGTATTTAATATTAGCAATGTTATTCATACAAGAGTGTTAAGAATACATCTAACAACAGAGAGTTGTGAATTGGGAGTAACTTTCATATCATTTTTTAAGCCATACTTATTTGGGGCACTTATTCAATTATCAATCAATCAATCAATCAATCAATATTTATATAGCCCAATATCACAAATGTTACGTTTGTCTCAGTGGACTAATTATGTTATTCAGTCCAATACATCACACCACCACTGATGAATGTATGCCCCCTTGTATATGAATCACACCGTCAGTACATTCAGGGCCGGACTGGGACAATACGTCAGGCCGGGAATTAAACCCGGCCTGACGTATATACGCACAAGCCACTACCAGTTTTTTCGGTGCCATTTTGCTGGATTTATTTGTGAATATTTACAGCGGTGCTGCCCATAGTGATAGCCCTATAGTTTAAATCTACCAGCCAATAATAAACATATGGAGACGGGAACATGGGAACATGTTTTAAGTGGGGGTGGACCTCAAATCCTCTAGGGGGGTCCGGGGGCATGCTCCCCTGGTAAGATGTGTTTTTAAATGCATCAATCTGGGGGGAAATAAAGAGACTAGATCTATGGGAACACCTATATGAAACAGAACTGCATACATTTCAATAATCACAAAATCATAACCAATAACATCCCATTTCCAAACACTGAAACTTATTTATTTATTTTTGGTTCATTTATAGTTGTGAGTGTGTCTGTGCTCCTGAATCAGCCTCTCCTCCTCTCCCTCCTCTCCCTCCTCTCTCTCCTCTCCCTCCTCTCCCTCCTCTCCCTCCTCTCCCCCTCCCCCTCTCCCTCCTCTCCCTCCTCCCCCTCTCCCTCCTCTCCCCCCTCTCCCCTCTCCCTCTCTCCCTCTCTCCCCCTCCTCCCCCTCTCCCTCCTCTCCCCCTCTCCCTCTCTCCCTCTCTCCCCCTGCTCCTCTTTGAGGCAGCAGCAAAGACTAGTTTTAGCTCTCAACAAGTTTTAAAAGTGTATCTTACCTTTTGTCACCTATTTAATTTATTTTCTTTTTATTCATGCATATTTTACTAATCACTCCCCCCTCAAATGGAAATATGTGTTTACATAAATGGTGACCAAATTGTTTGAGATCCCCTGAGAACTTAGACTAAGTTAACTATCTAAACCCTCGTGCTAGTGGAGCCTCGCAACCGTGCCGCGCCACACTATGCGCCGCATAAGCGCATTGGTGCGCCGCAAAGTGCATAGGCCAACGGGGAACCTCCCGGTCCAACGGGGAACCTCCCGGTCCAACGGGGAACCTCCCGGTCCTCCCGTTGGCCAGTCCGGGCCTGAATACATTTACTAGCTTGCTTAAAGCTAGCACTGCACTTAGTTTAAGAAATAAAGGACTAGTGGATTGTTTTTTGATTCAGAAGGCACTTATGTTAAAGGTATCAGACATTAAATAGTGTTATCGACCCATCCGTAATAATCCCTAATAAGGTGTACTGTAGGCATTTGTTAAAGATCAACTTACACAGCAATAAGCACATTGCCGATAGCAGGAGGCTGATAGCTGGGGCAGAGAGCTCGGTTGAAGTCGTTTCTAATTTGGCTGCCTTTATCTTGCAGTCTCTTGTCTCCACACAGGTACACACGTCCACGGTAAACATTTTATTGGATGGGCAAGACAGACCTTGAGCATCCAACACCTCCACCTGAACCTCATATAAGCCAGGCCAGAGTGGATCATGAGAGTGAAGCGCGGCACTCGTCTCTGTTGACAACAAAGGAAAAAGCACTGTTAAAAAGCATAGTATTATCATTATTACTTTAGCGTGTAACCTCAGTAATATTACAGTTTAGTGATACTAAAAGAATATAACCACAAAAATCACAAATAATGCTAAAAGAAAGAAAATCATTTGTATCAGTTTTTTTCTTCTGCCTCCAACCACTTTTTCTTCTTACTATTGACGACTTCTACGTCCCAGCTCCCTCGTGTCCCATCAGGTATGACTCTGAATGTGAATGGAGCTCCGTTGGGATCCATATCCTCATCAAATGCAGTAACATAGACAGTTGTTTCATCAGTGCACTGGGTGCTGTGGGTGGTGGTCAGAGTGGGACAGTGGTCGTTGGAGTCAAGGACTTGAATGGCTATTGTTCCCGTGGCGGTCTTTGATGGCCTGTCTGAGGATGACAACAGTTTAGTAAATCCAACAGCACAAAGACTGGAGTGCATAACAGCATATTATAATATAAAATAAGAACATTGTACATTGGAGAAAACCTTAACGTCGTAGTATAATTCCATATTTATATTAATAGTGTCTGCAGTATTTTTTATGGAGGTCTGTTTTGTTGAGTTATTGAGAGTCCTTCAGTACGGAAAGACAGCGCCTATTCAAACAGAAATGAATCAAGAAGCGATTATGAAGTAAATAGGGGATTACCATCTGTGATCGCCAGGATCTTGGCAATGTAGGTACCATTCACCACAAAAGGTGACTCTCTGTCTGGTACCCTGTTGAGTTTAATCTCAGCTGTTTTTTCATCGATGGTAAACCAGTTTTCTGGATCAAGGGCTTTGGCATAACTAGGAAAAAATAGAAACAATAAAAACATTAACATAAGTAATATACAGTAAACCAAAGAAGGAGAAGAAGAATTTGGTTAAAGTAATACATTTGGGGAAAAACACGTAATCACTTGATTGATGAGAATTATGTGTTTAAGTATGAAGCTAAAGCCAGGAGACAACTAGCTAAACTAAGGACATAGGGAAGTCAACTGGTCAAGTCAAATAGAACCTCTGAGACGGTAGAAGTGGCAGAGGAAAGGGATATTCACTTCAACAATTTGTTTTGATGGAACAAATGATATCCAGCTACAGAAAAACTGAAGCATTGATGTGGTCATCTCCTTACTTATCATATAACGCCACCATTAGTTTGATAGACTTCGTTTTGAGTGGTATGGTTTGAAAACGATTGGGTCATCATCACCAAGTCAAAATGTTAATTGGGTGATTGTAAAGCAAATAACTCAAATGTTAGCAGGCTAAATTGCTAAACTAAGATGGTGAACATGGTAAATTAGTGGTTAAAGTAATGTTTCCTGCAGCATGACTTACTTGACATCTTCAGCTGGTAGCCCTGTGTCTGGATCGACAGCAGCAAACACTGCGATCACTCCATCTTCAGGTGCTTCATTTGGATCTTCTGATACAGGAACATTCTTGGTGGTTGGAATGAATGCTGGATCCTCTGGAATGTTTTTCACTGCTATCTTAATGGAATAGCTCTTTTGCTCAGGCGTTGTTCCTGGTTCGACACCTGGCTTAATACCGACACCCACTCCAGGCCCAACCCCAACATCTGGCTTAAGTCCAGGTCCAGCCCCGCCTCCACCTCCACCTTCACCTCCACCGTCACCGTCACCTCCACCGTCACCTTCACCGTCACCTCCACCGTCACCTTCACCGTCACCTCCACCGTCACCTCCACCGTCACCTCCACCGTCACCTTCACCGTCACCTCCACCGTCACCTCCGCCTCCACCTTCGCCGCCACCTCCACCTCCGCCTCCACCTCCGCCTCCACCGCCGCCTCCGCCTCCACCTCCAGCACCCGCTCCAGTAGCCAAAGGATTACCCTCTCCAATCTTGACCTCCACATCCATTACTATAGCACCACCCCTCACAAATGGAGCTACGTTTGTAATGATCAGGCCAAGCTCAAGATTCTGGACATCTTCAAAATCCACAGCCTGTTTGGACCGGATTGTAGAGGGAAAAGCAATTGAGTGAAAGGACAAGAACAGATACGATGCAGAAAGCAAATGTTAGGGCACCCCTCAACACTTGTTACAGTAAGTGTGATACATAAAGTACAATGGTGTTAAAGTCACACCTTAATCAGCTTCAAGATGCCCTCATTGGTTTCCTTGTCCGTCTCAATTGAAAACAAGTCATCCTCATTTCCTTTGGTGATTATGAAGACAGTCAGCCAGTTGTCTGAGTGTCGAAGGTCTTCATCCATAGCTTTGATTCTCATCACAATTATATCGGCAACATTTTCCTCCACTTCCCCATCGTACTGCAAACAGAAAATATGATTCGAAAAATTAGATCAACAGTTTGTGTCAAAGTCTTACTGTCAGCTATGTGTCTATTCTGTTTACAAAACTGCTGTTTTTTGCTTGATGTTTCCAGTTATCATCAAAGCATCTACTCTTCAGAAGTAAAAGGCAACCGATAGGGTTTGGGGAAAGAGGCCAGTTCACGATCGCTCTCCACATATATGATGAGACGCATGTTACCATGTGTCTCATCATAGTTGCAGAGGCCAGTAGCTATGTTTTATATCGCTATACTTTTGTCTTTTTGTCTTCATTTGAGGAGCACGAATGAACAATGAAAGAGATACATTCATCAACATAAACAAAGGAGGTGTGGGGACTGAATTAAGTGCAGTGGACTTGACAGCACTAGGCAAGGCAAGGCAAGGCAAGGCAAGGCAAGGCAAGGCAAGGCAAGGCAAGGCAAGGCAAGGCAAGGCAAGGCAAGGCAAGGCAAGGCAAGGCAAGGCAAGGCAAGGCAAGGCAAGGCAAGTTTATTTATATAGCACCTTTCAACACAAGGCAATTCAAAGTGCTTTACAAAAAATGAAAGACATTAAGAAAATGGCATTTAAAATCAGTCATTAAAAAGAAAAGATAATAAAATAAACATTAAAAGAAAAAATACATGGATAAAAGTTACAGTGCCGTCTAAGATGTGAATAGTTCAATTAAAAGCAGCGACAAAAGAAAAGTGTTCTTGCTGGATTTGAAAGTAGTCAGAGTCGCAGCGGACCTGCAGGTTTCTGGGAGTTTGTTCCAGATGGAGCATAATAACTGAACGCTGCTTCTCCATGTTTAGTTCTGACTCTGGGGACAGAAAGCTGACCAGTCCCTGAAGACCTGAGAGATCTGGATGGTTCATCATTTAGCAGGAGGTCAGAAATGTATTTTGGGCCTAAACCATTCAGTGCTTTATAAACCAGCAGCAGTATTTTGAAATCTATTCTTTGACACACAGGAAGCCAGTGTAAAGACTTCAGAACAGGAGTGATCCACTTTCTTAGTGTTAGTGAGGACTCGAGCAGCAGCGTTCTGAATCAGCTGCAGCTTTCTAATAGATTTTTTAGTGAGACCTGTGAAGACACCATTGCAGTAGTCGAGTCTACTGAAGATAAAAGCATGGACAAGTTTTTCCAAATCCTGCTGTGACATTAGTCTTTTAATCCTAGATATGTTCTTTAGGTGATAGTAGGCTGATTTAGTAACTGTTTTAATGTGACTGTTGAAACTCAGGTCAGAGTCCATGACTACACCTAGATTCTGGCTTTATCTGTTGTTTTGAACATTGCAGACTGAAGCTCAGCGCTAACTTTTATACGTTCTGCCTTGGCTCCAAAAACCATTACCTCAGTTTTATCTTTGTTTAATTGGAGAAAGTTCTGACACATCCAGTCATTGATTTGTTCAATGCACTTACTCAGTGTTTGAATTGGAGCATAGTCTCCTGGTGAAATTGTTACTTAATTTGTGTGTCATCTGCATAGCTATGGTAACTTATTTTGTTGTTTTTCATTATCTGAGCCAGTGGTCGCATGTAGATGTTAAAGAGAAGAGGCCCCAAGATGGAGCCTTGAGGAACCCCACATGTCATATTTGTCAACTCAGATGTGTATTTACCTATAGAAAAGTTGTTTCTGTCCTTTAAGTAGGATTCAAACCAATTTAGAACTGTTTCCGAAAGTCCCACACAGTTTTCCAGTCGGTCTAGTAATATGCTGTGGTCAACAGTGTCAAACGCAGCACTGAGATCTAATAATACTAACACTGAAGTTCTGCCACTGTCTGTGTTTAAGTGGATGTCATTAAAGACCTTTACAAGAGCAGTCTCAGTGCTGTGGTTTGGACGAAAGCCTGACTGGAACACATCGAAACAACTATTTAAATGCAAGAAATTACTCAACTGTTGAAAAACAACTTTTTCAATGATTTTACTAGACTAGACTTTGTACTAAACAGCACCGAGGATGAAGTATCAGATATCTGTTGCATAAAAACTGAACGCTGCTGCTTCTCATAATGTGGCCACTAGTGTGCCCTTAAGTAGTGTGAAGTCAACTTGGAGAATCCTCACAGGAGATCAAGGGGTTAAAAAGTCGGGCTGATTGACAGAGTGGCAGCTGTCTGAAATCATTCCCTAATTGCTAATCAGCGTCGCTGCACCTTTAAAAGCAATGCACCTGGAAGAAGGGCAGTAATCAAAGCTGGAAAGGGACAAACTAAAAAGTGTGCGTCCAGCAACAACGAACCAGCAGAAGAAACGTCAAAGAAGCAGCTCTGGTGCAGCCATAAAGAGCTGGAGAAGCGGCTGGTGAGAGACGAACTGTGTGTTTAGTTAAAAGTCATACAACTGGCCGTTCGTGGCGCACGTTAGAACGTGCGTTCTAGTTCAGTGTCATTTGTTTGTTTGATGTCCTCAAGCTAAAGCAACATTGATGATTTAAAAACGAATGTGATTTGTTTATTGAGATGTAGATTGATAAAAACGGTTTGCATACTGCTAAAAATTCAGTCTATTATATTTGCATTTTTAATGAGACTGCACAAGTTAAAAACATAATTCATAAAAATACACTATGAAAGTAAAACAATATTCACAAGTGTTACAAAGTATATGTAAAGCATGTATTTTTGCATTTATTATTTGATGTGCATTGTATTTACAGTAATTATTTTTCATTTAAGGTTTTTTTACCTTACAACCTTACTACATAAGCTGGACTGCAACAACAACAACGAAAGTAAAGAAGAACTCAAAAGAAACACAGTTGTGGTCATTGTACGAGTGAACCCCAGTTAAAACCTCCTATGGACTGTACCATCCCTTTCAAGCGGGGGAACTGCAAATATACCCAAGGGCTTGACAAGTAGAGTAAGGCCCTTAGCCCTTAGTTACTCCATGGAGAATGTCCCTGTAATTGGTAACTAATTGTAAGTCGCTTTGGATAAAAGCGTCCGCTAAATGAAATGTGATGTGGCAGATGTTTAGATTCAGTGCTGAGATAAGAAAAGTAATTGAATCCTTGAATTGACCCTTGGGACACTAGCCTTCTTGATGTTACTTTTAATGTGCAGTTAAAATGTCACATTAGCTTGTAGATGTTAAAGAATAAAGGCCCCAGGAGCCTTGAGGAAATGTATGTATTACACATTCAGTATTTACTAGGGCTGGTGGGACAGAAACATGGAGAAAGGTACCGAACTCTTTCATGGACATTTTACATCTCTTCCAGATGGCGGAGTTGATAGAAGTTATTTGTAACCACTGCAAAGTAGGATTTTCTGATCACTGAGGGTAACTTCTATAACAAACTATATACAATGTTAATGCCCTTGCAGTGGCAAATAGCTTTGGTTTGATATTTGATTTGTTTACACGAATTAATGTTGAAGTTGAGATTTACAAGAAATGTTTTAACTGCTACTGTGTAAAGGGAATTAGAAAGAATCACTAACAAAGGACTTATATACTAACAAAGGACTTATATACTAACAAAGGACTTGTATACTAACAAAGGACTGGCTTATCTATAGCCAGTTGAGTAGCACTTGAAATGTTTGGCTCTATGAAACCTGATGTACTTTATGATTCTGTTTTCTTCAAGTTTGTATCTTCCTGGTCGAATGCACTTATTGTAAGTCACTTTGGATAAAAGCGTCAGCTAAATGTAATAATGGGAATACTACTGTTAAAAAGTACCTTATTTGTTTGAAGTGTTTGCAGACCAAATGTTATTGCACTTTTAATATAGCAGTACTTTTAAAATAAAAGTTTGCAATACACAACTTTTGTAACTTAACAATGTGATTAATTGCAGAAAATCATGCGATTAAATTGTTTTATTGTTGCTCCGCATTAATAACTGATTAAAATCAGTTCAGTACTGTGCCAGAAAGTCCCACCCCTAAACCACTGATCGTACCTGTAACCTGTCAATCAAAATAGTATTTTTGAACATTAAATTGAATATTCATTAATGAAATAGTTTTTATCTGCTGCTTCATACTTTAAAGGCCCGGACACACCAATCTGACAACAAAGACGGACACAGATGGACCTGACTGTTGCGTCACCTCGCGTCTCTGCGTCTTGGCCATGTGTCGCACTGGAACAAAGACTTCAGCCGAACTGCGCATGTGTGAGTGGCAATAACTCTCCTTACCAGCAGGCGGCGGTAGTGTGTATTCGTCATTGAAAAGAGGCAACAACCGGAAGACAGACTGCGTGATAACCGAGAGAAGAAGAACAGCCTGCGTGATATAAACAAACAACAAATAGCGTGTGTGTCTCTACAGCGAGAAGCTCATGGGCTTTCCCGAACCTGTGTCGAGAGCTGGAGTTAAATGAAATCTCAGATTTGATTCAACATGTTGAATTGGCGGGTTTTCGGCCGAAAAGGCGTCGGCCCGGCTGAGAAGACCCGACGGTGCGGGACACACCAATCTGAGTAAGGCGTGTCGACGCTCGTCGTCGGCCTGACGCCCACCGACACCGATAATCGGCCTGGTGTGTCCGTGCTTAACCCTTCAGCCGTCTAAGAGTAGCAGTGGCATCACACTTTAATGCCCTCTATGAAAACATGGCTGCACAGACCTGCACCAGGATATATCTGACTAGCACTTTTCCATTGATGGCTTCCGGACTGTTTGGACCAACAGGGATTGCACCAAGAGCTTCACCATGTCTTCACAATTCCTCAGAAGTGAAGTCTAATCTGACAGGACGGAGACACCTCTCAAACTATCTACACTAGTTATAAATATGTTTATTTTTTCCCCACCTCTGCTGCTCACCCCGCGTCAAAGTAAACTGCACACTGAATTCAGATTATTTATCTTTCTCTCGATATGGACCTAAACGCGAGTGAAGTCTAATCTGACAGGACGGAGACACCTCTCAAACTACCTACACTAGTTATAAATATGTTTATTTTTACTGTCGGCCGGGCCACTCATTACTGGATCAGCTGCTGCATGAGACAGACACTGACGCTGCCCGAAGAGAGGGAGGAAAACATTTATTATTATATAGATTCGTTATTCATTTGTTTTAAAGCTCAATAAATAACAAAGAAGACCTTTGACCCGCACTTTTATAATTTTGTCGGAAGATTTAAACTTTAATTCACGTTGACTGGCGAAAAAACTCTGCCCGGTTCCCTCGGCCCCCACCGCGGAGAATAAACAGAAGGGCAGCCATGCTTCTTCGCTGCTTTGTGGAGGAAGTTACAGCGCCACCTACAGGCTCGGCATATGTACTGCAGCTTCTCCAGCGGATGGAGCTAAACGGAGCTGTCTCGTGCGGACAGACACTATCCGGTGAATATTGCGTGTAATCCTATGCGTTTAGCCGTTTTCGTCCTCGTGTGGCCGGGGCCTTGGTCTTCAGATTCAACTCAGTTAAATTATCAATTGAAAAATCAACATTATAATCTGGACCTGCAAAAAAGATTCCAAATTGTCTGAAAATGAATGAATGTCAATGCTTAGTTAAATCGTTAAAGTAAAGACACCATCTCTCTTTTCATTCACCTCTTCCCTTTGTTCTCTCTCCCTCTTAATTATCTGCCTCTCACACCTCACTTGCTATATAACTTTCTGCAATAGGCTTTGTGTCGCAGTTTTAAAAATGACAGGAATAATTAAAGAAAAGTTTCCATTTTAAAGCTCTGATGCACTTTGAGACAAACATTAAGTGGTTAGCTTAAGACCATCTTGTTCCGTAAACATTTGGTGTATATGACTGATAGTCATTGCCCAGCTTAAAGCACTCGCCTTCAGAGCTTGCTTAAACGATGCAAGCTCTGTGGTTTTCAGAATACAGTGCGGAGTTGATGCTGTGGTGGTTAAGCATGAGGAACAGTAAAGAAACTAACACCCATATCCTCTGTCTCATGCTTTATTAATGTTCTCTAATACACAACACTGGTGTCTGGCTGTGGGGTTACGGAGCACTCTGTTCCATATGCAGTGCATTTTGTGGATCAGAGCCCACATTTTAGACTTGTTTTTTAAAGGAGGTAATACATCAAGTAGGCTCACTGTCTTGTAGATTCGTACACAATCAAACTTATTTTTGAAACAAGTAGCATCACCTCAGAAATACTGCAGGTTTGCATTCCTCACTTTCCAACCAATTGCTTTCCAACCAAAGTCCATTAAAGTCTACCTTGCATCCAACACTGAAATAAGGTAACATACTTATTTTGAGCAGAGATGGAAGACATACAGATCTTGTACTTGAGTAAAAGTAGAAGTACTCAGGTCTTGTACTTGAGTAGAAGTACAAGAGTGTAGGAATACTCTGTCACAGTAAAAGTCCTGCATTCAAAATGTTCCTCAAGTGAAAGTAGAAAAGTATTCTCATCAAAATATAGTGAAAGACAGTGAAAGTATTCGTTGTGCAGATTGGTCCATTTCAGAATAATATATATGATATGTTTTATAATTATTGATCATGAAAGTGTTCTCAAAGCTGGTGAAGGTGCAGCTAGTCTGAATGGCTTTGTAGACTGCAGGGTAGCTGGTGAAGGTGCAGCTAGTTTGAATGACTTTGTAGACTGCAGGGTAGCTGGTGAAGGTGCAGCTAGTTTGAATGGCTTTGTAGACTGCAGGGTAGCTGGTGAAGGTGCAGCTAGTCTGAATGGCTTTGTAGACTGCAGGGTAGCTGGTGAAGGTGCAGCTAGTTTGAATGGCTTTGTAGACTGCAGGGTAGCTGGTGAAGGTGCAGCTAGTTTGAATGGCTTTGTAGACTGCAGGGTAGCTGGTGAAGGTGCAGCTAGTCTGAATGGCTTTGTAGACTGCAGGGTAGCTGGTGGATTTACTCCAGGTGGAATTAAAGTCTGATTCAACACTTGATTAGATTTCACATCATTCATCCACATCTGTGAAGTAACTAAAGGGATTAAATACATGTAGTGGAGTACAAGTTCAAGGTTGCACAATGTAAATACTCAAGTATCTCCAAATTGTACTTAAGTACAGTACTTGAGTAAATGCACTTTGAGCAAAACAAATCTAAACATCCAAAAGTCGTTCTGTTGCATTGTTTTTTTTGTATACATGTACAGCGTTAACCATGTGCAGCAAGGTGCCGGAGAACGTAAGGAATGATGGAATGTGTGTGTGTGTGTACCTCAGATTTTTCCAGGGTGGGGATGTTGTCATTGATGTCCAGGACTTTGATCTCCACTGTTCCTGTCCCTACTAGGCCGCCGGATCCCCCTCCCATATCAGTCCCCTCTACGACCAGCTTGTAGAAGTCAATAGTCTGTTGGAGGGAAAACAGGCACATTCTTCTGATGACATGTGATCATACTGTGCAGGGTGAGTCAGGGCTGCTGTATATTGTTCCTTGATTGAATTTCAAAGGACAAACTTTTCCAACTAAAGTATTTTCATCCCGCCTTAATTCAAATGATGTAAAAACTTGCTAAAATGCCTTCTAGACATCTGCAGCTAAAAGATTAGTAGTCATCACGTAGGTTCTCTCTCCATCCCTCAGCCCTGCACAAGTCTTGATATTCGACCAAAGCCTCACCCCAGTCAAGCTCAGACTATTTCTTACTCCATAAAAGTTTGAAACAGTTCCAGCCAAATTACCAGTCAATTTGATTACTCTCTCCTCCCTGGCATACATTTAAAAATGTTTCAGCTTAATCAAAACTCTGCTTTTGAATTGAACTCAGGTTGGGAAAAAACGACCACATCACACGAATCCTGGCTTCCTTTCAGAAGCCCTGAGAGGCATAGCTGGAGTTATTTATCAGACCTCTCATTGCCCTACGTCCACTCCCACAACCTGAGATCCTGAGATGCGTCGTTGCTGGTTGTTCCAAGGTACAGAATGAAACGGGCTCCTGGCTTTGGAGCAACCTGCCTGAGGAGATTAGGGCTGCACACTCTTTTATGGTAAATGGACTGTATTTATATTTCACTTCATCCAGTTTTTACGAACCCTCGAAGCGCTTTAAATTCAAGTCATCTTTCACCCATTTATTCATACAGAGTAAACGTTCACACAACATTGGCCTTGCCGTTGGGAGCGACTTGGGTAAAGTATCTTGGGATAGGATACATGGGCTGGGATCAAACCCACAACCTTCCAATTGAAAGAAGGCCACACCACCTTGCAGCCACTCTGTATTAAGCATTATTCTTTCGAAAGGTGCAGCAACACATGTGAGATGTGTTTGATATACAACGACCAGAAGCCTCACCTCTCTGTCCAGGTTTTCCTCTTTGACGTACAGTTGGCCCGTCTTTCTGTCCAGAGTGAACATGTGACCGGTGCCTGCGGGCTCCTGACTCACGATCCTGTAGCTGATCTCACTGTTAATTGTTCCAGCTTGGTCCTTATCTTTCCCCTTGATCGTCATCACAACGCTTCCTGCAGCAAACAGCACAAAACATTTCAGAGAATCTGTTCACAGCTAGAATTCACATGCAGTGTTTGCCTTTGTTTAACTTTTGAGTTAATTAAAGATTAAATTATGACAGTTTAGACAAAACGCTTAAGAAAAAGAAACCGCTGCTCAATGAAAACGGGGAACCTAAAAAGTGATGCACACAGCTAGGACCAGAGCGCGGGTGTTTCTCAATCGCGAGGATGCTGGCTTGGTAGTCGCGTACTTCCAAGTCACTTCCTTCAGAAACTAAGCAAGTATGCTTCCAAGCCACGGCTTCGGAAAACAAAGAAGAATGGAGCAGGCTAACAAGTGTGCCACTCTCTCTAACGGTTTCAACATAAACTGTACCGAAAATAAATACATATATAATAATTACCAACACGTGTTCTACGCCACTACATACTTACATTTAAATGTGTGCTGCGTCGGTTCAGCCATTCTCTGCAAGGGTTTTTGAAATTGGTCTGTGCGCAAAGCATTGTGGGGATTTTAAGGACGCGAAGTGTACCCATGTGCAGCCTCGAAATTACCCCCAAACCAAGGACGCGGCCTCGGTGGAATTCCAAGTATGCTGGAGATTGGAACAGTCCTTCGGCGGTACTCGATGACGTAGCATCCTTGAAATATTGGCTTGGAAGCCAGTATCCTCGAGATTGAGAAACGGCCCGCTTGTTGGCAAGATCTCACCCCGTGGGGTCAAAATGATCACAAGAACGGTGAGCAAAAATCCCAGAACCACACGGGGGACCTAGTCCATGACCTGCAGAGAGCTAGTAACAAAGGCTACCATCAGTAACACACTACGCCGCCAGGGACTCAAATCCTGCAGTGCCAGACGTGTCCCCCTGCTTAAGCCAGTACATGTCCAGGCCCGTCTGAAGTTTGCTAGAGAGCATTTAGATGATCCAGAAGAGGATTGGGAGAATGTCATATGGTCAGATGAAACCAAAATAGAACTTTTTGGTAAAAACTCAACTAGACGTGTTTGGAGGAGAAAGAATGCTGAGTCCAAAGAACACCATACCTACTGTGAAACATGGGGGTGGAAACATCATGATTTGGGGCTGTTTTTCTGCAAAGGGACCAGGACGACTACACACTTTCCTTTACACTTCCGTGTAAAGGAAAGAATGAATGGGGCCATGTATCGTGAGATTTTGAGTGACAACCTCCTTCCATCAGCAAGGGCATTGAAGATGAAACGTGGCTGGGTCTTTCAGCATGACAATGATCCCAAACACACCGCCCGGGCAACGAAGGAGTGGCTTCGTAAGAAGCATTTCAAGGTCCTGGAGTGGCCTAGCCAGTCTCCAGATCTCAACCCCATAGAAAATCTTTGTAGGGAGTTGAAAGTCCGTGTTGCCCAGCGACAGCCCCAAAACATCACTGCTCTAGAGGAGATCTGCATGGAGGAATGGGCCAAAATACCAGCAACAGTGAAAACCTTGTGAAGACTTACAGAAAACGTTTGACCTCTGTCATTGCCAACAAAGAGTATATAACAAAGTATTGAGATGAACTTTTGTTATTGACCAAATACTTATTTTCCACCATCATTTGCAAATAAATTCTTTAAAAATCAGACAATGTGATTTTCTGGATTTTTAAAAAAATTTTTTTTTCATTTACTGTCCAAAACCATCCCCCCCCCCCCCCCCAATTCTGTCTCTCATAGTTGAAGTGTACCTAGGATGAAAATTGCAGGCCTCTCTCATCTTTAAGTGGGAGAACTTGCACAATTGGTGGCTGACTAAATACTTTTTTGCCCCACTGTGTGTGTGTATATATATATATATATATATATATATATATATAGCATAAAATCCCCGGGGTTTTTTGCTTTGTATGTCGGGGGCGGGAGATTCATGTGATTGGTTGTTGGTCGCGTTGCTCACAAAAAATCCCCAAGCTTTCAGACACGCCCACCTCCAAGATTTTGAAGATTTTTGAAAAGCTGCTGTGTGGACCTACAGTAAGCCGGTTTCATAATTGTGTGCTTTGTCAGTATATTTATAATATATGGCTAGGTTAGCTAGGTTAGCTAGTTTACAGCAGATCTGCAATATTATCGGAAGGAATCATGCCATTACATCACATGTTAAAATATGCCGATAAAATTAACATTTTATGGCCGAATTTATAATCCCGGTCTAACAAGCGCTTTCGACCCCAGCCGCGTGCATCACTTTTTAGTTTCCCCGTTTCCGTTGAGTTTTGAACTTTGCGGAATCTTTAAAGCTGAAGTGTCTTCTACATAATGTAAGGCCATTGTAACGCGTTGGCCCCTGTTGGTTAGACCCTCCAGAAAAACACGATTCTGCGATCGCAGAATTTACCGCATTTTCAGCAAAATGGCGCAGATTTTTAAAAGGGCGCATAATCCCCGCATTTCTCCACACAAAGTTGAGGGGAAAAAAAGTTAACTCATCTTGACGTGAAGTAGTGATGATGACGCGACGTCATCAGCTCGCGCATCACAGAAGGTAAACAACACCGTAGAGTAGGGCTGTCCTGAATACCATTTTTCGGGCTCCGGATATTCGGTAGTAATCGGCAGCGAATATTCGGTGCGGAGATATTTTTTTATTAATAACATTTTTTTTCATAACACGCTCCGAGACACCTGACAACACGCTGTTAAGCAGAAGCGCAGAAAGAGCATACTATTACGATTTATATGTATTTATTGTCTCAGTACTCGCATACATTAAACCT
Organism: Harpagifer antarcticus; assembly: GCA_902827135.1. Lineage (NCBI taxonomy): Eukaryota > Metazoa > Chordata > Actinopteri > Perciformes > Harpagiferidae > Harpagifer > Harpagifer antarcticus. The sequence goes on along the minus strand of CADEHL010001298.1, from coordinate 328,215 downwards.
AAATGTGTCCTCTGCATTTAACCCAGCCGCAGCGCCGGGGACCAAATATAGTAAACCGGTACAGTAAACAGTATTTAAATAAATGAAGAACGAAAAATAAATGAACGAACTGTATGCCAATAATTGCCCCAGATGTTCCCACATCGCTCCTATTATTTTCACTATTCCGATAAAATTGAAAAGCTAATATAAAAAAACAATTCGGTTGCTTGCAACTATTTTCCAAGCAAAGTAAGAGCTCGATGTTACCATGTGTAACGTTACTGTTTAACCGGCGGATAAAGCAGCTTCATCATGGCAACTTGACAACAGCTAAGCTAAACTATGCTACTACTTACAGCATCCGGTGGCTTTTCAGAGTTGTTGTGCCACCGGCCAGTTTCTTGTTGCATATTTGGCACACTGCCTTCTTCTTACTGTCGTCCAATTTTTAAAATGGTCCCACAGCTGGAGTCTTCAGCATTTTGTGTTCAGGTGTGTGAAGCGAGGAGAAGCAAGGAGAAGCGTGCCGTTCGTGACTGAGTGAACGCGATGTCAGGAGCGCAGGCTGAGATTGTATATATTTCCGCATTTTAACAGTGCAATTCAAAAGTATAAATATAGTATAAGAATATGGCAATTCGCCTTTATTGATAGCATACATTTAGGGGGAAAAAATATTTAAACGAATATCCGAATAATGAAATTGAAAACCGAATAGTTGGCCAACGAACGAATATTTGAATATTCGGGTACAACCCTACCGTAGAGTGAACGTGTGGAGCTCACACGAGAGAGAAAACACCAAGATGAACAAATCTAATCCCTCATTTACCGACGAACATTTCTGCTAAAGAGCGGGCAAAGCAGTTCCCGATGTCTCGCACGAAAGAGAGGGGAAACTCTTCTGCACCCTGTGCAACTGTGTTGGAGCATTAGAGAACATCCACGGTGACGACCCACTTTGATTCATTCAAACATTCCAAAATGCTTTCTGCTGCTGCGGACAAGAAAGCCAAACAACTCACGTTCAGCGAGGCATCGACCTCCAAAACCCTTTTCGAGGGCTACAAGAAACGAGGTGAGTAGCCTACAAGACTGAAGCTGGTCAGATAACGAGTAAATGAAAACAGAATGAGGCGGAGAAGTGTGTGTGTGAGAGAGTGTGATTAAAATAGCCTAATTGCTTTTACAATAGATAAACATTGAATGTGTTTAATTGAATAGTAAAGGGGTTTAACGTTAGTGGCAGGTTGTGTGTGTGAGAGAGAATAAATAAACGGCCCAATATTTAAAAAAGAATCTATTCTTTTTCTCAACTTTCTGCAATTTCACCGCATAAAATCACAAACCCGCATGTTTAATCGCATAATCAAGGATTTTAGCCCGCGTTTTTGTGGAGGGTCTAGTTGGTTACTGTAGGTATGGGCTATTAGGAAAAATAAGTACTTTTAGTGTATTTATATTGTCATCCTTCTTTATTTAAATAAAGGACTTTTAATGTTGTACTGATTTAACTGAAATGTAAAGTATGTGAGGACCAACTGTGATGGATTGTGTTTTGGTCACATTTGATTGACAGCAGGAATAAACCGTAACTCTGAGTTCTGACTGGTTCCATCATTCTCTCACAGCAGCAGGCTGATGTGTGTTCCATGGGAACTACCTGCTTTGCTTTCCTCTGCGATGTTGCCCATTTGCAGCTCAAAATAAGGAGGGTTGTCATTCTGGTCCAGAACCGTGAATGTCAGCGGGACATCATCCTCTCCTTTCGTCCCGTCTTTGAACCTTGCGACCCCTGTTAGCTGCATGCGTGAAGAAACACTTTACTATTGATCTTTGAAGATAGAATACAGACACTCAAACCTCAATTCAATGTTGCTTCACTAGATTTCTTCCGGAGCAGGTTTGTCCAGAAGAAAGGAAATGAACTTTCATCCATTGCCTGACTGTGGATGTCACAGCTGTCACATCTGCACTTCCTTATCGCTTACATACCTAAACTGCTATGGCGCTTGGTTGTCACAAATGCATTTCTTAAGGTCTGTGGGAATTGAAGCCAGGTCACTTCCTTGTTTAAACTTTACATACAGGTTAATTGCTACATGTATTTGAAGCTTCGTTAACATTACAAACCTGCTTGCACAAAACTTTGACAATCATCTGAAATATTTGTATTCCCTTTGCTGCTATAAAGGTTTTTAATCCCTGCTTACATGTATTAGTTGTTGTTTTTAAATGCATTGAGAAGCCTACCAAATCTCATCTATAGTATCAAGTATAATGACATAACCTCTTATGATCTGATCTGAAGCAAAAGTCCATAACAATATATGCACAAGGGTAGGCTAGTGACATTCGGTAAAGCTGTGTCTGAAGGAACGTGAGCTTTCCGCTCCCTCCAGCCTTCATCAGGTTGCAGGACAGTAGAACTTTAAAGAAAGACTTACATTGTAGAATTGGCATTTCTCCCGGTCCAGTAATTCAGTGATGCGTACAAACCCAGTGTTTCGGTCCACTACAAAGAGATTGAAGGGTTCCTTGTCAGCTCCTTCTCCAGTGAGAAAATATTCCACCGACTCACCCAAGTCTTTATCAGAGCGTATCTGACAACAAAACACAGACAGAGGAATCATGGACTCGCTATTCAGGTTTTCCTCTCCTGTAGTGTGTTAGGTCTTTGTGTATGTGAATGGTCTGCAAAGGCTACAATCCCGGAGTTCCCTGGGAGTTTCTCTGCCCCAAATGTCCCCATCTGCCTGCCATTACCTATGACCTTTTGTCATGTCACAGTATAGAGGAACACCTTCACATTTGCATAATAGGGCTTCTTTAACAATGTTATGACAATTGCTATTTAAATGTTCAATCCAAACGCTTGTTTTGGCTATTGTTGAACCAATAGCACCTTTTGAAGGAGACGCCAACCCAAGCTTTCAAACCAGAGTTCTATTAAGAATCTTTCAATATTTTATTCAGGACGATAACATCCATATCCTGTGTATAGTAATACAAAGTGAGTTGATTGAAACTACTCAAAGTTCAGTCCACTATTAGTGTTGCAGGACATTCAACCGAAGCCACTTTGGTTTTGGACAGTTAATGAATTAAAGCTGATCATTAAAGTTTTTTAAATTAATATTTAAAAATGCTGTTGCTCACTGGCTCTGAATACACATACAGACACACCATGGGTCACAGGAGGGGTGGGATGTTGATCAGTATTGGCTTAGGATGGGCGTCATTACGCGTCTCAACCAATGAGAGCATTTGGGGCGGGCCTAAGACTGCTGCAGCGTCACATGACCGAAACAGAAGAAAAGTGGCAGGACAGAAACATGGACATTTGACGGCGGAGTTATTTGTAAACACTGCCAAGTTTAATTTCCTTCTCACTGGACTCTGAGGGTCACGTGTCTCTTTAACTTGATGACATGTTAAGTGGCACATAGCTTTGGTTTTACATTTGATTACATTAATGTTGAGATTTACAAGACATGTTTTTAACTGCTACTGTGTTTACATACTGCTGTTCAAAAGCATTAAGTGTTTGCAAACCAAATGTTATAGCAGTGCTTTTAAAATAAAATACACTGGTTATGAATACATTATTGAATTTTGCGCATTAATCGAAGAAAAGCATGCGACTAATCACGGTTAAAAATGGGCTAATTTATCACTCTGCACAAATAAAGGTGAATAACTAGTTTGCTTGGGGTACTCGTAAATCACCAATGCAGGCGTGGCTTCTTACATGCACTCAGATGTTACTGGTTGTTCAATACCCTATTTCTTATCTCAGTGTTTTCATGGGAACGTTCGGTTTAAACGTCCCCTCTTCAGCCTGTACTGCAGCCCAGGGCCAAATCACCCAATGGCAGCTGAGGACTGAAACCAGTTTAAACCGGTTGGCTCACTGCAGGCGAAGTGTTGACAGAAACAAGTGTTTTTAGTTTTTTAACATTGAAGCTCATCCAGTCTACACATTATAATGACTGTGAAATAATATTTGGATCAAACCTTGGCAATGAATTTCTTGTGTCGGTAGTCGGTGTTTTCCATGAGCTTGGAAGGAGGAATGATCCACTCCCTCTTCTTCCTCTGCAGGGTCTTTTGCCTCCTGGGTCCTGACTCGGCGCTGAGCACCTGAAAGGAAACCACAACAATTTAATTTGCTTTTGAATGTTTCATTTTTTGCCAATTTTTTACCAAGGCGCGGTGGTGGCGAAGTCGATAGGGACTTGGCTTGGCAACTGGAAGGTCACCAGTTCAAGTCCCGGCAAGACCAAGTGCTACCGAGGTGAGCAAGGCACTGTTCCCTACGCTGCTCCCCGGGCGCTGTTCAAAATGGCACCACACTGCTCCTAACACTAGGTTGGGTCAAATGCAGAGAAACAATTTCCCCACGGTGATTAATAAAAGTCCATCTTATCTTATTTATACAAATATGAAATAACATTGTCCAACTCTTCACACAGTCGGCAACATCAAGGTGTGAAACCAGTGATCCTTCCTTCCTCAGAATTAAGACGAGCTCCAAATATAAAATATATTTCAACGCTATAGCACCAACTACATTTAAGAAGCTTGAATTTAAACATGAACCACTATTGGGAGGTAATTATTAAGATGCAGGTGATGTGAGGGGCTTTAAAGACTACAGCACAGATCAATATAGTTGATCAGCCAGGTGAACGTGTGGGAAAAGGAACAGCATAAGCTATGACTCTGGTTGTGAGGCAGTGGCTCCTGTGTTCAGTTCACTTCCTATACGTCGCACTGGAAACTATCCTCAGAGAACACTTCTTTCTATAGCTATGCTGAAACACAACTGCTCACCTCCCTAAGACCAAATGATATCAACCCTATCGTAAACTGGTTCAATGCACATTAAGGGTAATTCAGAGAAAGGTTAAAACAATGAGACGAGTTGAGTAACCAAGAGGCCCCAAACTAAAACTCTAAGCACGCTAGGGCTGTCCCGAATACCATTTCTCGGGCTCCGGATATTCGGTAGTAATCAGCAGCGAATATTCGAATATTCGGTGCGGAGATTTTTTTTCATAACACGCTCCGAGACACCTGACAACACACTGTTAAGCAGAAGCGCAGAAAGAGCATACCAGGGGTCAGCAACCCCTGGCACGCGTGCACCGTAACCAGTGGCACACTAGGAATAAGTGTGGAAAATATTTTAATTGTATATTCGGATCCTGAACGAGACCGCCGCCAGAGCTCTTCTCCCGTTACCTGCAGAAGGAAGCCATGCACGCAGCGCAGCCCCGATCTTTAACTCCAGGTGACTTTCTGCCGCTTGCCTCCGTGGTGCTGATCGTTTCACCACGGAGGAAAGCACTTCACACATTGCAGTTCCCATAAGGAGCTGTACACATGCTGCAGTTTTTGCGTGGCTGTGTCTTTAGTTGAAAGCCCAGTGGCGATCTGCTCATCTCTCATCAAAATAATATGCTACAAAGGGACTGGCCACGTGTGCTCTGGAGAATCACAGAACGGACGATCGTCCTTATTATTATTATTATTATTATGCTGTTATAACCAATTATTTAAATGTGTTAAATTCGGCATCATGTAAGTTAGTGATGCTCCGATCGATCGGCCGGTGCTCTCTAAAAATGCCGATCGCGAGAGCCGATCGCATGACGTAAAATACATGACACTTTTCTCTGTGCACGGCAAAACAAGCTCTCCAAAATGGCTTCACCGGTCTGGCAGTATTTTAAAGTGTCCGAATATGACAATAAAATAGCGGTATGCAACGTGTGTGAAGCAGAAATCCTGCAGCTCCACCCGCTGTGACGGACCGGTGAGCGGAGCAACACACAAGAGTTAGACCTAACACACTTAGCTATGTTATCTACCTCTGGAACAAGCTAAACTAGTTATAAATATATGTATTCTTCACTGTCGGGTCATTCATTACTGGATCAGTGAGCTGCATGAGATACCGACGGGCTGTCAGGAGAGAGAGAGAGAGAGGGGGAGAGAGGAAAAGAGAGCGCTTCCGCTCATTTCTCCCGTGCTATTATCCAAAGTTAATGTAAACTTGAATAATGTACTTAATTTGAATGTAATAATTATGTTGGTTGTTGTTTGTGGAAGCTCCAGTGAATGAGCCCCATTAACTGAGTTTTAAACATAACTTTAAATGGAAGATCCCCATAGGCCCCGCCCACTCGATCCGATCGGAGCATCCCTATAATGTAAGTTGCGCTGACAGGTCTACACACTGCTTCCCAACAGTGCAATTCAAAAGTATAAATATAGTATAAGAATATGGAAATTCGCCTTTATTGATAGCATACATTTAGGGGAAAAAAAATTTTTTGGGAAAAAAAAAAAAAAAAACAATATCCGAATAATGAAATTGAAACCCGAATAGTTGGCCAACGAACGAATATTCGAATAGTCGAATATTCGGGTACAGCCCTAAAGCACGCCTCTAGATCCAGATCGGAACTTTGAATCAACACAACATTAACGCCACGTTTACACCAGCTTAGAAATTGTATTTGCTTCAGTTCAACCAATTGTCTCTGAAAGAGATAGTGAGAGAAGTACAGCTGTCTTTGTTCCTAGCTGGTTGAGTGGAATGTTCATACATATTTTTACTCAAGAGAAAAAGCAATAAATCATTTAGAGATTGTGCAGCGGCATGTCCACAGAGCAAGGCCACAAGGAAAGCACCAGATTTCAAGTTGTGTTCAAAAGCTCCAATGGACTCCCTTTACCTAAGCATCCCTCTTATTCTTAATCGAATAGAATTCTTTCTTCCATCTTGTGCTGAGCTGAGCCCTTCCAGGTATGTTCATGTGTTTTATGTAGCGCCCTGTAGATCATAAAGTGGGTGTTGGAGCTCTCATGTTGTGTCAGACGTTTTTCCTGACAAACAACATACAAATCAACTTCTGAGTTAGTGTGTCAAAAAACAGCCAAGCCAACATTTTCAGGCAGTGAAGAACGAGTGACGTCATGTTCAAGACAAAGTGACAAAGTGACATCCATCCAAGTTAGAATGAATTACACATAAAGGTAATACTGGTGACACTTGCCCTGACGAACACTGCTTTCATTCAGATGGTATTCAAAGCACACGTAACACAACTGAAGCAGAGGACCAATTCAATGCGGGTAAACGGAGACGAAGACAGTGTTCAACATTATAAGGCAGGGGTGTCCAAACTACGGCCCGGAGGACAACTGCAGCCCGGGGTCCATTTCGAATTGGCCCGCAGCACATTCTAAAAGTATAATGAATTATGGCCCTGAAACTTCTGCTTCTCTTATATTGTACTTCTTAAATATTTAAAAAATATATATTACACATTATTCATTGTAGCCCGATTTTCAAATAAATAAATTAAAGTTGACAACAATCTGAGTTGATGAAAAAGCCCAATAACTTATTTGTATAACACATATTTCCCCTTAACACCCCCCCCGCCCCCCCTCTCCCGCATTCCAGGACCAGGAAGGTGAAATGAAACGCATCCTTAACCTGCTAACTTATACCTAAACTTATCAGGCGTTATAGCTCTAGTGAGGGGCCCAGCCCTTCGTATGTTTTTCTATATGTGGCCCTCAGTGAATAACGTTTGGACGCCCTTGGTATAGGGTCATAGCGCAAACTAGACCCTTCAAAAATAAACCCTGCAGCATGCCCCAGTGTGTCGGTGTCAAAGTCACTTGAGTAGATTGAACACTCACCAAAGCCAGCACTAACAGGAGCAGCAGGCCCACCCAAGAGAAGGAGAGGCGAGCCATGACTGCAGCCAAGTTGAGTCGGCAGCAGCTGTGTCCACGGGAATCCCACTGAGGACGAAGCCACGAGCCTTAAATCTCTTCTACCAGAGACACACCTTTGTCAAGCCCCCACCCCCTGCTGACTATCACAACGGCACCGGTCACATGATTTTACTTTAAGGCGTGTCTGCTCACGGATGTACAGTTTGCAAGCGTACAGTTATGCCTCAGGGTATTTGACCACGCTGACGAGGACCAACATGCTTTCCTAGAATAATCTTTTTTTCTTATGCAATGTCAGTTTGTCTCGTACACATTCAAGTGTTTAGAGAAGTGAAGGAATGACTTCTCCCCGTTAGAACAGCCTCAGAATACAATATCAAGTCGATATTATTTCATGTTTTGAGCAACTTACTATTCCAACAAGTCCTCCAACTCATACGACCAAATATGTCGTTTGTTCAAGCGCTTAATACGTCCTATAATTACGTTTGAAAGTGTTCGCCCTCTAGTGCTCCCGTTGAATGCTGACGTTACAGATGGTCGTTTATTCACAAATAACCCTCTCTGTGAAATCCTAAATTGTAGATAGTTTGCATTAAAACGCTTTTTGATTAGATTTCTAGCGAGAAGTGTATAGTGTACTTTTAGAATCCACGTCCAGTCGATATGTAGGATCTATAGTTTGATATCACGAAGATGATTTGAGGCATGCGGCAGCCTCCATGTAAAGTTACCCGTTGAAAACAGTATTTCCGGCCTCGACGTTTTCATAATAAAACCAATGATCATTTATTTACATATTAGCGTGTGTGTCAGTAAACCATTATTACATTTAGGGCGGTGGTGGCGAAGTCGATAGGGACTTGGTTTGGCAACTGGAAGGTCACCAGTTCAAGTCCCGGCAAGACCAAGTGCTACCGAGGTGTCCCTGAGCAAGGCACCGTTCCCTACACTGCTCCTAACACTAGGATGGGTCAAATGCAGAGAAACAATTTCCCCACGGGGATTAATAAAGTATATCAAATCAAATCAAAATAACAAGCCAAGTCTTCTCAGTCTGCTCCAGGTTTAATTGTACTGCCCTTTATTTGAAATATCTAAAAGTGGAGATGAAACCCTTCACAACTTAAATCAAAGAGTGTAGCATCTAAAAGTAAAAGTACTATATATAAAACCCTTACATTTGAATGCACACCCAGGCTTGTGATGAGGTGCTGATAACTGGCAACAGAACCATGTGCATATATTTTCTTTAGATCTGTTCATGTTGTGAAGGCCTGGGGCCTACAACTGTTCAGACAAGTAAGTAGAATCAACCAGAGTACACTAAGCATGAGGCTACACTCCCACTTACACCGCAGAATAAAAACACATGGTCCCAAACAGAGGTGTAGAAGCAAAGTCCCATTGCAGCGGCAGCCTATATGCCATATACAGTCAATGCAAATAAACACACACGCCGGCTAGAGCTGCTCAGCGCTCCAAGCTGAAATTCTTCAGCAACAGAGCCTTCAGTGTCGCGGCCCCCACCCTCTGGAACGCTCTCTCCTCTGATATCAGGAATGCCGACTATCTGGACACTTTCAAACAACGACTCAAACACCATCTGTTTACTCGGGCCTTTGGCCTCAGGTAAAATGCAGTACCCAGCAACCTGTTCCTTTTCAACCTGTGATTATTATTTTGTTATTTTGTTTCCCATTGTAAAGCGTCCTTGGGTTTCTCGAAAGGCGCTATTACAATTTTTAATTAATATTCATTAGGAATAGCTCCATCATTTCACTTTCGTAATTTCAGAGGGGGGGGTGCTGATTCTCTGTCTGTTCCTTTAGATGAAAATAAGGAGCCCCTCCCCACGCCCCCCTGAGAGAGATTTGGTTAGAAAGAACTCAATGGTGCTCAGGTGATAAGGGGGGGGGGGGGGTTACCTTGGTTGCTGATTGGCTAATGGTTACACAAGCCATCATAAAGGGGCCAAAATGGAGCTCACACACAGGTGGAAAGAACCCAGACAATTACATAGTGGGAAAAAACACAAAGACAGGAAGTAAGACAAGACACAAACATAAAATAATTGTTCTAAATATTGAATAGGAATTTAAGCAGAAAAACAAGGATCATGACGCATCCCAAAAAGAGTCCAGCAGGGTGGGCGCAGAGGGTCTGGAGGAGGTATTCGTGGGGGAATGACCGAGGCCAAAAGAGTTCATGGAGGAGGCTTCAGGTTGCTCTATGAACGGGGACAACAGAGAAACAGATTCTTCAGGACCAAAGGAAAGTTCTGCTCGCCACCCTCTCCCTCCGGTCCACTTTAATACAAATGATCCCAATACGTATGATTGTATGAAAATATCTTAATCAATACAAATGTATTTATTATAAACGTTAGTCCTTAACATCTATCACTGTGTACATCACCATTCAAACATCTTTTAGAAGTTGAACAAACCACACAGCTCAGTGAGATGTTGACTTTGATCATTTCAGTAAAAACTAACGTTCATATTTCTCTCTTTGATTATAATACTGATGATGTCACGAACTTGGAATCACAAGGATCTGAACTCAAATGCACGACCCGAGAGACAGAGTATGCAAAAAAGTATTTTATTCCAAAAAGGATGTACAAAATAAGGATAGACACTCTTGACGAGGTGAAAACGGGTTCAGAAAGGCGCAAAGGGAAATGGCTCACAAGGTGAGAAACAAAACTTACTAAAGACTTCTGGAGCATAAATTAGGCTTGAGTCATAATACTTACAGATGTTGCACCCTGTGGCGGCCGGCCCATAGGGGCGACACCCCCCTTCTTCCCACATTTTAGATTGTCAATAAAAATGTGTTTTTAATGAACAAGGTAAATATTAAATAGTTGGTATCAGTAAAATGTATAATCTACGATAAAATCTTGTTTAAAATTGTGTTACGATGTCTAAAGTTCCTGATAAGTCACGTGTTTCTTTGCCCGTGTATCATTCATTACCCTCTCTCGTCTGGGCGCTGAGAAAAGAGCCCTAAGTGCAGCAGCAGCCAACCAATTGCTGACTGTTGCTATCTGAAAACTATCCCGCCGAAAAACATAATTTCAGCCAATCAGCGTTGTCAGAACTGATGGTGAAAGGGCTACAATTTCAGCGCCCAAGGCAGTTACTTTCTACTTTCTATCATCAGACAGGATGAGGTAGGGTAACTATATCGATTACATTACATTGCATTTAGCTGACGCTTTTGTCCAAAGCGACTTACAATAAGTGCATACGACCAGGAAGACACAACCCTGAAGAAAACAGAATCATAAAGTACATCAGGTTTCATAGAGCCAAACATTTGAAGTGCTACTCAGCTGGCTTTAGAGAAGCCAGTCCTTTATTAGTATATAAGTGCTTTGTTAGTAATTCTATGGCTGGAAGTGGAGTCGAAAGAGATGAGTTTTCAGTCTGCGCCGGAAGATGTGCAGGCTTTCTGCCGTCCTGATGTCAAAGGGGAGCTCATTCCACCGTCTTGGAGCCAGGATAGCAAACCCACGTGTTTTTGCTGATGGGAACTTGGGCCCCCCTCGCAGCGAGGGTGCAGCGAGTCGTTTGGCTGATGCAGAGCGGAGTGCACGCGCTGGGGTGAACAGTTTAACCATGTCCTGGATGTAGGAAGGGCCAGATCCATTCGCAGCATGGTATGCAAGTACTAGTGTCTTGAAGTGGATTCTAGCAGTTACCGGGAGCCAGTGGAGGGAGCGGAGGAGCGGAGTGGTGTGGGAACATTTAGGAAGGTTGAAGACCAGACGAGCCGCTGCATTCTGGATGAGCTGCAGAGGTCGGATGGCACATGCAGGTAGACCAGCCAGGAGGGAGTTGCAATAGTCTAGGCGTGAGGTGACGAGAGCTTGTGTACAGGCCACGATAATAAAAATGTATGGAGCCAGGGGTAGAAACATGTTTTTTTTCTGCTGTAAAGTTGGGCATTTTAACATGGGGGTCTATGGAAATTGCTCCTTTCTGCAGCCATCGCCTATCGGCCAATATATGAACTGCAGTGTATTGGCTTCACGGATCTACCCCACAGTTTGCCGCTTGTGCCGTACATACTGATTTTATGTTTACACATGCCGACGTACCTCCGTATTTGGCTCTCGTTCCCTCCTGTTCTTTTTTCCGTTTCATTCCCGTTGCACCTGAAGGCTTGGACCTCTTTATAATGATATGTTTTGCCTCTTGTTGTTGTGATCGTTGCGATCTCCGACACTTTCAGCTGGAGCTGACGTGTCACTTTGGCTGTGAGCCGCGGCCCGTGGGTACCTGATAAGCGACCACCCCCCACTTTCATCACTAACAGTTACAGCGCCCATCGTACAGGGCAAATGAAAAATGTTACCGCGGAGCAAAGGGTGTTTACTTTATTCAATTATTAATGGAAATGTATTACATCAATGGCAGCCTTTTCTTTTTGTTTTCCCAGCACAGCGCCACCTCCAGATCTGGCGCCCTAGGCTATGCCAAACACGGCCCTGAGTGCACTCACCAGTGTGTGCAGAGGTTCAGCTGTGTTGTTGAGAAGAAGCTGCTGGATTCAGTTCTTCAGAGAAACAGAGACGCTGTCTGGACCGCAGCTCTGCTCTCACTAACTTTCTGTTTCAGTGTTGCTCCTCCTCTCAGTGTAGCTCTGTGAGTGAGGGTGTTTCACTCTCTGGGGAGGGCATCAACACAGCTTTGGAACAAGAGGAGTTTTACTTTTAGTCTATTCTGAAATTAAACAAAATTAAATTATCAGAAAAAAGTCAGAATGCTGAAAAAAAGGAATAAATCTAAAAAAGGTCATAATTTCCCCCAAACATCTGGAAAGTCAGAATTCTAAGAAAAAAGTAAAAATTCTCAACGAGGCCAAATTCAGCAAAAAAGTTGTAATTCTGAACAAATTAGATTTCTCATAAGAAAATCGGAATTCTTAAAAAATAATCTCAAAAGTCAGAATTCTGAACAAATAAGATGCTCGACAGAAACCGGAATGTCTTTGATGCACACACTAAAGATTGATGAAGGTGTATTTGTTTTTGAGGAGAGTGCCGGGAAAGTATGGCATAGGTTGGGTGAGTTTATGTAGTTATGGAATGGGGTGATTCTTAGGCTTCCAACAGATTTGGGATTTAGCCGGTATCTTTTCTCGATCACATTTTGAAGTGTTCCCACGTATCAGAAGGAACTCTCTTCCTGGCTGGCTCCATAACGATCCATTACAATACCAGCAACTCAACAGCACAAACTACAACAACCCAGAAATTGTGCAGAGACGTTATAAATCGCGTCTCACCTGTCACCATCGCGTCGAGGCAGTGCCAGTGAGTCACCTCATTGGAGCACTCTCGTGTATTAATGTTATCTTCTTCAGCATCAGTCTGTAGTTATTTATTGAGAGCATGTTTTCATAAGACCTCAGTTTGTTATGAACTCCTCCAAATTATGCAGCAGTGTTCAAATCAGCTGTTCACACACACACCAACATTATAAACAACATTATGGCACACTTCCTACTAAACTATCTCAACTGTGAAGAGGTATATGCAGCTCATCTGAGAACAGCTCATGGTGTTCTTAATTATATTATTTGGTGTTATAATAAAATCAGCTGTTTTTTCAACAAAAACATTTCATCAGACGTTCATTTTACTTTGTTTATTCCAATGAAAAGAGATAACAATACTTTTTTGTGACTTATTCATAAAATGTTCTTCAGTTGTGTGAGCCTATATCCAACATTTCCTATATATAATACAATGATTAGACAATACAATGTTAGATTTATGAACACTGAACACTTAAAACAAGCGTAACAGTGCCAGATGTAGCTTTGAGCTCATTTCCATCCACCGTCCCTCAATGAAAATATTTACAGAAAAAAATGATTGATCTCAATCTGATAAAAAAGTGTATTCAACACCCATCCCCTAAAACACATACATTTATAACATTACATGATATTGAACCTGATTTCAAATCAAAGGGTTGTTCTACTCGGTGTCATTGACAGGAGAGATGATCAGAGGGGCAGAGTTTTTACCACCCTTGTTGTTATAAGGACTAAAGAATGGGTAGAGTTTCTCTTTGAAGCAGCAGCCAGTGAAGGAGTAAATCAGAGCTGCAGCATCAACATCATAAAAGGAGACCAGACCCTCCTCATAATCCACAAACACCCCCACCTTCTGAGGGTGAGACTTCAGAGAGAGACAGACTGGAGGACTAGCAAGAGCTTTGTACTCATTTTCATTCCTCAACACTATCAGCCAGTAACCATTCTGAGGAGCCAGTGTGATCTCTCCCTTCCTGTTGATCGACTCTCTGGCCACTCCTAGAGTCCAGTCAGTCTTCCCTTCAACCTGAACCTCGTAGTAAAATCTTCCTGAAGAGAAACTCTGTTTTGCTAAGACATTAGCACAAGTATTAAATCTCTCTGGATTGTCTGGGAGATTCTTCTTCACATCACCAAGTTTCACTTGTTTTCCATCATCAGACAGGATGAGGTAGGGTTGTGCTGTATCAGGATCAAGAGTCACCTCCACCTCAGACTGCTGGACCCTCTTCAGCTCCACCTCAAGCAGCTTCTTCATCTGTTGACTGAGTGTGTCCTCCAGCTGAGTCACAGCTCTCCTCACAGTCCCCTCATATGAAGGTGGACGGACCCTGACTTCTGTCCAGTTCTTGGTGGGTGGAGCAGCGCTCAGGGACGTGAAGCTTTGGAGGAGGTGGAGCTGGTCTTCAGTGCGTGAGAGCTGCTCCACCTCAGAGCTTCTCTTCTTCAGCTCAGAGACTTCCTGTTCCAGCTCTTTGATGAAGCCTTCAGCCTGTTCCTCTGTCTCTCTCTGCTTCTCTTTGATGGTGTCGATGAGCTCGGCCTGGCTTCTCTCAACAGACTCCTTCAGAGCGGTGAAGACCTGAACACCATCTGCTATCTCTCTGTCTGCTCCTTCCTTACTGAGCTCCACTGAGCGATTCATCTCCTGGATCTTCAGTCGTCTCTTCTGGATCATCTGCTGAATTTCAGCCTCTGTCTTCCCCAGCTCAGCCTTCTTTCCTTCATATCCTTCTTTCAGAGGAACAACATCATGTGTCTTGTGGTCTGAAAGAGAGCAGAGCATGCAGACACACACCTGGTCGGTCTGACAGAACAGCTCCAGCAGTTTATCGTGCTTCACACACATCCTGCCTTCCAGGTTCTCCTCAGGGTTGATCAGCTGATGTTTCTTCAGGCCTGCTCTTGTCAGGTGAGGCTCCAGGTGAGTCTCACAGTAGGACTCCAGACACACCAGGCAGGACTTCAGGGCCTTCAGTCTGGTTCCAGTGCAGACGTCACAGGGAACTTCTACTGGTTTGACAACGTGTCGCTCTGAGCTGCTGCTGCTGGCTTTCTGTTGAGCTGACTGTCTGAACTGAGCAGCCATCTCAGAGATGAAAGTGTTGACCAGCAGCTCAGGCTTTATGTTGAACACTTCTTTACAGTTGGGACACTGACTCTGGACATTTCTATCCCAGTGTTGAGAGATGCAGGCTTTACAGAAGTTGTGTCCACATGGTGTGCTGACTGGATCAGTGAACACATCCAGACAGATGGAGCACAGAAACTGATCTTCAGTCAGCAGACAGCTGGCAGCAGACATGTCTACACTCTGAGGACGGAGCAAGTGAAAAAACAAAACCATGGTTAGTCTTTTTAATGATTATTTGTTAAACTACAAAATATGTTGTGAATGCTCATTGTTTCAAAGCTGACAGTTGCAAACAAAAACAATCAAAGAGATCATCTTTAAAAGTATAATACATAAATATTATAATAAGACTTCTGGAGCACAATTTACGAAGCTCTGTAGATGAGATGATAAACAAAACCACCCAGAATCAAAACACATTGAGTAACCCTTAAGCACCATATTAAGCGTGTGCGTCGTGTGAGTGCATGTGTGTGTGTTTTTATGTCCGTTGGGAGGCATGGCGGTGAGTGGGAGGCGTCTCTTTTGTCATTGTTTGTTTGTTTTGAAAGCACGAGCATGAAAACCATTTTCATTAACTCTGTCGTTCTCTAATATCTAGTACAGTGTGTCTATGCTCCCGTAGTTTAAGCCTATATTCCTAGTACTGCTGTATTTTTAACTCTTTTAGAACATTTTAATTATCCAGAATATTTGATTTTGTTTATATTTGATATAATATGTTTCATTTAATTTTGTATCGTTAATTCTTTATTCCACTTTTTAAGTATTTGTATTTTAATGTCTGAACACACCGCAGCTTCTGTAACGAAATAATTTCCCAAATTGGAATCTATAAAGTCTATATCTATATATCTATATCTAGACCATCCATTAATTGGTTGGTTTTGCACATCATGTATAGGTTAGTACATTTGGGAATTGTTCTTCAATTTGTGTGGATTCCAGTACATGTGGGTATTAGAGGTAATGAGGTAGTGGATCAACTGGCAACAAACTGATTAAAAGCAAACCGGATTGATTTAATGGTACCACTTTACAATAAGACTACCCTTAGAAAGGATTCATAAAGGGTTTATTATTAGGTTAGTAATTAGGTTGTGAACACTTTATTAATCATTAAGAACCATTTATAAACCAGTTCTAACATAGTGTTCATACATCAACACAGGCTCACTATTTGGCAAGATGACTAAGCCTTATATTAGGGGCGTTCACACCAAGTTAGAGTTCATGAGAACTCTTTTGGTTCTGATGAACTAAAGCAGATCGCGTTCACACCCCAATGAGTTCCTGGGGGAGGATTAGGCAAATGAAGCCGCTGACGTCACTTCTTCTTCTTCTGCTTTGGGTTACGTTAGTCTCTCTGCGTTTCTGCGCTGGGCTAATGCTAATATTGCTAATGCGAGGATAATAAAATGGCGGCTTCACAAAACGTTTTGGGAGTTTTACGGGGCGTGGTTTGCAATCCGCCCAGCCAATCAGACATAGGAACCTTTTTCTCCCACGAAAGTCCCTGCTCTCTAGCAGGGACTGAAAAAGGGGTAAAAAGGTTCTCATGAACTAATTTAGTTCAGGGGGCTTTTTGGTGTGAACGCAAATATATCTGAGTTCTGATTAACTATTGTGGGAAAAGTACTCCGGTGTGAACGCGCCTATTGGCTTTCTAGCTTACTTCGTCTTCTTCATCAGCCAGCATCCTTGGTATCTGTTGTTCACCGAGTTGATTCTCCCCCCATCCATCTTGATGTTTCTTTATTGACGAGTTACTAAAATGTTATTGTTTTATTATATCATTATTTATAACTGCCAAAAGGGAGCCTTATTGTAAAGTGTAAAACACATTCCCATTTATTAATGAGTTACTACCATTTCTAATAAGGCTTAGCAGTACAGATCAAGCAACCGGTCACAGTCACCCTGTTTATCTCATGTCTTATAAAAGCTTATTAATGATTCACAACCTAATTAACAAATGAATTACAAACTATTCATAAACCCTTTATAAGGGTAGTCTTATTGTAAAGTGGTACCGATTTAATAGTACCTATCAGTAGAGCAGAAGTCAAATCATTTTCGAAAGGTATTATCAAGCAACAATGGCAAAAGTTATGGGGCAGTAACACTAAAGGAAGACATGTATACCAGATACAAAGGGAGGTAGGAAGGGAAAGCACTTGGGGGAGTAATAGAAGAGAACAGAACATTAACAGCAGGATCAAATTGGGTCACTCTGGATTAAACTCATCACTGCATCTGATTGGACAACATCCAACTGGCAACTGTGATGGAACCACTTTGTTGTTCAGATATATCACATGTTTGAAACTAAATGAAACATGAATTGAAACAAAACACGGTATAAACTGAGGAGTGACTCTCGTGAGGTTCATGTGTTTTCTTCACTCCGCTGGGAAACTGCTCTCATGTCAAGAAGCATCAGATCAGTGCATGCACTGCATCGTCCAATCAGTGAGCGATACACAGTAAGGGGGCGGGGCGAGTGTTTGAGGATTTCATCGAAGGATGGTCTGGTGGTTCCTCGGTTATAGCTCCTCCATTATCGCTCCTCCGGCAGAAATAAGAGCCATGGGACGCTACTCAAGATGGCGCAGACAAATCAACTTCCCGTGAGACCGAGACAGAGGAGCGAGGAAATGAAAAATAAGAGAAGTGAGAAGGGCCCCCTGTCTCAGGTCGACTATTTTCATTTCCTCCCTTAAAAAAAATCACCAAAAATATCGTTTAAAACTGGAGAGATTAAAAAAAATGCATAAATAAATGTTAACTAGGTAAAATAAGATATAAATGAACCACAAAAATAAAATAAGTTACATGTATTTGTTATTGGCTATGGTAGGTTATTGGTTATGTTCACATACTACTCTTTTGATTTAGAGTTGTATCCCCTAGATCAGGTCTCTGTAATTGTGTGCTCAAAGTGCATCAGATTGAAGCATTTGACTTCCCGGGGGCATGTAAACGGTCTGCAGAGTCACAAACCCTCAAAGTGCACCCTGTAGCGAGTAAAACTCTAACACAGTCTATGCTTCCCCAAAACGCCTCGTTGGAGATTTCTCATTTTCCATTGTACTTCCTGGGTACTGTGACGTGGGGATACCCAGAGCCGGCTGCACCCTCTGCCAGCCTTTCACGAAATAAAGCTTCCCAAACCTTTCAGCGATTCATCCCGGATATGTACAGCGTAGGGCTCTGAAGAACGATGCTGTTCCTACTTGGTTTGGACCAGCGGGAGATTTGGGTACACAGCCTGTAAGTATTCATTGTTGTTTGTGTATTTATGATGTTTAAAACATACAAGGTATCTACCACGACTGTTTAAATGGGTAAACGTTTTTCGGGCTGCTACGTTGGGATCGCGGAGAAATGCTCTCCGCAGACCCATGCTCACAGCGTTATAAACCTTTTTCTTACTCAATATCAGTCAATCAATCAATGTTTATTTATATAGCCCAATATCACAAATGTTACATTTGTCTCAGTGGAATTCACAGTTTGTACAGAATATTAGTATGACAATACGACACCCTCTGTCCTTAGACCCTCTGTCCTTAGACCCTCTGTCCTTAGACCCTCTGTCCTTAGACCCTCACATCGTACAAGGAAAAACTTCCAGAGAAAACCCTCAGTTTAAAGGGAACATGGGAGAAACCTCAGGGAGAGCAACAGAGGAGGGATCCCTCTCCCAGGACGGACAGACGTGCAATAGATGCCGTGTGTACATTGAAAAGATAATACATTACACATACACATGTGTGTATAATAGGAAGATGAATCCACGAGGACATCCATCCAGGACCTATGATCCAGGACCACAGCCACGACTCAAGATCCAGGGCTCGCGATGCAGGACACAGGACCGCAGGATCATCCTTGACTCCGGATCCCAGCGTATATACAGGACTGTCTCAGAAAATTAGAATATTGTGATAAAGTTCTTTATTTTCTGTAATGCAATTAAAAAAACAAAAATGTCATACATTCTGGATTCATTACATATCAACTGAAATATTGCAAGCCTTTTATTATTTTAATATTGCTGATTATGGCATACAGCTTAAGAAAACTCAAATATCCTATCTCTAAATATTAGAATATCATGAAAAAGTATACTAGTAGGGTGTTCAACGAATCACTTGAATCGTCTAATTAACTCGAAACACCTGCAAGGGTTTCCTGAGCCTTGAAAAACACTCAGCTTGGTTCAGTAAACTAAATCACAAGTATGGGGAAGACTGCTGATCTGACTGCTGTCCAGAGGACCGTCATTGACACCCTCCATCAGGAGGGTAAGACACAAAAAGAAATTTCTCGAAGAGCAAGCTGTTCACAGAGTGCAGTTTCAAAGCACATCCACAAAAAGTCTGTTGGAAGGGGGAAATGTGGCAGGAAACGCTGCACAACCAAGAGAGATGACCGCAGCCTTAACAGCATTGTGAAGAAGAGTCGCTTCCAGAATTTGGGGGAGCTTCAAAGACAGTGGACTGAAGCTGGAGTCCAGGTATCAAAAGTCACTGTTCACAGACGTATCCGGGAAATGGGCTACAATAGCCGTATTCCCATGGTCAAGCCACTTCTGAACTCAAGACAACGGAAGAGGCGTCTGACTTGGGCTAAGGAAAAGAAGCACTGGACAGTTGCACAGTGGTCCAAAGTCCTCTTTTCAGACGAAAGCAAGTTTTGTATTTCATTTGGAAGTCAAGGCGCCAGAGTCTGGAGAAAGGCTGGAGAGGAGCAAAATCCAAGTTGCTTGAAATCCAGTGTGAAGTTCCCACAGTCAGCGATGGTTTGGGGAGCCATGTCAGCTGCTGGTGTTGGTCCACTGTGTTTCATCAAGCCCAGAGTAAATGCAGCTGTGTACCAAGAGATTTTAGAGCACTACATGCTTCCGTCTGCTGAAAAGCTCTATGGAGATGAGGAATTCATTTTCCAGCATGATCTGGCACCTGCCCACAGTGCCAAAACCACCAGTAACTGGTGTACTGACCATGGCATTACTGTCCTCGATTGGCCTGCAAATTCCCCTGACCTGAACCCCATAGAGAATATGTGGGGTATTGTGAAGAAGAAGCTGAAAGACACCAGACCCAACAATGCTAATGAGCTAAAGGCCGCTATTGAAGCATCCTGGGCATCCATAACACCTCAGCAATGCCACAGGCTGATTGCCTCCATGCCACGCCGCATTGATGCAGTAATCCGTGCAAAAGGATTCCCAACCAAGTACTGAGTGCATTAATGGACATTTTCAAATGTTTGATTGTGTTTTGCTGTTATAAATCTTTTTTTTTTACTTGGTCTGAGGAACTATTCTAATTTTTTGAAATAGGATTTTTGAGTTTTCTTAAGCTGTATGCCATAATCAGCAATATTAAAATAATAAAAGGCTTGCAATATTTCAGTTGATTTGTAATGAATCCAGAATGTATGACATTTTTGTTTTTTTAATTGCATTTCAGAAAATAAAGAACTTTATCACAATATTCTAATTTTCTGAGACAGTCCTGTAGACACCAAAAAGAAAGAAATTTGGGGAAGCTGGGTTAATCGGAACATGAGAGTACACAGGTATAGACAGAGAGAAGGAAGAAGTAAGATGTCCCCCGACAAACTAAGCCTATATCAGCAAAACTAGGGGCTGAATCTAATCAGCCCTAACTATAAGCTTTATCAAAAAGGAAGGTCTTAAGCGCACTCTTAAAAACGGATAGGGTGTCTGCCGCCCGAACACAAACTGGAAGCTGATTCCACAAATGTGGAGCTTGATAAGAAAAGGCTCTGGCTCCCATTGTACCTTTAGAGACTCTAGGAACAACCAACAACCCTGCATTCTTGGAACGCAATGCCCTAGTAGGACAGTAGGGTATAATGAGTTCTTTAAGGTAAGATGGCGCCTGCCCATTAAGAGCTTTGTAGGCGAGAAGAAGATTTTTAAATTCAAGCCACACTTATTGTTTTTACTTTGGCTGTGAGTGTTTGTGTGTGCTCAGGATGAGTTTAGCTTGTTCTCGCTGTATCGTCGACCCGGAAGCCTGTCCGTTCCTCGCAGCAGATCGTAGCAACGAGCCTCGCAACGAGCCACGCAACGAGCCTCGCAACGTCCCGACCAATCAGAGCACACTGGGCTCACAGGGAGTGGGGGGCAGGAGCTCCAACAAGCCGTTTAGGACAGAGAGTGAATACCGGTGAATACACATACTTTACAGAGATGCTGTGAGAAACCAATGTGGGTTTGGAACATTGCACAGTATAAATCTATTTTAGTAGACCTCAACAATGGAATCATGATCAGTAGAAATGGCCATGACATGTGACCTTTAAGTCGTGCATTCATGTAATTAGTTTCAGTATCAGAGTGGTCATATGCAGTATTCCCTGACATGAGGGCCAACAGGTGGGTTTGTTTCCTGACCTTTCTGAAAGAGCTTTTTAGACTTTCAATATTGTGCTTACATGGTGCATGTTTCTAAATAAATGTTGTTAATCAGGCTACCACAATAAGTCCAGTGCAGGTAGAGGTCCAGCACACGTTTCCTACAATGACAGGCCTCCACCTGCAGCCTCCGTCAGCAAACCTCTATCCTGTTGACACGTGGAGATCTCAGTGAAGATTAAATAACTTGATGACGAGGATATCCTGCTTTTTATTTCTTATCCTGGATTTCTTATTCTAAGTCAGATTGTTTTATCAGATGTTCAGAATATATTCAAGGTAACGTTTAATAACAAATGAACATTTACTTTAACATCAGTGGTAAGAGAGCTGTGTGCTTTACCATTGAAATGTTTAGAATATTCTGATTGGTGTCCATTTTCATTAACAAAAATAAAACTAGGAGGAATCCAGAAGTATATCCAAACCCTTAAGAGCGTTAAAAAGTAATATGTGAAATATTGACTTGTTAATGTTGTGACTTTTGTGAATGAATGTGAATAAGGTTCCTTTTATATATAATATCTCAGAGAAAGGGAATCAAAGCACATTTTATAATACACACATTCATCTTTATTGTTTTAAAATGTTGAAACCATGGACACGAGCAGAAACAGGTTGATGTTGAAACATGTCCTGAGAGCCAGAGAGCAGACTGAGAGCAGTGTGAGAGAGAAAGCAGAGTCCCAGTGAGTCAGCTCAGGACTGGGAACACTGGTCTCTCCTCAGTGTCTCTGAGAGCGGAGTCTGGGAGCCCTGGGTGGCCTCACAGGTCACAGAGCCCACCTTCCTCCACTGGTCTGCAGGGAGCCTCAGGGTGCTGCTCCAGCTGTAGTGGGCGTCCTTCTCCAGCACCCCGGGGCTCCTGCTCTCCTCCCAGCTGCTGCTGCTGCTGCTGCCGTCCACCTTCCAGGCCAGACTCCAGTCTGAGGGGAAGCCCTTGTTGGCCAGGCACATGAGCGTGGCCTTCCCCTGCTGCAGCTCTTCTGTGGAGGGGGGCAGCACCGTCAGGGTGGGACGGACATCACCTAGGAGACACCAATCAGATTAGAGGACAGGGAGCACACAGCTGTCAATCAAGCAGCAGACACTGGGACACCTTTACTGTGAGAGCGTTTCTCCTCTAAGGAGTTTCTGTCAGATGTTGGTTCTGCTCCATCAGTCTCTCACTCACACATTGTTTCACTTCCCTTTAAGAAGCCTCTCATGCAAATCAGCACAGAGACACTTCACACAGAGTCACCTGAAATATGTCAGACTACAATAGAAATAAAGTACAACATTAGGACATATTTGAAGTAGTAGTTATCAAAATCATCCAAAACCTGAACTCTACAAACATTATTAAATTATTTAGTGGATAAATGAACAAATACAGGAAACGGAGCAATCAGCTGTGCTTGATGTGAATCTCAATCACTACCCAGTTTTACAAAATATAAAATAATGTCTTAAAGTTTTCAACACAGTTTTTAATATCCATCGTTATCTTTACTCCGTTCAACTGTATTTAAAAACTGTATCCGTCAGTTGTTTGAGAACAGAGAGGAGAACCGAGATAGACAATTCAAAATGAGTTAATGAAAAATCAGCAGTTTCATCATTTCACATTTGAAGCTGTTTGAATGACAGCATGTCGGGAATGTATAAAGACATTTCAAGAAAAGCTGCTCCGACTTGGTCTCAATGATGAAGAGAAATAAAGACATGAATACTAACACTATCTAAACATTACAATTAAAATAATATAAATCTATCTCTCAAACACTCCAACACAGAATTGAAAACGTCTCTTAACAACACATTTAGTTTTTGTGCAGAAACTTACTTCCAACATCCAGTCTGGTTCCTCCACCGAACGTGTACCACAGTGATACAAAGCCATTGAGCCGCCGTACAAAAAGCTCTCACTGTAGAGAGACACGGCTCTCTGACTTTGACACAAACAAACTCACCAAACACATCCTCAGTTTACCCACTTTATATAATTACTGCTTCAAATGTTTCAAACAGATTCACACGGAAAGTATCTACTGTTTCTCTATTGAACCTTTTAAACATTTAAAACAACTATCTACTTATCTCTTCACTTTTAATGAAGATTCTTCTTTTGAAAAACGAATTGTTCACAAAATACGTTTCATGATTTTATCAACTTTTAAACATCAAAGTAATTGATGACTTAAATGAAACAATGAACGTCTAATACAAGCTATACATGTTATACTTCTGAATGTGCATCATTTCCATAAATACATGTTTGCTTTTCCATCAGGATCAATAATAAATCTCCATTTTGTTTTTCCTAGATGGTATTGATAATTTGGAGTTATGAATTTGAGCTTTTTAATCAAATGAACTACAAGAAAATGTGTCCGTTGAACTTAAAGCGTCATACAAGTGAGCGCTGAGCCATTCCTGATCAACCCTCTGACAGAGAGATGGATCCATTGATAAACAGCATCATCAGAGTAATCCAGGTCCCTGTTGGAGTCAGAGCATTTCCATAGAGACACACTTTGCATCAGCAGCACCATGCTCCAGTGCTCTGGGACACTTTATAGTCCTGAGAGTTGAGCACTGGATGACTGACAGCTGTCCTTCATGACAACAGAAGCCACAGGAATCCTCCTCATCAAGAACATGACTTTGATCTGCGTCCTCATCTGGACTCTCCTCTGCTGCTGCTTCACAGGTAAAGTCCAGAGGATCAAACTCCTCTCCTCTGTGAACATCCGTCCCTCTGAAATGAAGCGGACAAAACCATGACGCTGCTTTGTGTCTTTGTCTCTGTCCTCAGAGTCCAGAGGCCAGGTCACAGTGACTCAGTCTGGAGCAGTGAGCTCTGCTGCGGGACGCTCCGTCTCCATCACATGTAAGACCAGTTCCCGTGTTAATGGGAACTATTTAGCCTGGTACCAACAGAGAGATGGAGGAACTCCTAAACTGCTTATGCACACTACCAGCACTCGAGTATCAGGGACTTCAGAGCGTTTTACAGGCAGTGGATCAAACTCTGACTTCACTCTGACCATCAGTGGAGTCCAGACTGATGACGCAGCAGTTTACTACTGTCAGGGCGAACATTACATCAACAGTCAGTATGTGTTCACACAGTGAAAAAGCGTCGTACAAAAACCTCCCTCAGTCAGACTGAACAGGAACTGAGATGACTGCTGCAGCTGGAAGCTACACTTCACTGAGGACACACACACACACACGCACACACACACACACACACACACACACACACACACACACACACACACACACACACACACACACACACACACACACACACACACACACACACACACACACACACACACACACACACACACACACACACACATTTACACACCAACCCTGTCTCCTAAAAATTACGTTCCCACAGAACTAAACTGTATTCTCAATTACGTTTAGCTAGAAACATATTTTCTCCCACGTTACGTTTCTTATGAACGTATCTTAAATACGTTTATTTATGTATTGTCTTGCTTATAATAATGATAATAGTCATTTATAAATATCATTTTGAGACAAATTTGAAATCAGTAGGCGAGGCTGTAATTTCGCCAGCAGAAAATAATAGTTTTAACATGCCAAAAAGCTGCTGTGTCGTTTATTGCACCTCAAACATGAAAACAGATCCAGAGTTACGTGTTTCTGTACTTCCTCGAAGAAGAAAAAAAAAATTCAGTTTAGGATGGCCGAAGACACTACACTACCCATAATCCCCAGCTATCGTTTGAGACTACAGTCCCGTTGACAAACCCTGTGATTAATCTTCAAGCTCTGGGATTGGATGTTGGAGTGGCAGTGCGCCAAGGTTACGCCGAGCGTCAAGCTCTTTGAATTGGAACGAAACCATGGCAGACTTTTCAAACTGGACTCGAACGCCCCCCAGAAATACACATGCTGGCTATTGTGTTTCGCAACATGTTCTCTATGGCACGTCTCAACAGGGAATTGTAGTTTTAAAAGACGTTTTCGTTTTTCCCAAAATTAGAAATTGACAGTATTAAACTGTGTACAGCCCTGGAGGTTTAGGCGACAGGAAACACATTGGTGTGTACACATTTAAAACATGTAATTACTAAATGGGTGAAAATTGCTTGTGTCCATAATGGGCAGCATTAAAATATACCCACATGACAGCTCACTGTTACTTTGTAATTCTACTCCACTACAATTCAGAGGTTAACCTGGTATTTTTACTCCACTACAGTTACTTTGTAGATTCTGATTAATGATGTGAAATATAAACAACCCTTAAATCAGACTTTAGTTCCACCTGAGTGAAATTCAGGAAAGGTGAAGTGCCAACAATCAGGAGAGATATTTGATAGTTGGTGCTTGAGAAGACTAAACATGTATCTGCAGATCTCTATAAAGTACATTCATTATTCTCTACTAATAGTTAATTAAAGACTGTATATTATGGCTATTTTGCACATCCCTTTCAAGATTTCAAGATGTTCTAAGGTTTATTGACATATCATATACACAACTACGGTGTAGTTATGCAATGAATGAAACACTTGGGTCACAGGTTCCTCAACAGTGCATTACAAGACATCTATCAATATGTGTGTACCTCCACCATTAAACTGTCATATTCTGCACATTCTTATTCTATCTACATAAGAGTATAATCCATATGTATAATATCAGTTAAAATAAGTGCTTCATAGTTAACATGGCAGGAAAGCAATATATTAGACGTTAAGTACGTTGTCAGGCTTAATATTTATCTGTAGATAGATACCCCCAAAGCTTTTTTCTTATTCAAAAGAAGACCTTAACCTAAAGTATTCTTTAATGTTTGATTAAAGCCTAATTAGTTTGTCTGTTTTGCACATCCTCATATTAATATCTTTGGACATCCAGCACTAAACTGTTTTATTGTAGAGATCACTTACAGTATCTTATTGATATTTTCTATTCTACATTTCTATCATTGACCTTCTACTTTCCCGCTATGAAAGTATGTACTCTTAATATCTTTACGTTTTCATCAAATATAACGTATCAACACAAAGATTAAATAACCTGCTTTAACCAGTAGGCGGTTAAAGCAGGTTTGCAGTGTTAACACAATAAAATACACGGCTGTTTCCAGTTTAGATTATGATGGATGTATTTTGTTATCCACACATATTGTTTTTATATTTGTAACACCAAACCGACATAAAAGATGCTCTTAACACGACCCAGTGGTCTAGTTAATACAAATACTATTATCAAACATAATATTAAAATGAACTCTTATTTTGAAAATACAGCTTCCTGTGTTCCAATGAGCTGCTCCGACCCTCGGTCCTGACGGACTCCAAAAGTCCGACATTATACAATCAAACAATTAAATAAACACAGGGATAATAGTGTGTTATTGTTGAGTAAATCACAGTGTGGTTTAGAAAAGAATACAACATTAGGAGGAGAAAACCATGAAACAATCCAGAGTTCAGTTTTCTGAGCCCCGACTCTCCCCGTAACTGACGGCAACAAAAGTCAGACATTATTCAATTTAAATAAAGAAGTAAACACAATAAGTGTGGCTTGATATTGAGTTAGAAAAAGGTTTATAACGCTGTGAGAATGGATCCACGGAGAGCATTTCTCCGCCATCCCAACTCGTGTATCACCAACGTTCAGGGAGCTCAATGCAAGTCAATGGGACGCCCTGATAGTTGAAACTCGAAGCTAAAGGGCCCCCCTTGCGTTGGAAAGTGACGACAGGGACCCTGACATAACGTCAACACAGGCCGAGTTGGGAGTGAGAATGTGTCGACATGTAAAAAGACATTATCTTCTGAAGCTGAAACTATAAACATGGATCTTTCTCACAGAGCCAGCCTGCTCCACTCGGGGAGAAGAACACATGTCAATGGAAACTAAATGCATTACCTTCTCTTTACCCATGCAACAACAAAGTAGAAATATTTGTATTAGTGTGTTGTATTAGCTGTATTTGATTTATTTACACAATGATGTGATTTTTTCACGATAAATACAATTGTGTTTATTTTACAATGTGTTTTCATACAATCATACGTAATGGGATTCATGTGGGTTAATGTGTGAGCAATGATAAGTTTCAATATACGATTATATTTCAATTCCAACCTAATGAGTAATATATTAGTCTCTGTAGTCCAGGTTCATAAAGCATCACACACCATGAAACCACTCTTCATGACCTCGTGACGGTTCCCTCAGAGGTCATGGAGTAGTGGTTAGGAAAAGACCATAGGAGCTGATTTTTGGACGATTCCACTGCAACCCAAAAATCTCAATGTTTGTATTGTGCTAACAAGCAGCAGGAGACAGAGACTGGAGTACGCTCACTTGCTTTGGTGGAGTTGTACTGTGTGCATTAAATCATATTTAAGGTCAATCTCAATTAAGATTCATGTTAAATAACTTGATGACGAGGATATCCTGCTTTTTATTTCTTATCCTGGATTTCTTATTCTAAGTCAGATTGTTTTATCAGATGTTCAGAATATATTCAAGGTAACGTTTAATAACAAATGAACATTTACTTTAACATCAGTGGTGAGAGAGCTGTGTGCTTTACCATTGAAATGTTTAGAATATTCTGATTGGTGTCCATTTTCATTAACAAAAATAAAACTAGGAGGAATCCAGAAGTATATCCAAACCCTTAAGAGCGTTAAAAAGTAATATGTGAAATATTGACTTGTTAATGTTGTGACTTTTGTGAATGAATGTGAATAAGGTTCCTTTTATATATAATATCTCAGAGAAAGGGAATCAAAGCACATTTTATAATACACACATTCATCTTTATTGTTTTAAAATGTTGAAACCATGGACACGAGCAGAAACAGGTTGATGTTGAAACATGTCCTGAGAGCCAGAGAGCAGACTGAGAGCAGTGTGAGAGAGAAAGCAGAGTCCCAGTGAGTCAGCTCAGGACTGGGAACACTGGTCTCTCCTCAGTGTCTCTGAGAGCGGAGTCTGGGAGCCCTGGGTAGCCTCACAGGTCACAGAGCCCACCTTCCTCCACTGGTCTGCAGGGAGCCTCAGGGTGCTGCTCCAGCTGTAGTGGGCGTCCTTCTCCAGCACCCCGGGGCTCCTGCTCTCCTCCCAGCTGCAGCTGCTGCTGCTGCTGCTGCTGCTGCTGCCGTCCACCTTCCAGGCTAGACTCCAGTCTGAGGGGAAGCCCTTGTTGGCCAGGCACATGAGCGTGGCCTTCCCCTGCTGCAGCTCTTCTGTGGAGGGGGGCAGCACCGTCAGGGTGGGACGGACATCACCTAGGAGACACCAATCAGATTAGAGGACAGGGAGCACACAGCTGTCAATCAAGCAGCAGACACTGGGACACCTTTACTGTGAGAGCGTTTCTCCTCTAAGGAGTTTCTGTCAGATGTTGGTTCTGCTCCATCAGTCTCTCACTCACACATTGTTTCACTTCCCTTTAAGAAGCCTCTCATGCAAATCAGCACAGAGACACTTCACACAGAGTCACCTGAAATATGTCAGACTACAATAGAAATAAAGTACAACATTAGGACATATTTGAAGTAGTAGTTATCAAAATCATCCAAAACCTGAACTCTACAAACATTATTAAATTATTTAGTGGATAAATGAACAAATACAGGAAATGGAGCAATCAGCTGTGCTTGATGTGAATCTCAATCACTACCCAGTTTTACAAACTATAAAATAATGTCTGAAAGAATTCACATTTTTTAATATCCTTCGTTATCTTTACTCCGTTCAACTGTATTTAAAAACTGTATCCGTAAGTTATTTGAGAACAGAGAGGAGAACCGAGATAGACAATTCAAAATGAGTTAATGAAAAATGATCAGTTTCATCATTTCACATTTGAAGCTGTTTGAATGACAGCATGTTGGGAATGTTTAAAGACATTTCAAGAAAAGCTGCTCCGACTTGGTCTCAATGATGAAGAGAAATAAAGACATGAATACTAACACTATCTAAACATTACAATTAAAATAATATAAATCTATCTCTCAAACACTCCAACACAGAATTGAAAACGTCTCTTAACAACACATTTAGTTTTTGTGCAGAAACTTACTTCCAACATCCAGTCTGGTTCCTCCACCAAAAGTCCACCACAGTGATACAAAGCCATTGAGCCGCCGTACAACAAGCTCTCACTGTAGAGAGACACGGCTCTCTGACTTTGACTCACTGAACTAAACCTAGCCCTCGAGAAGCTACTTCACCATTAAAGGTGGAAATAATGAATTATTCTGTGTTCAATGTTTCATAAAAACATTGAAAGGTCTTTTGCTGGAGTAAAGTTAGCCTCTCAGTTCAGAATATTTGATAAGTATGTATACAATGACATGGAGAGGTAACTAGTTCTCCGTACGCTGAATAATAAGCACAACAAAAGAGAAATGGCTCTTATGAATGAACTCTTGACTTACTTCCAACATCCAGTCTGGTTCCTCCACCGAACGTGTACCACAGTGATACAAAGCCATTGAGCCGCCGTACAAAAAGCTCTCACTGTAGAGAGACACGGCTCTCTGACTTTGACACAAACAAACTCACCAAACACATCCTCAGTTTACCCACTTTATATAATTACTGCTTCAAATGTTTCAAACAGATTCACACGGAAAGTATCTACTGTTTCTCTATTGAACCTTTTAAACATTTAAAACAAATATCTACTTATCTCTTCACTTTTAAAGAAGATTCTTCTTTTGAAAAACGAATTGTTCACAAAATATGTTTCATGATTTTATCAACTTTTAAACATCAAAGTAATTGATGACTTAAATGAAACAATGAACGTCTAATACAAGCTATACATGTTATACTTCTGAATGTGCATCATTTCCATAAATACATGTTTGCTTTTCCATCAGGATCAATAATAAATCTCCATTTTGTTTTTCCTAGGTGGTATTGATTATTTGGAGTTATGAATTTGAGCTTTTTAATCAAATGAACTACAAGAAAATGTGTCCGTTGAACTTAAAGCGTCATACAAGTGAGCGCTGAGCCATTCCTGATCAACCCTCTGACAGAGAGATGGATCCATTGATAAACAGCATCATCAGAGTAATCCAGGTCCCTGTTGGAGTCAGAGCATTTCCATAGAGACACACTTTGCATCAGCAGCACCATGCTCCAGTGCTCTGGGACACTTTATAGTCCTGAGAGTTGAGCACTGGATGACTGACAGCTGTCCTTCATGACAACAGAAGCCACAGGAATCCTCCTCATCAAGAACATGACTTTGATCTGCGTCCTCATCTGGACTCTCCTCTGCTGCTGCTTCACAGGTAAAGTCCAGAGGATCAAACTCCTCTCCTCTGTGAACATCCGTCCCTCTGAAATGAAGCGGACAAAACCATGACGCTGCTTTGTGTCTTTGTCTCTGTCCTCAGAGTCCAGAGGCCAGGTCACAGTGACTCAGTCTGGAGCAGTGAGCTCTGCTGCGGGACGCTCCGTCTCCATCACATGTAAGACCAGTCCGAGGGTTGACCATGGGATATATTTAGCCTGGTACCAACAGAGAGATGGAGGAACTCCTAAACTGCTCATTTATCATACTAGCACTCGAGTATCAGGGATTTCAGAGCGTTTTACAGGCAGTGGATCAAACTCTGACTTCACTCTGACCATCAGTGGAGTCCAGACTGATGATGCAGCAGTTTACTACTGTCAGAGCGAACATTACATCAACAGTCAGCATGTGTTCACACAGTGAAAAAGCGTCGTACAAAAACCTCCCTCAGTCAGACTGAACAGGAACTGAGATGACTGCTGCAGCTGGAAGCTACACTTCACTGAGGACACACACACACACACACACACACACACACACACACAAACACACATATACCATATTTACATTACTTCAGGGGACATTACATGGACTTACATATATTTCCTGGAGATTTATCCTAACCCTAACCAAGTCTTCACCCTAAAATTAATGATTCCCCTTATGGGGACCTCCATTATGTCCCCATAAGGGAAGCCAGTCCCCACACGTGACTGTGTAAACAGATGTAGGTCCCCACAAGGATAGTAATACTCTGTCACAAACACACACACATAGACAAAATGTCCATCATCTCCATTAAGCGTGTAACTTTCTTCTTTTTCAAGCAAAGCATTCTGAAATACTTCTCCAGAGAATATAAAGAGAGTGAACTCATACACACAGGAACATTGTAAATCTAAATATATAAAAGCCACACTAAACTCATGGGTGCTGACCTTCCTTTTGAACAGTGTTCACTTCTGTCTAACTGGAGTGACTCCCAAAGACCAAAAGTCCCAACTTCAAATAAAAAAGTCCTTGTTTTGAAATAACTCTGTCCCCAACAGTAGCACAAACTACAATAACTGGAGAAATGTTCAAGTCCACAGGGACTGTCAAACTAAAAAAAGATCTTTTAAAAGCATGTGAATAATCCAGTAAACAGAGTAAGTACCTGGGACTGCACTTAGACAACGGACTGAAGTGGAAGATCAACACTGACGTTGTGTACAAGAAGGGGATGTCAATTAACTACAGGGGTCCCTCAGGGCTCTGTCCTCGGTCCCCTCCACTTCTCTCTGTACAAAATCTCGCTCGGATCTGTCATTAGCCCGCATGGTTTTTCACACCGTTGCTACGCTGACGGCTCTCAATTAGTTTGGTCTTTTCCCCGCTCAGAGACCCAGGTCGTCGCCCGCATCTCTGCTTGTCTAGCAGACATCTCTCAGTGGATGTCTGTTCGCCACCTCAAGATCATCCTTGACAAGACTGAACAGATTATTCTTCCGGGAAAAGTTTGTCCCACTCTTGACCTAACAATCAACATCGGCCCCTCTGTTGTTTCCCCGACTCAGACTGCAAGGAATCTGGGTGTGACCCTAGATAACAACCTGTCCTTCACTGCAAACATCGCTGCTACAACCCGCTGCTGCAGATACACGCTTTACAACATCAGGAGGATAAGTCCCCAGCTGACCCAGAAAGCAACGCAGGTTCTGGTCCAGGCTCTCGTCATCTCACGCCTAGACTACTGCAACTCCCTCCTGGCTAGTCTACCTGCATGTGCCATCCGACCTCTGCAGCTCACCCAGAATGCAGCGGCTCGTCTGGTCTTCAACCTTCCTAAATTCTCCCACACCACACCGCTCCTCCGCTCCCTTCACTGGCTTCCCAACCCACTCTCTTCAGTCTGCGTACAAATGACACGACTTTACACATTGGAAATGCGTGCAATAGATACGCAGAAGTCCGGAAGCTGTGTGGTTCATAAAAACATGTTCTTACTCAATACCAAGCCACGATTATTGTTTTTATTTTAAATCGTATAATATTGGACTTTTTTTGCCGTCCTTTAGGAAAAGAAATGGGGATCAGAGCCTCGGAATACTGAAATCTGTATTTTTTGTAATCTTTTATCTTACTGATATGTGCTGGGTCCAGGCTCAAGGGCGTATGGCACTCTCAACTCTTTCCAGGACATGCCGGGTCCCTGCCTGCCTGTAGCTTTGCCGATATCTGTATTGATAGGTAATAGATTAAGAGCCGTAAATCATCTTAGACACAGGAAACGCTCAAACGTTTGTGTGAGTTTATCTAATTTAGCAGTGATTCCATGTCAGCCACAGCTTGTTACAAAAAACATGACTGATAGTGTGTTTAACGAACTTAAACTAGCTTTATTAAATGTCAGGTCTCTGGCAGGAATAACATTTTTAATCAATGATTTTATCACTGAGCACAATCTTGATTTTATGTTTTTAACAGAAACTTGGATTGAACAAAATAACAGTGCAGCTGTTCTTATCGAATCAACCCCTCCCAACTTTAGTTTAATGAGTCAGGAAAGAATGCATAAGAAAGGGGGTGGAGTTGCTATTCTGTTCAATGATTCTCTTCAATGCAGGAAGACATCTTATGGGAACTTTGCTTCTTTTGAATATGTGGCCCTTCAGCTGAAATGCTCCTCTCGAGCTCTGTTCCTAAATATATATAGACCACACAAATACTGTGCAAGCTTTTTTGATGACTTTACTGAACTGCTGTCTATAGTGTGTATTGACTTTGACCATTTAGTCATTGTTGGTGATTTTAACATCCATGTTGACAACCCCTAGGACAGAGGGGCTAAAGAACTGTTTTGTGTTCTTGATAGCTATGGACTGACTCAGCATGTGACGGAGCCCACACACAATAAGGGGCACACTCTGGACTTAATTATCTCAAAGGGTCTGAATATCTCTAAGGTTGTGGCGACTGATGTTGCACTCTCTGACCATTCCTGTGTTTTCTTTGAGAGCTCTATTTCTGTTCACAAAAATGTTCAAAAAGAGGTAACCACAAAGCGATATTTAACTGAAAATACTAGGGAAATGTTTACTCAGAATGTTTCTTCCACACTTGCCCCTGCTAACATCTCAGTAAATGAGCTAGTAGATCATTTTAATTCAAAAATTAAAAATGTTATAGATGCCATTGCTCCAACTAAGGTAAAGGAAGTGACTGGGAAGAAAATATCTCCATGGAGAAAGGCCATGACCGTGAGAGCATAAAAAAGAGTGTCGAAAAGCTGAACGCAGGTGGCGAAAAACAAATCTCCAGGTTCACTTTGAAATCTATAAAGAGAGACTTGGCCTTTATAATTTGGAATTGAAAAACGCACGACAATCGTTCTTCTCTGACATCATTACCAAAAACCAAAACAACGCACGTGCCTTGTTTGCTACCGTCGAAAGACTAACTAACCCCCCAGTGTCAGTAGCCTCTGAATTTCTATCCACCAGGGCGTGCAATGATTTTGCCTTCTTCACTGACAAAATTCAGAAAATCAGACAAGCAGTCAGTGCCTCTGCATCAGGTACAGCAAATGTGTTGTCTCTGTGTCCACTTAACATCAATTCAAACACCATGACACAATTCCATCAGATTAATGATAATAACCTAGAGGACATTATACAACTTCTAAAATCCTCCTCCTGCTGCCTTGATATTATTCCAACAGGATTTTTCAAAGATGTTTTTCGTTGCATGGCCTCAGATCTACTTCATATAGTAAACAAATCTCTTCACTCAGGTATTTTTCCACAGGCCCTGAAAGCTGCAGTCATTAAACCACTCTTAAAAAAGAATAATCTAGATGCTTCAGTAATGAACAATTACAGGCCCATATCAAACCTCCCATTTCTAGGTAAAATCATTGAAAAAGTTGTTTTTCAACAGTTGAGTAATTTCTTGCATTTAAATAACTGTTTCGATGTGTTCCAGTCAGGCTTTCGTCCAAACCACAGCACTGAGACTGCTCTTGTAAAGGTCTTTAATGACATTCACTTAAACACAGACAGTGGCAGAACTTCAGTGTTAGTATTATTAGATCTCAGTGCTGCGTTTGACACTGTTGACCACAGCATATTACTAGACCGACTGGAAAACTGGGTGGGGACTTTCGAAAACAGTTCTAAATTGGTTTGAATCCTACTTAAAGGACAGAAACAACTTTGTTTCTATAGGTAAATACACATCTGAGTTGACAAATATGACATGTGGGGTTCCTCAAGGCTCCATCTTGGGGCCTCTTCTCTTTAACATCTACATGCTACCACTGGCTCAGATAATGAAAAACAACAAAATAAGTTACCATAGCTATGCAGATGACACACAAATGTACGTAACAGTTTCACCAGGAGACTATGCTCCAATTCAAACACTGAGTAAGTGCATTGAACAAATCAATGACTTCATGTGTCAGAACTTTCTCCAATTAAACAAAGATAAAACTGAGGTAATGGTTTTTGGAGCCAAGGCAGAACGTATAAAAGTTAGCGCTGAGCTTCAGTCTGCAATGTTCAAAACAACAGATAAAGCCAGAACTCTAGGTGTAGTCATGGACTCTGACCTGAGTTTCAACAGTCACATTAAAACAGTTACTAAATCAGCCTACTATCACCTAAAGAACATATCTAGGATTAAAAGACTAATGTCGCAGCAGGATTTGGAAAAAATTGTCCATGCTTTTATCTTCAGTAGACTCGACTACTGCAATGGTGTCTTCACAGGTCTCACTAAAAAATCTATTAGAAAGCTGCAGCTGATTCAGAACGCCGCTGCTCGAGTCCTCACTAACACTAAGAAAGTGGATCACATCACTCCTGTTCTGAAGTCTTTACACTGGCTTCCTGTATGACAAAGAATAGATTTCAAAATACTGCTGCTGGTTTATAAAGCACTGAATGGTTTAGGCCCAAAATACATTTCTGATCTACTGCTAAATTATGAACCATCCAGATCTCTCAGGTCTTCAGGGACTGGTCAGCTTTCTGTCCCCAGAGTCAGAACTAAACATGGTAAAGCAGCGTTCAGTTATTATGCTCCATCTGGAACAAACTCCCAGAAACCTGCAGGTCCGCTGCAACTCTGACTACTTTTAAATCCAGACTAAAGACTTTTCTTTTTGTTGCTGCTTTTAATTGAACTATTCACATCTTAAACTGCACTGTAACTTTTATCCATGTATTTTTTCTTTTAATGTTTATCCATGTATTTCTTCTTTTAATGTTTATTTTATTAGCTTTTCTTTTTAATGACTGATTTTAAATGCCATTTTCTTAATGTCTTTCATTTTTTGTAAAGCACTTTGAATTGCCTTGTGTTGAAAAGTGCTATATAAATAAACTTGCCTTGCCTTGCCTTACCTTAATATAAAGTGTTTCCGCACAAACAAACAACAGTCCGTGACTCTGAACAATGTTGTTTGAAAAACCCTTTCAGTTTTACTCCTTTTACTATTGATGTTGTTCGTGAAGCTTTAACCAAGCTAGATCCTAAGAAACCGGCTGGCCCGGACAACGTAGAACCTTTCTTTTTAAAGATAGCTGCAGATTTTATTGCTCCACCTCTCACTACTCTTTTTAACCTCTCCCTCAACACAAATGCAATTCCAAAAGTATGGAAGTCGGCTTATCTCCTTCCTCTACTAAAAGGAGGGGAGGCCACCTTATTGAATAATTATAGGCCCATCTCTAAGTTGTCAGTTCTGGCTAAGGTTCTTGAACGCCTAGTGAGTGAACAAGTAAAGGTGTTTTTATGTAAAAATGACATCCTGTCTAAACATCAGTCAGGCTTCAGAAAGCAACACAGCACCATCACTGCCACAATGAAAGTGGTGAATGATATTACGAGTATTTTAGATAATAAGCAGAGTTCTGCAGCTCTATTTGTTGACCTTTCAAAAGCGTTTGATAC
Organism: Harpagifer antarcticus; assembly: GCA_902827135.1. Lineage (NCBI taxonomy): Eukaryota > Metazoa > Chordata > Actinopteri > Perciformes > Harpagiferidae > Harpagifer > Harpagifer antarcticus. The sequence continues at coordinate 291,300 of CADEHL010001298.1, read as the reverse complement.
CGTCGATCATCACATCTTAAAGCAGAGGCTACTCAGTATAGGCATGTCCAGCCATGCAGTGGGGTGGTTTGTGAACTACCTCTCTGAAAGGTCCCAATGTGTTCACTTTGATGGGCTGTCTTCTGAGTGGTTAAACATTACTAATGGTGTTCCACAAGGTTCTGTTTTAGGTCCACTTTTATTCTCCATATATATCAACAGTTTAGGTGAAAATGTCGATGGAGCAAACTTACATTTTTATGCGGATGATACCGTGATGTACTGTGCAGGTCCCTCCATTAACGAGGCTGTTGTTGAATTGCAAGCTGTTTTTAACATTATTCAGACTCAGCTCTCTGAACTAAAGCTTCTTTTAAATGTTGAGAAAACCAAGGTAATGCTCTTTTCAAAAGCTAAAAAGACACCAGAGCCTGTTGTAGATATTGTAACTACCCAAGGAATAAAATTCAAAGTGGTTACCTGTTACAAATACCTTGGTATCTGGCTTGATGATTGTCTCACTTTTAAACTCTATGTCAATAACCTGCTTAAAACACTGAGGGTTAGGCTAGGTTTCTTCTCCAGGAACAAGTCCTGTTTCTCGCTTGAGGCCAGTTAAAGGCTCTGTGACCTTTTGACCTGTGCTGGACTATGGTGATTTGATGTATATGAATGCACCTGCCTGGTCAAGTTAGATGCTGCGTATCACAGTGCTCTGAGATTTGTGACTAACTGTAAAGCACTAACCCATCACTGTACCCTGTATGCAAGGGCTGGCTTGCCTTCACTAACTGTACGGAGGCTCAGTCACTGGTACATTTTCATATACAAAGCCATGTTAGGGAAACTTCCATCCTACATCTGCTCCCTGATCTCACGGAGAATTGTAAGTGGCTACTGCCTGAGATCGCATGCTGTGGTTTTATTAAATGTGCCAACTGCTAGGACTGTCTTAGGGAAGATGGCTTTTAGATACGCAGCTCCTCTGTCTTGGTTTAGTCTGCAATTGAAATGGAAACTGAGCAATCTGGTGCCACTAAATGTTTTTAAAGCTCGGTTGGATGCTACTCAATGGGAAGCTGTTGGTACCTGCTCATGTGGATAGTTATGTAAATTGTAATCCCTGTAATGATGCTGTATGATGTCCTTTTGTTGTTCTGTTTATGTTTTTATGTTTCATGTGGAACTACTTGAGCAGGTCTCCCTTGAAAAAGAGATCAATGATCTCAATGGGATTCACCTGGGTAAATCAAGGTTTGAAATGAAATGAAATGTCCGCAGTTAGAAATGGTATTTAGTCATTTTTGAAAAGTTGAACAATCAAGTGCTTTTATAATCGTCAATAAGTCATAAATAAACTGTTGTTATAGTAGTCTAATTATGTTTCATTAGTAAATGTTCAATTGTTTGAATATATATACTATTTTGTAAGTTAATAACAAATTGAGTTTCCTACTTTAAGTTTGGGAAGACAATGGTCTACCAGACAACAATACATGACATGCTTATTACTTCAGAAAGGTGTACCAGAAAGTACCTCGTAGTAACACAAAGTATACCGCAGAGCGTATTAATAATACTTTGTATATGGTTCTGATGCACGCAAAAGCACGTTAGGTCATCGACATGTAAGAAGACATTATCTTCTGAAGCTGAAACTATAAACATGGATCTTTCTCACAGAGCCAGCCTGCTCCACTCGGGGAGAAGAACACATGTCAATGGAAACTAAATGCATTACCTTCTCTTTACCCATGCAACAACAAAGTAGAAATATTTGTATTAGTGTGTTGTATTAGCTGTATTTGATTTATTTACACAATGATGTGATTTTTTCACGATAAATACAATTGTGTTTATTTTACAATGTGTTTTCATACAATCATACGTAATGGGATTCATGTGGGTTAATGTGTGAGCAATGATATGTTTCAATATACGTTTATATTTCAATTCCAACCTAATGAGTAATATATTAGTCTCTGTGGTCCAGGTTCATAAAGCATCACACACACCATGAAACCACTCTTCATGACCTCGTGACGGTTCCCTCAGAGGTCATGGAGTAGTGGTTAGGAAAAGACCATAGGAGCTGGTTTTTGGACGATTCCACTGCAACCCAAAAATCTCAATGTTTGTATTGTGCTAACAAGCAGCAGGAGACAGAGACTGGAGTACGCTCACTTGCTTTGGTGGAGTTGTACTGTGTGCATTAAATCATATTTAAGGTCAATCTCAATTAAGATTCATGTTAAATAACTTGATGACGAGGATATCCTGCTTTTTATTTCTTATCCTGGATTTCTTATTCTAAGTCAGATTGTTTTATCAGATGTTCAGAATATATTCAAGGTAACGTTTAATAACAAATGAACATTTACTTTAACATCAGTGGTGAGAGAGCTGTGTGCTTTACCATTGAAATGTTTAGAATATTCTGATTGGTGTCCATTTTCATTAACAAAAATAAAACTAGGAGGAATCCAGAAGTATATCCAAACCCTTAAGAGCATTAAAAAGTAATATGTGAAATATTGACTTGTTAATGTTGTGACTTTTGTGAATGAATGTGAATAAGGTTCCTTTTATATATAATATCTCACAGAAAGGGAATCAAAACACATTTTATAATACACACATTCATCTTTATTGTTTTAAAATGTTGAAACCATGGACACGAGCAGAAACAGGTTGATGTTGAAACATGTCCTGAGAGCCAGAGAGCAGACTGAGAGCAGTGTGAGAGAGAAAGCAGAGTCCCAGTGAGTCAGCTCAGGACTGGGAACACTGGTCTCTCCTCAGTGTCTCTGAGAGCGGAGTCTGGGAGCCCTGGGTGGCCTCACAGGTCACAGAGCCCACCTTCCTCCACTGGTCTGCAGAGAGCCTCAGGGTGCTGCTCCAGCTGTAGTGGGCGTCCTTCTCCAGCACCCCGGGGCTCCTGCTCTCCTCCCAGCTGCTGCTGCTGCTGCTGCTGCTGCTGCTGCCGTCCACCTTCCAGGCCAGACTCCAGTCTGAGGGGAAGCCCTTGTTGGCCAGGCACATGAGCGTGGCCTTCCCCTGCTGCAGCTCTTCTGTGGAGGGGGGCAGCACCGTCAGAGTGGGACGGACATCACCTAGGAGACACCAATCAGATTAGAGGACAGGGAGCACACAGCTGTCAATCAAGCAGCAGACACTGGGACACCTTTACTGTGAGAGCGTTTCTCCTCTAAGGAGTTTCTGTCAGATGTTGGTTCTGCTCCATCAGTCTCTCACTCACACATTGTTTCACTTCCCTTTAAGAAGCCTCTCATGCAAATCAGCACAGAGACACTTCACACTGAGTCACCTGAAATATGTCAGACTACAATAGAAATAAAGTACAACATTAGGACATATTTGAAGTAGTAGTTATCAAAATCATCCAAACCTGAACTCTACAAACATTATTAAATTATTTAGTGGATAAATGAACAAATACAGGAAACGGAGCAATCAGCTGTGCTTGATGTGAATCTCAATCACTACCCAGTTTTACAAACTATAAAATAATGTCTTAAAGTTTTCAACACAGTTTTTAATATCCATCGTTATCTTTACTCCGTTCAACTGTATTTAAAAACTGTATCCGTAAGTTGTTTGAGAACAGAGAGGAGAACCGAGATAGACAATTCAAAATGAGTTAATGAAAAATGATCAGTTTCATCATTTCACATTTGAAGCTGTTTGAATGACAGCATGTTGGGAATGTATAAAGACATTTCAAGAAAAGCTGCTCCGACTTGGTCTCAATGATGAAGAGAAATAAAGACATGAATACTAACACTATCTAAACATTACAATTCAAATAATATAAATCTATCTCTCAAACACTCCAACACAGAATTTAAAACGTCTCTTAACAACACATTTAGTTTTTGTGCAGAAACTTACTTCCAACATCCAGTCTGGTTCCTCCACCAAAAGTCCACCACAGTGATACAAAGCCATTGAGCCGCCGTACAACAAGCTCTCACTGTAGAGAGACACGGCTCTCTGACTTTGACTCACTGAACTAAAACCTAGCCCTCGAGAAGCTACTTCACCATTAAAGGTGGAAATAATGAATTATTCTGTGTTCAATGTTTCATAAAAACATTGAAAGGTCTTTTGCTGGAGTAAAGTTAGCCTCTCAGTTCAGAATATTTGATAAGTATGTATACAATGACATGGAGAGGTAACTAGTTCTCCGTACGCTGAATAATAAGTACAACAAAAGAGAAATGGCTCTTATGAATGAACTCTTGACTTACTTCCAACATCCAGTCTGGTTCCTCCACCGAACGTGTACCACAGTGATACAAAGCCATTGAGCCGCCGTACAAAAAGCTCTCACTGTAGAGAGACACGGCTCTCTGACTTTGACACAAACAAACTCACCAAACACATCCTCAGTTTACCCACTTTATATAATTACTGCTTCAAATGTTTCAAACAGATTCACACGGAAAGTATCTACTGTTTCTCTATTGAACCTTTTAAACATTTAAAACAAATATCTACTTATCTCTTCACTTTTAATGAAGATTCTTCTTTTGAAAAACGAATTGTTCACAAAATACGTTTCATGATTTTATCAACTTTTAAACATCAAAGTAATTGATGACTTAAATGAAACAATGAATGTCCAATACAAGCTATACATGTTATACTTCTGAATGTGCATCATTTCCATAAATACATGTTTGCTTTTCCATCAGGATCAATAATACATCTCCATTTTGTTTTTCCTAGGTGGTATTGATTATTTGGAGTTATGAATTTGAGCTTTTTAATCAAATGAACTACAAGAAAATGTGTCCGTTGAACTTAAAGCGTCATACAAGTGAGCGCTGAGCCATTCCTGATCAACCCTCTGACAGAGAGATGGATCCATTGATAAACAGCATCATCAGAGTAATCCAGGTCCCTGTTGGAGTCAGAGCATTTCCATAGAGACACACTTTGCATCAGCAGCACCATGCTCCAGTGCTCTGGGACACTTTATAGTCCTGAGAGTTGAGCACTGGATGACTGACAGCTGTCCTTCATGACAACAGAAGCCACAGGAATCCTCCTCATCAAGAACATGACTTTGATCTGCGTCCTCATCTGGACTCTGCTCTGCTGCTGCTTCACAGGTAAAGTCCAGAGGATCAAACTCCTCTCCTCTGTGAACATCCGTCCCTCTGAAATGAAGCGGACAAAACCATGACGCTGCTTTGTGTCTTTGTCTCTGTCCTCAGAGTCCAGAGGCCAGGTCACAGTGACTCAGTCTGGAGCAGTGAGCTCTGCTGCGGGACGCTCCGTCTCCATCACATGTAAGACCAGTTCCCGTGTTCATGGTGGGACATATTTAGCCTGGTACCAACAGAGAGATGGAGGAACTCCAAAACTGCTTATGCACACTACCAGCACTCGAGTATCAGGGACTTCAGGGCGTTTTACAGGCAGTGGATCAAACTCTGACTTCACTCTGACCATCAGTGGAGTCCAGACTGATGACGCAGCAGTTTACTACTGTCAGAGTTGGCATGTCATCAACAGTCAGTATGTGTTCACACAGTGAAAAAGCGTCGTACAAAAACCTCCCTCTGTCAGACTGAACAGGAACTGAGATGACTGCTGCAGCTGGAAGCTACACTTCACTGAGGACACACACACACACACACACACACACACACACACCCCCACACACACACACACACACACACACACACACACACACACATACACACACACACACATGCACACACACACACACACACACACACACACACACACACATGCACACACACACACACACACACACACATATACCATATTTACATTACTTCAGGGGACATTACATGGACTTACATATATTTCCTGGAGATTTATTCTAACCCTAACCAAGTCTTCACCCTAAAATTAATTTTTCCCCTTATGGGGACCTCCATTATGTCCCCATAAGGGAAGCCAGTCCCCACACGTGACTGTGTAAACAGATGTAGGTCCCCACAAGGATAGTAATGCTCTGTCACAAACACACACACATACAAAATGTCCATCATCTCCATTAAGCCTGTAACTTTCTTCTTTTTCAAGCAGAGCATTCTGAAATACTTCTCCAGAGAATATAAAGAGAGTGAACTCATACACACAGGAACATTGTAAATCTAAATATATAAAAGCCACACTAAACTCATGGGTGCTGACCTTCCTTTTGAACAGTGTTCACTTCTGTCTAACTGGAGTGACTCCCAAAGACCAAAAGTCCCAACTTCAAATAAAAAAGTCCTTGTTTTGAAATAACTCTGTCCCCAACAGTAGCACAAACTACAATAACTGGAGAAATGTTCAAGTCCACAGGGACTGTCAAACTAAAAAAAGATCTTTTAAAAGCGTGTGAATAATCCAGTAAACAGAGTAAGTACCTGGGACTGCACTTAGACAACGGACTGAAGTGGAAGATCAACACTGACGTTGTGTACAAGAAGGGGATGTCAATTAACTACAGGGGTCCCTCAGGGCTCTGTCCTCGGTCCCCTCCACTTCTCTCTACAAAAACTCGCTCGGATCTGTCATTAGCCCGCATGGTTTTTCACACCGTTGCTACGCTGACGACACTCAATTAGTTTGGTCTTTTCTCCGCTCAGAGACCCAGGTCGTCGCCCGCATCTCTGCTTGCCTAGCTGACATCTCTCAGTGGATGTCTGTTCGCCACCTCAAGATCATCCTTGACAAGACTGAACTGCTTTTCCTTCCGGGAAAAGATTGTCCCACTCTTGACCTGACGATCAACATCGGCCCCTCTGTTGTTTCCCCGACTCAGACTGCAAGGAATCTGGGTGTGACCCTAGATAACAACCTGTCCTTCACTGCAAACATCGCTGCTACAACCCGCTGCTGCAGATACACGCTTTACAACATCAGGAGGATAAGTCCCCAGCTGACCCAGAAAGCAACGCAGGTTCTGGTCCAGGCTCTCGTCATCTCACGCCTAGACTACTGCAAACTCCCTCCTGGCTAGTCTACCTGCATGTGCCATCCGACCTCTGCAGCTCACCCAGAATGCAGCGGCTCGTCTGGTCTTCAACCTTCCTAAATTCTCCCACACCACACCGCTCCTCCGCTCCCTTCACTGGCTTCCCAACCCACTCTCTTCAGTCTGCGTACAATGACACGACTTTACACATTGGAAATGCGTGCAATAGATACGCAGAAGTCCGGAAGCTGTGTGGTTCATAAAAACATGTTCTTACTCAATACCAAGCCACGATTATTGTTTTTATTTTAAATCGTATAATATTGGACTTTTTTTTGCCGTCCTTTAGGAAAAGAAATGGGGATCAGAGCCTCGGAATACTGAAATCTGTATTTTTTGTAATCTTTTATCTTACTGATATGTGCTGGGTCCAGGCTCAAGGGCGTATGGCACTCTCAACTCTTTCCAGGACATGCCGGGTCCCTGCCTGCCTGTAGCTTTGCCGATATCTGTATTGATAGGTAATAGATTAAGAGCCGTAAATCATCTTAGACACAGGAAACGCTCAAACGTTTGTGTGAGTTTATCTAATTTAGCAGTGATTCCATGTCAGCCACAGCTTGTTACAAAAAACATGACTGATAGTGTGTTTAACGAACTTAAACTAGCTTTATTAAATGTCAGGTCTCTGGCAGGAATAATATTTTTAATCAATGATTTTATCACTGAGCACAATCTTGATTTTATGTTTTTAACAGAAACTTGGATTGAACAAAATAACAGTGCAGCTGTTCTTATCGAATCAACCCCTCCCAACTTTAGTTTAATGAGTCAGGAAAGAATGCATAAGAAATGGGGTGGAGTTGCTGTCACGGTTGTCATGCCAGGTCACGGGTCTATGTCTAGGTTTGGGTGTTTCCGCTGTCCTCTATGTCATGTTTTCCTTCCGTCGTTAGTTCCCTGGTGTGTCTCGTTAGTTGATTGTGTTCACCTGTGGCCCTTGTGTTTTCTCCTCCCTCCTCACCTGTGTCTAGTTAGTTGATTATGTTCACCTGTGGCCCTTGTGTTTCTCCTCCCCTGCCCAGCTGTTTCTTGTCTGGTAATTATCCCTCCCTGTATTTAGTCTTGTCTCGTCCTGTGTTCAGTGTTGGTGCTTCTTTTGTTTGTGACCTGGTTCACCGTAGAGTGTTTTGTTTGTTAAAGTTATATGTTAGATAAGAGCCCTTGCAATAAAGGTATTATCAAGTGTTATCTGCGTTTAGGTCCTACCTGCTTCACTCTGCGCTATCAGAAAGCACCAACCAGAAAATGGGCCCAGCAGATCCGTTCGAGCTGGAATTATTGAATTTTTCCTTTTTTTTTGGCTAACTGCTCGGATCGATGGAAGAGAGCACCCGGAGTTCAGCAGCGAGAGGCTGTGTTGTCGGAGGCGCGCCAGATGGCTAGAGAGAAACCAGGTTTGGTGAAGTTCTTACCTGGCTGGATTTCAAAGATCCTCCCGGTGTGTGATTCCCGGCCTGCTAGCCCCAGGCATGCTAGCTCCCTGCCTCCCGATTCCCAACCTGGCACCATACGCCTTGGTGGGTTCCGTCTGGAGTCAGCCCCGGCTTCTTCCCCATTTCCTGCTCCTGTCCAGGATCCGTTCTCGGGTACTCGTCTGGCTTATGGAGGTCCACGGAGTATTCAGGCGGCTGCTAAAAGGAGTCGTCGCAAGGCCAGGTTAGCCCGAGCCCTAGCAGCCATGGTTCCGGTTACAGTTCCGGCCCCAGCAGCCATGGTTCTGGCTCCAGTACCGGCTCCAGTACCCCTGGTCGCGACTCCAGTTTCGGCTCCAGGACTGGCTTACCGGCCAACGCCAGCTCCCCGAGTCCTGTCGGCATACCGGCCGACTCCAGCACCTTGTCTCTTGTTGGCTCCCCAGCCAACACCAGCTCCCCGTGTCCTGTCGGCGTACCGGCCGACTCCAGCACCTCGTCTCTTGTTGGCTCCCCAGCCAACACCAGCTCCTCGTGTCCTGTTGGCTCCCCAGCCAACTCCAGCTCCCCGTGTCCTGTCGGCGTACCGGCCGACTCCAGCACCTCGTCTCTTGTTGGCTCCCCAGCCAACACCAGCTCCCCGTGTCCTGTCGGCGTACCGGCCGACTCCAGCACCCCGTGTTCTGTTGGCAAACCAACTCTCTCAAGTTTCCCCTCGAGTCACCTCTCAAGTTTCCCCTCAGGTCTCCTCTCGAGTTCCCTCTCAAGTCCCCTCTCAGGTCCCCTCTCGAGTTATCTCTCGAGTCAACTCTCCAGTGTCCTCTCGAGTCACCTCCCAAGTCAACTCTCCAGTGTCCTCTCGAGTCACCTCTCAAGTTTCCCCTCAGGTCTACTCTCGAGTTCCCTCTCAAGTCCCCTCTCAGGTCCCCTCTCGAGTTACCTCTCGAGTCACCTCTCGAGTTCCTTCTCAAGTCAACTCTCCAGTGTCCTCTCGAGTCACCTCTCAAGTCAACTCTCCAGTGTCCTCTCGAATCAACTCTCCAGTGTCCTCTCGAGTCACCTCCCAAGTCAACTCTCCAGTGTCCTCTCGAGTCACCTCTCAAGTTTCCCCTCAGGTCTACTCTCGAGTTCCCTCTCAAGTCCCCTCTCAGGTCCCCTCTCGAGTTACCTCTCGAGTCACCTCTCGAGTTCCTTCTCAAGTCAACTCTCCAGTGTCCTCTCGAGTCACCTCTCAAGTCAACTCTCCAGTGTTCTCTCGAGTCACCTCTCAAGTCAACTCTCCAGTGTCCTCTCGAGTCACCTCCCAAGTCAACTCTCCAGTGTCCTCTCGAGTCACCTCTCAAGTTTCCCGTCAGGTCTCCTCTCGAGTTACCTCTCGAGTCAACTCTCGAGTTCCTTCTCGAGTCCACTCTCCAGTTTCCTCTCAAGTTCCCTCTCAAGCCCTCTCTCGAGTCCCCACTCAAGCCCCTACTCATGTCCAGTTGGAGGTCCCACAGACTAGTCTTCTGCCGGGGGTCCTGCCAACCCCATGTCTTGTCCAGTTGGAGGTCCCGCAGACTAGCCCTCTGCCGGGGGTCCTGCCAACCCCATGTCCTGTACCGTTGGAGGTTCCGCTGGGGGTCCTGCCAACCCCATGTCTTGTCCAGTTGGAGGTCCCGCAGACTAGTCCTCCCTGCCGGGGGTCCTGCCACCCCATGTCCTGTCCAGTTGGAGGTCCCGCAGACTAGCCCTCTGCCGGGGGTCCTGCCAACCCCATGTCTTGTCCAGTTGGAGGTCCCGCAGACTAGCCCTCTGCCGGGGGTCCTGCCAACCCCATGTCTTGTCCAGTTGGAGGGTCCCGCAGACTAGTCTCCTGCCGGGGGTCCTGCCAACCCTTTGTCCTGTCCCGTTGGAGCCTCGCCGACTAGCCTCTGCGGGGTCCTGCCAACCCCATGTCTTGTCCAGTGGAGGTCCCGCAGACTAGTCTCCTGCCGGGGGTCCTGCCAACCCCGTGTCCTGTCCCTGTTGAGGTCCCGCCGACTACGCTCCTGCCGGGGTCCTGCCAACCCTATGTCCTGTGCCGTTGGAGGTCCCGCCGTCTACTCTCCTGCCGGGGGTCCTGCCAATCCTATGTCCTGTGCTGTTGGAGGCCCCGCCGACTACTCTCCTGCCGGGGGTCCTGCCAACCCTTGTCCTGTCTCGTTGGAGG